>JAYESA010000012.1:109766562-110366562 GCA_036927795.1 Iris macrosiphon | reverse complement strand
TCTATATCTCTATGCATAGATATATACCTATAGCTATATATATATATATATATATATATATATATATATATATATATATATATATATATATATATATATATATATATATATATATATATATATATATATATATATATATATATATATATATATATATATATATATAGGTAAGGTAAGGTAGGTATGTGTATATGTGTGTATGTGAGATATATATATGTAGATACCTAGGTATATGCATATATGTATTAGATATATATATTTTAGCCTAGATTATAGCTAGATATATATGTTTATGCATAATTAGTTAGCTAGAGGGGTAGTAGGGTTGAGTTTAGAGCGGTATCTCAATACCTTGAGATATCCAAGGTATTGAGTTTCGAGCGGGGTTTTTGAGCAATTACCTAGGTTTGAGTTTATAGATAGGTTTTTATGTATATGTGTATATATTTACGCGTGCTAGCATAGGTTTTAGAGGGTATAGACGGGGTGTATAGCGTAGGATGAGGTATCGGATACCGAGGGTATCCCGGTATCTCAAGGAGGCGAGTTTGAGGGTTTATTAGCCTAATGGCCTAGTTTTGACCTAGAATTTTAGGAGTACCCTAGTTTGACCTAGACTTGACCGTAGTTGACTCGGTTGACCGCCAAAGTCAACTTTTGACCAAGATTTGACCCAGGGTTGACTTTTTGGACCCAGAGTTGACTTTTGACCCAGATTTCACCGGTTTGACCCGTTTGACCTAGAACGACCCTAGAAGCCTATTTTTAGTTATTTTATATCTATTTAACTCATTAGTACCCTGTTTAACCTTGCTTTTCGTAATAGGTCGTTGCGACACCAGTTCGGATCGCTAGTTGCTAAGGACGTCAGGCGAGTACATTCTCTGATAGTTTTTATTATCTGATGATTATTATGATTCAGCTTCTAGTATAGTATCATCTGATTATTCTGGCACAACACGGAACACTGACTGATATTTCTGGATTTATTTACTTGCGACACGTATTTTTCATGTTTCTGACCTCTATTCTGGAATCACTACTGGCATCACCTACAGGCATCACTCATATTTTTGGCAGGACTCATACTTGATTTACGTGTCGGGTCTTGGATTCACTTGTATTAGTCGGGGCAGTGAAATACTCGAGTAGACATGTAAACATTCCCATCTGGAATCATCAGGAATCACTCCCTCTGGTCTAATCTGGAATGATAGCACCCGCGCACCCAGTGCGCGCTGAGCCGTACTTACCCCTAGCCGTTTACATGTCGAAACAAGTATTTTAAAGACACCGAGTTCATTCTTTATAGTCTGGACTCACTTGCATTCTTTTTGGTCTCACTTACATATTTCTGGACTTGACTCACTACATGTATTTCATGCTGGACTCACTACACGTTCATATGCACGGACTTGATCTTAGCTTAGATTTCTTGTATCTTGCAGTTACTACTATCTTGTTTCTGATATTCCTGCACCTTTACCTTTATGCACCAGTGATACATGTATATTTTCTTATTTCATACTTGCTTCATTCTTCTTGCTACTTGCTATAACAGTTTTATAGTTTTTATCATTTAAATGGAACTGCTGTTAGAGATGTACTTGCTCCAGTCCTGACTGGACATATTTTTCCAGAGTATCCGGAGGATTGGTGTCCAACGTTTTATGGACCTGAACCTGTTGATGGTGCAGACAGGGACCCTCTAGTTTAGGGATGATTTCCGGGTTGGTAGCCGGGATCACTAGGACCTTGTTATTGTTTTTATTAGCCTTTAGCACCGGATTTGTCTCCGATTTTGGATTAAGACCTTGTATTGTATATTATTTTGGATGTTGTATTATTATTATTGATGTTGTGGTTGTTATAGTAGTTGTTGTTGGTTAGACTTTATAGCTGTTAGTTTTTTGTGTTATCTTATCGTGCTTAGATTCGTGATTGAGTACTTGATTATCATTATGATATTGCTCCTCCGTTTGGAGTTGAGATCTTGACAGGTTTATATATTGATTGCGTGAGATTGTTATCTAGATAGTTGACCTAGACAGCGTTCTACCGCCGATGCTGCGGCGTAGGCTGGACGTACCCACGACTCATGCCCGATTTTTTGGGTGCGGATCGTGACACATTTTTGGTGGCGGCCCCATGCAGGTCTCGATTCGCAATTAGTGTGATGTCGTGGTGGTACAACAACTTAGTTGTACTGCTGCGAGCCTGCTCTAGGATCTAGAATCTAGGATGAGAGTGTACTCAATCACGACTTGGAACAATTCCGATCTAATTATTCTGAAATTGATTTCTTTTGAAATATTACTGTCATTCTTTGATGATATCGTATCTTGTACCGTATTGACTTCTTTTGATCTGTGTTCAGGATGCCTCCGAAGACACGATCTCGTCGTACCGTTCCAGCAGTTGCCACTGAGAGGTCTGCTACCTCTCGTCCAGCTCGTATTCAGGCAGCTGCTACCGCTCCACTCACCACTCCTGCGGTTGAGGGAGCATATGCTTCTCTCGGGGATCCTTCTTCACTTGTCGATCCGAGGACTACCCCAGTCGTTCCGGTGGTTCCTCCACCACTTCCTGCACCAGTAGATGCCGCATAGTTGTTTGCGTTCTTCAGGGAGATGATGGACGTGCAGCACCGTCAAGAGGATGTGATGAGGCTGGGCATTGAGAACGCCCACCAGGTGGCCATGACAGCAGTGGATAGGGTGGCACAGATTCTGCCACAGGCAGATGAGATTCAGCGCCCGAGGCCGGGAAGTATCATTGACTTCCAGAGGATGCGGCCCAAGGAGTTCCGTGGTACAGAAGGGATCTTGTACGCGGATGACTGGATAGAGCAGATCGAGGGGATCTTCAGGCTGGCACAGATTCCAGACAGCGTGTAGATGGATGCAGCGGGCAGTCAGATGTTCGACCTCACTTTGACGTGGTATCGCACAGATACGAGGATCGCGGCGCCAGGGTTGACTTGCGAGGCTTTCAAGAGACATTTTAAGGAGAAATTTTTTCCAGATGTGGCGCTCAGTGCTTTGGAGAGCCAGTTTGAGGCACTCGTCCAAGGGAGCATGACGGTGGACGAGTACGCAGTGGAGTTCTGCCGTCTGGGCAGATTTGTAGATGGCTTGAGTGAGGCAGCAAAGGCGAGAAAGTTTAGCAAGGGCTTGGTCATGGCGGTCAAGTCTTTGACCAAGAGCGACCGCGAGGCAACTTTCGAGCAGATAGTAGGAGATGCTCAGAGAGCAGAGGATGACTTGGAGCTCAAGTCCAAGAGAGACAGGGATGATTCAGGCAGTGCGAGTGGCAGTACAGGACCGGCTAAGCGTCCCTATGGGCAGAAGGCAGCGCAGCAGGGTCAGGATCAGAGGGTGCCCACTTGTGCCTACTGCAGGAAGGCATGACACACTTGGGATGTTTGTAGGAGGAGGCTGAAGGTGTGTTTGTTCTATGGATCTGCTGCTCACCAGATACGAGATTGTCCCACTGTACCTCCATTGGGTGGAGCACAGGATCAGAGAGTTTGAGCTAGGCCACCTGTGGCATAGCATCATGCCCCGCACCAGCAGAGAGATACACCCCAGCAGGGCAGGGCTTATGCGTTGACGGTCGAGGATGACGATGCTACGGGTGTCGGGTTAGCAGGTTTGTCTCTTTGTTCTTCTTTCTGTCCTTTTTCATTCCTTGTGGTGTGCTTCATTAGTACCTGTTAGACTTTTCTTTGTGTTATGGTAGATAGTGTAGTGACCCTGATTGAGACTGTGATAACACGACCAGTAAGACCATGATTTTGCATGTTGTTTAGGTAGAATTTTTTTTGACTATGATTGTTGGGGGTTTGACCTAGAGGGAGTGTGATTGACTTTAAATTTCGAGGTCAAAATTTTCTAAGGAAGATAGGCTTGTCACCACCCCATTTCCAGAGCCGGATATTTTTTTTAATTTGGGTTAATTGTGTATTATTTATAATTAATTGTATTTATATTTAATTAGTTATTGTATTATTTTTATATTGATTGTTTTAGGATTTTGGCTAGCCTGGACCTATGTCAAACCCTAGTGGACCCATGTCCGACCCAGCCCACACCCTTGTGAGACTTATTTTTGGGTTTAGAATATTTATTATATTTTTAGTGGATTAGTTGGAGAGATTTGGAGTTAGTTTGAGTGCTTTTGGAACCCCGAAACCCAAAACCCAAGTTAGGAGGGCATTTTGGGCATTTTTGACTTTGTGAAACCCTTTTCTACCCATGGCCGGTTCCCCCAACCCCATTCCCGACCAAAAATCACAGCAGCCCCTATTTCTTCCTCCCCATTCTTCACTTCTTCTTCTTCACTTCTTCTTCTCCACTTCTTCTTTCTTCTTCCTTCCTTCTTCCAAGTAAGTTTTTCCTATTTTCTCTCCTTACTCCTTCCATTTCTTCTACTTATGTGAACCCTAACCCTACATTCTTCTCCAACCTCGGTGGGTAGAGCTTAGATTTGGTGTTGGAGCTTGGATTGGGAGCTTAGATTGGGAGCTTGGAAGTTAGTTGTGGTGGATTTGGAGCTTTTGGAGACTCTGGCTTGGGATTCCAACTCCCAAGAGGTAAACCCTGATTTCCCCCCTTCTAATTACTCTTATATAGTGTAATTAATAGTTTAGAACCTTCCTAGACCCTTAGGCTACCCGTGGGAGGAAGTTAGAACTAGTTTGGTAGTGTTTGGAGACTTTAACACTAGGTTTTGTGTCAATTTCGGGTGGAATCCGAGATTGGCCCAATTTTGGGTGATGCCCTAGGTTAGGCGAACCAAGGTAGACGTTGTCAGGTGTCTTGAGGGTGAGTGCGTGTCTCCGTTCGGACACGGAAAGCCGTGTCATGGAGAAACGGGCATTTTGGGCGAATTTGGGATTTTTGTCGTCGCCGGTTCTAAGTGCGTGTACGTTTTCGCCACGGACCTAGAATTGACACGGTAGCATTTTTCTAGGATCTAGACATCGTTTAGGACCCGTGGGTAAATTTTGGGCCGATTCTGAGTTGGTTTGATGTACGTTTCAGGAGGTTTTCTGAACCGCACACCGCGTGTTCGTCGAAATGACCGAACGGCCATTTCGACGTGGTTTCTTAGTTTCGGGCTTGTGCGCGCATTGGGTTAGCTTCGGGGAGTGTGTGCTAGAGTTCTCGGGTTATATTTTATATATATTTAGGTGTTTGTGCGTGTCGGGGTCGTTGGGCACGCGTTGGTGGGCGTTGTGTGCGTTGTGTTGTGTGTGTGTTGTGTTTATATATATGTATATATATATATATATATATATATATATATATATATGTATGTGTGTATGTGTATATATGTATGTATATTTATGTATGTGATTGTGTGTGTGTGAGAGCGATACGATGGGGGGGGACAGCAGCAGCACAGCTAAGCAACAACAGCAGCAGAACAACGCAACAGCAGCAGCAAGCAGCAGCAGCTCAGCAGCTCAGCAGCAGCAGTAGCAGCAGCAGGCCCTAGCACGCAGCGCGGCGCGTTGGCTAGTTAGCTAGGTAGTAGAGGGAGAGGTAGTTTGATAGTGAGATGGTTTATAGATATATCTAGATATATACTAGGTAGATTTATAGATAGAAATAGATAGCTAGATAGATAAATATATGAATAGATAGGTAGGTAATGGATAGATAGATAGTTATATATATATATATATATATATATATATATATATATATATATATATATATATATATATATATATATATATATATATATATATACCTATAGCTATATATATCTATAGATATCTAGAGAGAGAGATAGATAGATTTATAAATAGATATATACATAGCTAGATGAATAGTTAGATAGATAGATTCATAGATAGATAGATATCTAGGTAAATGGATATCTATATAGATAGTTAGATAGATAAATAAATAAACAGATAGATAGGTAAATAGATATTAGATATATATATATATATATATATATATATATATATATATATATATATATATATATATATATATATATATATATATATATATATAGATAGATAGATAGATAGATAGATAGATAGATAGATAGGTAGAGGGATATTTAGATATCTATATGCATAGATATATATATACCTATAGCCATATATATATATATATATATATATATATATATATAGGTAAGGTAAGGTAGGTATGTGTATATGTGTGTATGTGAGATATATATATATGTAGATACCTAGGTATATGCATATATGCATTAGATATATATATTTTAGCCTAGATTATAGCTAGATATATATGTTTATGCATAGTTAGTTAGCTAGAGGGGTAGTAGGGTTGAGTTTAGAGCGGTATCTCAATACCTTGAGATACCGAGGTATCTCAATACCTTGAGATATCCAAGGTATTGAGTTTCGGGCGGGGTTTTTGAGCAATTGCCTAGGTTTGAGTTTAGAGATAGGTTTTTATGTATATGTGTATATATTTATGCGTGCTAGCATAGGTTTTAGAGGGTATAGACGGGGCATATAGCGTAGGGTGAGGTATCGGATACCGAGGGTATCCCGGTATCTCAAGGAGGCGAGTTTGAGGGTTTATTAGCCTAATGACCTAGTTTTGACCTAAAATTTTAGGAGCACCCTAGTTTGATCTAGACATGACCATAGTTGACTCGGTTGACCGCCAAAGTCAACTTTTGACCTAGATTTGACCCAGGGTTGACTTTTTGGACCCAAAGTTGACTTTTGACCCAAATTTCATCGGTTTGACCCGTTTGACCTAGAACGACCCTAGAAGCCTATTTTTAGTTATTTTATATCTGTTTAACTCATTAGAACCCTATTTAATCTTGCTTTTCGCAATAGGTCCTTGCGACACCAGTTCGGATCGCTAGTTGCTCAGGACGTCAGGCGAGTACATTCTCTAATAGTTTTTATTATCTGATGATTATTATAATTCAGCTTCTAGTATAGTATCATCTGATTATTCTGGCACAACACAGGACACTGACTAATATTTCTGGATTCGTTTACTTGCGACACGTATTTTTTATGTTTCTGGCCTCTATTCTGGAATCACTACTGGCATCACCTACAGGCATCACTCATATTTCTGGCTGGACTCATACTTGATTTACGTGTCGGGTCTTGGATTCACTTGTATTAGTCGGGGCAGGAAAATACTCGAGTAGACATGTAAATATTTCCATCTGGAATCATCAGGAATCACTCCCTCTGGTCTAATATGAAATGATAGCAGCCGCGCACCCAGTGCGCGCTGAGCCGTACTTACCCCTAGCCGTTTACATGTCGAAACAAGTATTTTAAAGACACCGAGTTCATTCTTTATAGTCTGGACTCACTTGCATTCTTGTTGGTCTCACTTACATGTTTCTGGACTTGACTCACTACATGTATTTCATGCTGGACTCACTACACGTTCATGTGCACGGACTTGATCCTAGCTTAGATTTCTTGTATCTTGCAGTTACTACTATCTTGTTTCTGATATTCCTGCACCTTTATCTTTATGCACCAGTGATACATGTATATTTTCTTGTTTTATACTTGCTTCATTCTTCTTGCTACTTGCTATAACTGTTTTATAGTTTTTATCATTTAAATGGAACTGCTGTTAGAGATGTACTTGCTCCAGTCCTGACTGGACATATTTTTCCAGAGTATCCGGAGGATTGGTGTCCAACGTTTTATGGACCTGAGCCTGTTGATGGTGCAGACAGGGACCCTCTAGTTTAGGGGTGATTTCCTGGTTGGTAGCCGGGATCACTAGGACCTTGTTATGTTTTTATTAGTCTTTAGCACCAGATTTGTCTCCGGTTTTGGATTGAGACCTTGTATTGTATATTATTTTGGATGTTGTATTATTATTATTGATGTTGTGGTTGTTGTAGTAGTTGTTGTTGGTTAGACTTTATAGCTGCTAGTTTTCTGTGTTAATCTTATCGTGCTTAGATTCGTGATTGAGTACTTGATTATCATTATGATATTGCTTCTCCGTTTGGAGTTGAGATCTTGACAGGTTTATATATTGATTGCGTGAGATTGTTATCTAGATAGTTGACCTAGACAGCGTTCTACCGCCGATGCTGCGGCGTAGGCTGGACGTACCCACGGCTCATGCCCAATTTTTTGGGTGCGGGTCGTGACAAGAAGATTTCAGCAGTTAAGTCATGGTCTACCCCGAGTTCAGTAGCAGAGATCAAGAGTTTTCATGAATTGGCAGGCTTTTATCGGAGGTTTGTTCAGGACTTTTCCAGACTTGCAGAGCCGATGACTGGACTAACCAAGAAGGACGTAGAGTTCGTCTGGACTGAGAATTGTCAGTCAGCATTTGAGAAGCTAAAGAAGAGGTTGACTACAGCTCCAATCTTGATATTGCCATCAGGAACAGGGGGATTTTCCATATACAGTGATGCATTAGGCAAGGGTTTGGGTTATGTGTTACAGCAGAATGGGAAGGTGATTGCCTATGCTTCCATGAAATTACGTTCGCATGAGAAAAACTACCCTACCCATGACTTGGAGTTGGTAGAGTTATCTTTGCTCTTAAATTGTGGAAACACTACTTGTATGGAGAGAGAGCAGAGATTATTACAGACCATAAAAGCTTGAAGTATGTGTTTACACAAAAAGAGCTCAACATGAGGCAGCGACGATGGTTGGAGTTGATGAAAGACTTCGACAATTCTTTGCAGTATCATCCAAGGAAGGCCAACGTAGTCGCGGATGCCTTAAGTAGGTATCCCATGGCTATGTACTTGACTAAAGACAGACATTTATTGGTCGATCTTGACAGTTTGGGCATTGAGATATTAGTTCTTGGAGTCGCAACACAGATGTGTGGACTTCAGGTACAGTGAGAGATGATGGACTAGATCAGAGTCGCACAGTACGAGGATGAGTCTCTGAGGAGCATCAAAGCACAGGTCCAGATCGGGTTGGCAGAAGACTTCAGTATCGCAGATGATGGGTCATTGGGGCACGGTACCAGATTGTGTGTACTGAGTGGAGCATTACGCGAGGAGATTCTGCAGGAGGCGCATCGATCTCAGTACTCTATGCATCCAGGTGCCAATAAGATGTATAGAGATATGAGAGAGTATGTATGGTGGTATGAAGCGGGAGGTAGCTAGCTTCGTATCCAGATGCTTGGTTTGCCAGCAGGTAAAGACGGAAAGACAGAGGCCAGGTGGATTGCTTAAGCCTTTAACCATTCCGGAGTGGAAATGGGAGCATGTGACCATGGATTTTATTTTAGGACTTCTGCGTTCTCCAGGAGGTAAAGATGCAATTTGGGTCATCGTAGACAGGTTGATCAAATCAGCCCACTTCCTGCCATTCAAAGTGGGTACATCTACGGAGAAGCTCGCAGAGATGTATGTATGCCAGATAGTCAGATTGTACGGTATTCCTGTGAGCATAATCTCGGATCGGGATAGACGCTTCACATCCCACTTCTGGAGGAGTTTGTAGGCTAGCTTGGGCACCCAGCTCAAGTTCAGTACTGCATATCACCCTCAGACTGACGGACAGTCGGAGAGGACTTTTCAAACTCTCGAGGACATGATACACACTTGTGTTTTGGATCTTGGAGGCTCTTGGGAGGATAATCTTTACTTGGTAGAGTTTTTATACAACAACAGCTACCAAGCCAGTATCGAGATGTCACCATTATAGAAGCATGAAAAATACGCTACAGAATTATACGCAGTATGCATAAAACCCGCGTAAAGCAGAGTTTCAGGGCTGTGTGGCGTAAGACATGACTTCAGAGCCATCGGCGTACAACAGAGCTTCAACGCTAGTACATCGTAAAATATAGCTCCAGAACAACCCGCGAAATGCAGTATTTCAGACTGCTTCAGCGTAAAAAGGTTGTTACATCACCACTTTGGCGTAAAACCTACTCGCTTTTAATGCAGTGGAAAGTTGTATGGGGAACTCTTCGTATTCCTCGAATGAACCTGTCAGATCATGCAGTGAACCTGACTCCTGACAAAGAGTACTGCACGACTATCAAGACGACGACTGTAATGATGATTCGGCACAAAGCTCCAGGCTGTCGTTTAGTGACAAAGCCTTGATATAAGACGTCGTTTACGCATTCAAGTAATACACTGCCTATTTTACACAGGCAGCCACGAGCTTTTATGCTCAGGATGAGACAAAGCTGACCGCCACGTCAAAAGTTGCTCTTCGTACAGAACCCGAGGCACGTCTCTATAATTAATACGCGAGATGGGGGTAGATCTCTGCATTTAATGCACGAGAATTTGTTCTATTTCCAATGATTGGGAGAGCTATAATTAGGGATTATACGTCCACATCACCATCCCTGCACATTACGCCATCAGGCCATTTTCAGCTATAGGAGCACGCTGTACGCTATCTCCTTAAAATACGCCAACCTGGCTATTCTCAACTGTAGGAGTACGCCGTATGCTATCTCCTCGGAATATGCCAACTCAGGCTATATTTGCAAAGGTGCGTGATAAGGCTATTTGGTCTAGAATACACTCAAGACGTCAGTCAAGGAGAATCGACTGTCCTTACGCCAGCAACCTATCTATGCAGCATCAGGCTTCTACGCCTACTTGGCTTCTACGCCAACCTGACAGCTATTGGGTTTCTACGTCTATATATCTGCTATTGGGATTCTATGCCTATTGGGCTTCTATGCCTATTGGGCTTCTACACCTATTTTGGCTTTTACGCCATCAGAACAGCTATTTGGTTTTTACGCCAACGAGACAGTTATTTGGCTTCTACGCCAATCATCTCTACGCGAGGGGCAGTTACCTACGTGGCTTGCATGCCGTGATCTTCGCAGCAGTTATACGCATTATCTCTTAATGGAACACGCGTCACACGCTTATTCAAATGATCATTTATACGTGGGTAGCAGTTATGATAACCGACGCGTAAAAGGTACGGTTCTCTCCGCTGTTCAGTTTCTACGCCTATAAATAGAGACCTCCGTCCATGGAGGTCAGGGGTCAAATTTTATAAGGAGCGGATTTGATCTTTGAGAGACAAAGGTCAAAGAATTGAGGAGAAAAGTCGTAAAATCGAAGAGAGAAGAGCACAGACAGAGAGTAGTGAGCGACGATCTTGGCATCAAGCATCCACTCCTTCTTGCAATCTTTGAAACTATTCCTTCTTCTACAGCACTTCTTCATCATCGTGTGGTCCAAGGGACAAAGTAATCGACTGCAGATCAGACTCCTATAGCAATATTTACCCACATTATTTAGATTGCAGTTATTTCATCATATTGTAGATATTCATATTGTTGTTCTATATTCACGTACATTATCTGTATACCTATTGTTTATTCATTCATATCTTAGTGATCTTTTATTTCATTTCTATTATTGATTTTATATGTTCGATTATGTTATTAAAACTGCTTTCAGAGGTATGTACTTCGCTCCAATCCAGACTGGATATATTTTTTCAGATGATTGGCTTATAGAGCAGTGTCTCACATTCTACGGGCAGCAGGACGGCATACCTATAGAGGATACTCCTATAGACCAGGAGGACTTAGTTGCAGAGCCCGATGAGGTTTAGTTATTTGTGTTGGCATGTATTAGACTATTTTATGGAGATTCACAGTTTGTATATTATTTTAGATTGTGGATTTTATCTTATTCTTTCCTTCGCTATTACATTCGTGCTTTATCTTCCTTAGTTTGTTTTGTGATTGAGATTAGTTATACTTGTGAGATACCATATTGTTCCTCCATTTGGAGTGGAGATGATTAACATATACCATATTATATTGTTTAGATGTTAGATAGTTAGAAATAACCCAGTCATCGTTCTACCGTCGATGCTGCGGCATAGTTTACTTGTGCTAATGAGCTTAGTGATCCACAGTGCCCAAGATTCTCATGCATAGTAACCAGTACCCTAATTGACATAACTTTGGGCATAACCTGACTATTGGTTGAACTTTTGTCATGAGAGTATTGACCTTGTACTGACATGAGCAATAGGCAACAATGTAAATAAGATTTTATGTGACTAATTAATGGGCCTGATATCCTGACTTGACTACTCGTATCTGTGCTGATACTCCTATTCGCACAGAGTGTGCTACATGGTTTACTTATGTACTTAGGTGTCGCTTGATCTGACTTGTATACACTGCGTGCTATATGTTAAGTGCTTTGTGCTACGCATTCTCGATTTTCCTGGCACGGACATTGTAGTTGGTCAGTAATCATAGCATGGTTAGGATGTTGATTGATTATTGCATTACGCTTGGGTGGATCCAGATTGGGCTCTCGGGCAACAATGTAGATTTGTACCTAGCATACACGTATTATGATACAATATTTAGGAGGATGATCGTGTGACCACGACATAGGATTCCAATAACTGTAGGGGTTAATTAGGTAACTAAAAGTCGTAGTATTATTAGGAGAAAACGGGATCTCGAGATCGTGCATGACAGCCACCTCACAGACATTAGTTCTGGCGTGCTAGGCTGGCCACCACGGGATACTGTATACCATCCGCACTAGTGGAGTGCAGTATCTGGCTACTATGTAAACTATGTGTTATATGTTGATCTGTTTACCACGGTGGCCTTACGAAGGACCGGTGCATACTCTACGTGCAATGCGTTATCATTATTGGGTCGACTAACCTCACTTATACATAATACGATCTGAGGATTCCTATATATATTGTATTACTAGGATAACCCAGATACCACATAGAGAGCCATAGGACTGATTTGCCGATTCGAATGGACTCTATGCATCTGTTGGTAGTCTAGGGACATGGACTATTGTGGCAAGGTGTTTCATCCATTGGTCTTATTTGGATATAAAGTTGCGCTATTGTGTTACAACAGACCATGGATCAAAGCTACGTTATATATATATATATATATATATATATATATATATATATATATATATATATATATATATATATATATATCTTAGCCTGTACTATGGCATGTTATTCTCTTGTATCTAATTGTGTATTTTGTCATCTGATAGTAGTCTAGGGACATGGACTATTATGGCGCGGTGGTCCAACCCTTGTCCTTGTTTGGTTGTGGGGTTGGACTATTGTGCTACGATAGGCTATGGACTGAAGCTGCGATGCAGATACCTTTGCCTGCGCATAATTGGTGGGTCGTATCTTGCCTCGGCGTAGTGCGACACCTCTTGTCCTTGTTTAGTTGTAGAGGTGTCCTACTACCTCGATGATAGGTTATACGCCTATAATTATGGCATGGATCTTATTTATGTATTTTATTGGATTTTGGTTTGTCACGACCCGCACCCGGAAGTTCGGGCACGAGTACGTGGGTACGTCCAGCCTACGCCGCAGAGTCGGCGGTAGTACGCTGTCTAGGTCAATCCATCTAACTAATCTAACTCATTCACAATTTAACATAGGTAAGATAATAATGAGAATAGAAACTTAAATTTTTGCAACTGAAATGAATGTGACAACAATTTCAAATGTTTAATACAGGAATTTCAAATAAAATTCGGGGACAAACCCGATAAATAAGATAAGAAATAGAAATGAAAAATAGCTGCTACTAGCTACTTAGCAGCAGGGGTCTCCTGTGTGGGTTCTGGCTCCTCATAGGTATCATCAGTACCCTCATAAGGACCATAATAGGTAGGGGCAAGATCCTCATCATCGCCTAAATCGACAGATCCAGTCAGGAAAGGAGCAAAGTACACAGTGCACAACAATGTTAAACTAAATATTTATGACAATTAAACATTGAATATCATGTTAAGGGAATTGCATAAAGGAAAGTTAATATCTCAGAGTCAACACTATAAACAGGAATATGAGAAAACAGAAGTAAACGAGCAGGAAAAGAAACTACACAGTCAGCAAGAATATAACATGACCTGAAGTTATCTGTATGAAACTTGTGTTTGTTTTTAGAATACTTAGTTGGCATGCAGGGGTTTATAAGGCTAATCCGGCCGTCATGAATGGCTATTAGTCACGAGAAATCGGGATCCGGCTGATGGACAGTCGTGTACCAACAGCTATTATTCACGGCAAGGGGAAGGGTAACTACATGCCTTTCAGTATTCTCCCACCCGACATGAAAAACAAGACATGAATTCCAATATCGAGACATGAAATATAGCATTCTAACACTACGTGTAATCAGCAAGAGTACTAGTAGAGCAGGGAATTTAATTATCACAATATAAAGATTAATTTGAAGTGCAGGTACTTGCCTGTTGTTTGGATCTGTTTAATTTGGGTCTTGGGAGAAATTTCCACAGATGAGTCCAAAAGATGAAACAGACATTACCATCATGCTCAGAAGATGTCAAATAGCTAGAAACGCCTGTCCTTGGGTCCAATTTGGAGACAAGGGCAAAAATGGCAGTTTCGGGTCAAAACGGGGTCCGCCGTTGGGCCCGCTTTGCACCGAAAAACGTGTCCGGGTCAAAAGTCTCCAAATTCACCAAACTTAGTGTCAACAGGTCAGGAACGCTGATACGAACCCAACGGAACTTCCAGATTTGGATTCCGATGAGCCGAACACAAAATCGCCCGTCGAGCGGGGCCTGTGGGGCCCACGACACGCGATTTCGTCAACGTTCTCAGAATCGAACCAAACTTGACCCACAGGACCAGCGTATCGCTACGAGTCCGATGGCGCAAGTTTCGTCTCGATCCGACGAGTGTACACGAAATTAGGGTGAATTGCCGAAAAGGCGGATACGGGGCGATGTCCGCGGATACGCGTTGATTCCGGTGTGCACGCACACCCGAATCAGCTTCCACGAAGACTCACACGTCCGTATCGACGGTGCGTACGTATCTGCGAAGACCGCACGCGACCAAGTCGTCCCGTTTGGCGGAACGTACTCAGTTCCGGGGTGAAACAGGGTCTGGTTTTTCCTGTTTTTGGATCGCGGTGTGCGATCACCACAGGACGCGGTGTCCCGAACAGTTTGTCCGAACACCGAGAGGGTCATACAGGCTTCACAACGCAATTTGCAGAATTGAAAACGGAGCTACGAGGCGAAAGTTACGCGTACCTGAAGAGGACCCGAAAACAGGGTCGAAAACGTGTCCGAGTCGTGTCGGACACTGTGTCCTGTGTCCGACACAGGAACAGGGATTAGGGTTAGGATTTCGTCGGGAAACGGTGGAGGACGGCGGAGGACGGCCGGAGAGGCGCCGGAGGGGGCCGGGGATGGTTCGCCGAGGGGCGGCGCGTCGGTTGACGGCGGCGACGGCGGCTCAGGGCGGCGGCCGGAGACGCTGCGGCTGGCTGCTGTGCTGCTGTCGAGGTGCGGGGTCGACGGACGGGGCGCCGGAGGGGAGGCGACGGTGGGACGAGGTCGGCGAGGGGGCAGCGGCCGGTCGGTGGAGCTCTGGGGGGCGGCGACGGCGTCTAGGGTTACGGTGAGGGTGGTCGAAGGGGACGGCCGGGTTCGGGGTATAAATAGGGGGAGAGAGAGGGAGCTGGTGGCCGTGGAAGGCGGAGGGGTGGCGGAGAATGCGGCGGCGTGGCGAGGCGTGGCGGGGCGTGGCGAGCGGATCGCGCGGAGCTGCGCGCGGCGGCCGGCGGGGGAATCGGGCGTCGTGGGGGGACGGGGAACAGTCGTGCGGGTCGGGCTGCGGCGGGTCGGGTTCGGTTGAACCCGACCCGACCCGATAAGGGGCTGGGCTGGGGTTACGGGCCGGGCCGCGGCCCAACGGGCCGTGGGCCGGAAAAGAAAAAGAAAAATAAAATAAATAATAAATATAATAATAATAATAAAATATTTAATTTAATTAATTAATTAGTAAAAATTGTTTTTAGGCATTTAAAAATAGTTCTGATGCCCAGAAAAATCCAGAAAAATTACCCTAAGTCCAATTTTTCATTTTACACCCAAAAATATTATTTTCATAATATTTTAATTTTATTTATTGCTAATTAAAAATCATTTATTAATTGAAAAGCTTGATTTTAATTACAGAAAATTCACAGAAAATTCCAGAAAATTGGGAAAAATCCAAGATTTAATAATTTGAAAATTTTGGGGGTTTACATGGTTCATTCACTTGTGCTCCCTTGTGGTACTTGCTATCGGGGCCTAATCCCGCTGGTTTTGTCTGGCCATATTTAGTAGCATAACCCGAGGATCATGTCCTATATCTGACTGATGGCAAGTAACAGGAGGATAGGCGTCGAGGGACTTGAGTGGGTTTATTCTTCACCACTCTGATATATTATTTTGTACTATTTTGGGTGTTTAGCCACTGACACCTATTTAGCCGGATATTCTGGATATTTAGTTCCTTTACATAACTATAATTATTCAGACCGTGGCTGATATACAATTATATACTTTTGGTACTATACTAGTATATTATCCTGTATAACTAGTTTCATGATCATTCTGATAGAGCGGCAGACGTCTTACTGCTTTATTTTACATGCTCATTCTTACTTTTTCTTGTTTGATTGATTAAGACATAGATGTTCTGTGTGACCCTAGGTGACTTGATTATAGTATGCACCCCCATGTCTCTAGACAACATTGATCGTATTACGGGTTACTTCGGTACTCCATAATGCGTAGCTCGCCATGTCATACCCCCATTCTTCGTATTTCGGTACTGAGGAGTGACAGTCTCGCTATCCAAGAAAGAAGAAGGAGAAGATCTATGTGAGGAGTTGCCATCTTTGTACAAGGAGATTTCTACGGGTAGGGTGATTGATTTCAAGTTGTATCATCTCTTTCTTCTTGAGTTTGGTAAGGGAGTTGAACATTTGGGCAAAGGGTTTAACATTGTTTTTATCAATGTTGTAATTTTACCTGAGTTATATAGATTGAATTTTGTCCAATTGAAGTAGTCACTAAACATATATTGTGTTCTCATCTGTCTTGGTGCTTGTGTTAGACGGGGGCTGATTATCTCAGGTGGGTTGGCCTAAGTTTTCGCTGCGGTAAGTTTCAGACTCGATATATGTGCTCTTATAAGATGTGTCTAATCCCAACATTTAGTAAATATAGTAATTAGTATAAGTAATTCTGTAAATATATTGAAGTTGGTGGTTGTCGTAATATTTTAGTATAAATAGAGCTTCAATTTATTGTCATTATAACTCTCTAAAAATAGTAAGATAACTTATGTAAGATTGTGGTCGTATGAGAAGATTTTTAAACCACGTTAAATTTTCAACACTGATACGTTGCCCGTCCCTGGGGTGTGACCGTGCCGACCAGCATCCATTTGGGGGCCAACCATTGTCTCCTCCGGCCCGGGTGGGCCCGAGCTAGTAGGGAGGGCAATGGCTACCGGCTACGTAGGTGTGGGCCAACGCAGGCACCCCCTGGAGACGAAAAAAATATTATTTCTCTTAAAATTTTGCCTTCTAAAAAAAAATTATCATTGCTATCACGTTTATAAAATATCTTTCAGTAAACAAGTTTGAGTTATGCTAAAAAAATAAACTGTTTTCAAATATGACTTGATGCACTCTTGTTTTTAGAAGTAATAGAATTTGGTGTCCGTTTAGTTCACTTTAATATAATCGTAATCATAATGGAATTGGATTTGTAATGTAATGAAATTAGAATTACATTACCATATTTAGTTGGAACATGTTATCAAACCATGCAATGTAAGGTCAATTGCATTCATATGTTTGGTCTACTATGTAATGTAATTGTGTTTTAAGGTAATAATATTTTAAAAAAATACAACATAAAATTTAAAAGTAAATCAATAAAAAATTCAAAAATAAAAAATAAAAAATAAAATACAAGAAAAATTAAAAGAAAATTTTTATAAATAAATAAAAAATTGGAAAATATTAGTTTTGTCCTTCTGCTAAATAAAGACCAATAAGCATAAACGACAAAAAATATCAAAAATCACAAAAATGAAAATAACCATAAAAAAGGAAAAAAACGATCAAAAGCGGTGAAAAACGAAAAAACGGCCAAAATAAAAAAAAAGACTAAAAGCGACAAAAATCGAAAAAGTTCAAAAATGACCAAAAATAAAAAGACCAAAAACGAAAAATACGAAAAAAACGAAAAGACAATAAAAGCGACCAAAAATGAAAAAGACCAAATAAAACATAAAATACGAAAAAAATGAAAAATGACAAAAAATGAAAAAAAGGACTAAAAATGAAAACAATGATCAACAGAAAAACAAATCAAAAGCAACGAAAAAATAAAATTTCCAAAATGACCAAAAATGAAAAAATACGAGAAAAAAAATGACAAAAGTTCCAAAACGACCAATTTTTTTTTAAAAATACTAAAAAACAACCAAAAACAAAAAAGGACCAAAAATAGGAAAAAGTCAAAAATGAAAAAATAAAAAGTTCAAAAACCTAAAAGAAAAAAAAAGGAGTAAACACACAAAAAAAAACGAAAAAACGAAAAAAAGACAAAAAAAAAGGATAAAAAAATGATCAAAAATACGACAAAAAATGACCAAAATTGAAAAACATAAAAAACATAAACGAGAAGAAAACAAAAAGATCCAAAATAACAAAGAAGATAAAAAAAATAAAAAACGACAAAATAAAAATAAAAAACGACTAAAAATGACAAAAAATAAAAAATATTAAAAACGAGCAAAAGAAAAAAAAATATCAGAAATGAAAAACAACAAAAAAAAAAGAGAAAAAACGACTAAAACAAAAAAATAAGACAAAAAGCGATAAAAAAGACAGAGTAAACAAAAAACAAAAAGACCAATAAAATGGTAAAAAACGACAAAAAAAGCAAAAACAATAAAAAAGACAAAACATGAAAAAAGATCAAAATTGACAAAAAAAATTGCGAAAACGATAAATAACGTGCAAAACGATCAAAATGACAAAAAAAACCTATCAAAAATGATCAAAAAACGAAAAACAAACAAAAAAGACAAAAATAATTTAAAGATAAAAAAACGACAAAAGACGAGCAAAAAAAACCAAAAATATTTAGAAAAAAAGACTGAAAATGATAAATAAATAAAAAAGACAGAAAATGATAAAAAAAAAAGACAAAAAATATGCAAAAACGACAACAAAATAATAATAACGACAAAAAGAACAAAAACGATAAATAAACGTACAAAAAATGATAAAAAAAGAGCAAAAATAACAACAAAATCAAAAAAATACAAAAAACAAAAATAGGCCAAAAAAAAAAAAAACCCAAAAAAAAAATCAAAAACGACAAAAACAACAAAAAATGACCCAAAAAACTATTAAAAAAGGAACAAAAATGGACAAAAACAGTTATAAAGAACAAAAAACAATAGAAACGAGCAAAATATAAATAATAAATAATAAAAACGTTCAAAAACGACAAAAAAGTGCAAAATAGGATCAAAAACTACAAAAAATGAGAAAAACAACCAAAACGCTAAAAATGACCAAAAATGCTAAAAAGACAAAAAATACCAAAAAAAGACAAAAAAAATTTTAAAAAAAAGGACCAAAAACGACAAAATAGATCAAAAACGATAAAAAAAAATAAAAAATGAAAAAAAAATGTTTAAAACGATCAAAAATGACAAAAATGTGAAAAATAATAATGAAAAACGATAAAAAAAACGAACAAAACAGACAAAAACCGACAAAAAATGTGCAAAAATCATCAAAAAAGAAGAAGACAAAAAACGCTAAAAATGACAAGAAAGACAAGAAACGAACAAAATCTGCTAAGAAAAGAAAAAATTATCGCATATCAAACATCCTGTTAAATTATAATGTCATCGCGATTTCATAGGTTTTATGATGTAATTGATTTTAGAAAAAACTAATATAATATAATCAAACTTCAAATCACAGTTACATTACATCTAGCTTTTTATTGTTCAATCAAACATTCAAATTAGAATTACAACATAATTATTATTACGATTACGATTACTTTACGATTTACCAAACTGCCCTCAGTGTATATAAAATGTTCATCCTAGTTGAGAAGGAGATGAGTGGTGAGCAAATAATTAAGAATATAGAATTTCATTTCTATTTTACTGGTTCATCGTGGGAAATTGTTCAATCTATACAATACACGTTGAGAGTGAGGTCTGACAAGTTGGTGGTTATTTATGTTCATTCAGGTTTTCTTTTCGGTTTGTTTGGTGAGTAGTATAGGCTAAGAAGTCCACCCACCCACCACAAAAACAAAAGATATATGTATATATATTCCGTATAATATTTAATCACAATTGATGGATTTATTCTTTTCTGACTTGTTTCCCACAATGTGGCATTTGTCACCATTAAAAAAAATTAGATATTCCAAACAGCTAGACATGGACTTGGCAAGTAGTCTCTAATTAGGTCTCAGATATTTGGAGATTCTTCACTGAGCGGTGCAAAGTATGTTGGTGTTGCCATCTGCCGACAAAATATTGTTGGTTTGCTTTAACTCACCCGTCCCTTTCTTTCTTTCTAGTTGCTCGCTCGTCTTTTACTTCAATATATCTTGCCTTGCCTCACAAAAGAATTCAGTTTTGACCACCTAAACCCTCCCTTTGACCAGTCCGGCCACATAATTGGATAATACTCAATTATGAAATAATTGGTTTGTGTTTGTCTTCAATAATAACGACCAGGCATTTGTGGAAGGAACTTTTTAAAGCAATTAATTTTTAGACTAAAACACCAAAAACCTTATTCAGAGATTCTTTGATGGTAGTTAAAAAACGAAGAGAAGAAACACTGGATATAAATCTTATCAAAGCCCCAAAAATCTTGAGAGCTAGTACTTGAAGCTTGTCGATGCTAGAATTCCTCGTTTTTAGGATGTCTATTGTAAGTTGATAAAAAATTTATGTTTATTGTTTTCTCATTGAGATCTCCATATATATATATAGATTACAAAGAGTATAAAAGAAAACAATTATTTCTAAAATCACTCCTAACAAATCAAATCAAATCAAATCTTGACAAACTATGCACAACTTTATATAGCAGAAAATAATTATGGAAAAAAATTAGAAAAGTTTAACAGTTTTCCTCAAACTCGACAATTCAGGAGAGACTAGTTTGGACCACAACATAGTAAATCGGGAGTTTATGAAGCTCTTTGGTAAAAATATCATCAAGTTGATCTGGGGGTACAAAGAGCATATGATGAGTACTTGGGATAAGCCTTTTTTTGGATGAAGTGGTAGTGTCACGTCCCAGTACCGAAATACGGAGACGGACATGGCCAGCTACCCCGTACAAGATACTATACGTCGTACGGCGATCACTGCTATATAAGACAAGGGGGTGCATGCTACAATCAAGTCTCCTAGAGTCAAGAACTTCTATGTTTCAATCAATCAAACAAAAAACAGTAAGCATGGAGCATATATGATAAGCAATAAGGCGTCCCAAACGCTTTTTCAAAATGTTCTGGAGTCCAGCTGTGCAAAATAAGAAGCTGGAAGAGTAACAAAAGTACATGACAGTGATCAGCTGTAGTCTGATTTAATACAATCATGTAATAAAAACTAATGTCCAAACGAGCCCGCTAACAAGTGCCGGTGGCTAAACGCCAAAAAGAAGTAATGTGCAAGATGAGCAGGGAAGAAGAAAACTCACTCGGTATCCCCTACGACCATATTCCTTGTGCGCACCATGAGTTGGGAGAAAGTGCGTTGAATCCTCAGGTGCTGGCTCGAAACTTGGCCATGCAAAACCAGTGGGGTTAGACCCCAAATAACAAGTACCACAAAGGAAGCACGAAATGGAGAAACAAAAATCCAAGAAAAATATATAATAATACATAGGTTCGGTGTTATAACTTAGATCCATGGCATATCCTAGCGCGAAGGCTCAACCCTACAACCAAACAAGGACAAGGGTTGAACCATTACACTATGATAGTCCACTATTCTAGGCTACTAGCTGAATAATACAATCATAACCAAATCTATTTCTTCCTAAATCGGCCAATCATTAGTACGGCTTGCTATTTTGTGGAGTCTGAGGTTATCTCAGAATAATTCATAATAAGTATCCTCAGATCACGCCAGTGCCGAACATGAGTTAACCAAACAAAATAAATAAAACAGGCACTTGCAGGATGCACCAGTCCCCCATAGGGCCACTGCGCTAAAAATATGGTATTAGCAGTTCCAGTGTTCCTATAGTAAAACAGTGGCTCGGCATAATAATAAGTCAGATACTACACTCTACTTAGGCAGATAATATACAATATCTGTCGTGGCCAGTCCAGAGCGCAATTAGAATGAATCTTTGTGGGAAGGTTAGTTGGCATGATCCGTTCCCTCCAAATGTTACTACCACTTTTAGTTACCTAATTAGCCTTATGTTGTGCTTGAAATCTCAAGACGTGGTCACATAAGAATTTTTCTTAAGATGTCGTACAAAGTATGGGCACGCTAGATAGGAATCCATGAAAATCAAATCTGGATTCACCCGAGCGTGTATGCAACATTTAGACAATCAATATCCTAGTCACGCTTTGGTAGTTAACTCGCTTATTATGCCCATGCTGGAGAAACTATATATATATATATATATATATATATATATATATATATATATATATATATATATTTATCATGTGTTCAGGAATTTGGAGGTATTCTCGATACACTACCCAAATATAAGCACTTAACACGTGACAAGATGTGTCGCACATTAGCGCACATTAAGTCATGAACAATAATCAAGCAATAAGGGTATCAGCACGGATATAGTATCCGAGTCCAATTACCAATATACATTGGGCCACATGAATCAAGAAGACATTCAAACAAAACAAGCAAGGCCGCATGGGTCTCTAGGCCGCATGGAAAGTCATGCTGCATATGAAGTTAGGGCCATATGGGAAGTCAGGCCTCATGAAGTCAGGCCGCATGAATCACTTGTCCGTATGCTCAGGGTTAAGGTATACTCCTATGGGACAAGTAATGAAGTTACGGGCAATAAATAAGGTATCAGTGATGTGACATAAAGTGATTGATATGACTGAGGTGATAAGCCATAAAGTGTGTCAGGAAGGAAAGACAAAACTATAGAAATAAGTGCCAACGGTTCAGATCCATGCGTCCAAAAAAATAGTGGCTGCATGCTTTCCAAGCCGCATGAGTGTCAGTGCCGCATGGGGTTCAATGCCGCATGGAGCTTTCTAGGACTTAGCGGATTTTTTATTCGTTCAGCGAGTGAAAGCACAAGGTGTTCAAGGACACTTGTGTAAATCAGCAGTCATACGTCCAACAAGATGGACACATGCTGTCAATATGAGGCAAGAGTTAAGGCCGCATAACCCTCTCGGGACGCATGGCACTCTCAGCCGCATATGCTCACTGGCCGCATGGGAACTTTGCCTTCTCCAACAGCAAGTTCGGTCATGGCGAAAAAGCTCCAAAAACTAAAAATTTATTTTATTTATAAAACCTCATTTTAAGTCTAAATCGGGTGAACCAAAAACCAAAATTCTCTAAATTGAAAGCTCTATCATGTAGCAAAAAGTGGTTTTCAAAGACACAAGTTTAATAGATCAAAACCAAGAAAACACATGAAACATGTCTTACCCCAATACCGGAATACGGAGACGGACATAACCAGTTGTCCCGTACAAGGTATAGAACGTCGTACGACGGTCACGGCTGTAACTAGACAAGGGGGTACATACTACAAGCAAGTCACTTAGGATCACAAAGAATATCTATTGTCTCAATCTGTCAAATAAGAACAGTAAACATAGAACATAAATGACAAGGAAGTAAGGCATCCCAAACGCTCTGCCACAACATTCAAGAAACCAGCTGTACAAAATGAGAAGACTGGCAGAGTATCAAGAGTACATAACCATGATCAGCTGCAGTCTGATTAATTATAATCATGTAGAGAACTAAATATCCAGATTCATGGCTAACAAGTACCGGTAGCTAAACGCCCAAAATGAGTAAAATATGAAATAATATGCAGGAAAGAAGAAACTCACTTGTTTCTCTCAATAGCCATCCGTCTGGTGCACGCCATTGTTCAGGAAAAAGTATGCTTGATCTTCGGGTGCTAGCTCTAAACCTGGTCATGCAAAACCAGTGGGGTTAGACCCCAAATAGCAAGTACCACAAAGGAAGCACGAATGCAGAAATAAAACCAGGTTATAAAATAGATACATATATATATAGTCATGTCTCATAGTTTTGGTTCATAGTCTATCGTGACACAACAATCTAACCCTACAACCAAACAAATACAAGGGTTAAACCATCTCACCATGATAGTCCATGTCCCTAGACTATTTGACATCAGATACAATATACAAACACGCTTAGTTACATAATCGGCCAATCACTTGTACGGCTTACTAGATGGAGTATGGATTATCCCAGAGATATTATGCATATAGGAATCCTCATATTGAACCAAGTACTAACAGGGTTAGCGGAGCCATAAATCGCCATATAGCATATAGTAGTATGCACCAGTCTCTCGTAAGGCCACCTTGCTAAGATCGCATAGAACACATAATATCATATAATAGTCGAATATTGCCATCCACTAATGAGGATTTAAATAATATCCATAGGGACTAGCCTGCACACCCCAACTCAGATGACTGGAGGTGGCTAGTTGTCACGCCCCGGACCCGCCCGGGCCGCCGCTCCGCTCTGCCCCCGCCCCTTAAGGCCGGGATTAACGAACCGGGCACGAATCACCGTACCTCGGAGCGCCGGATGCGAATCACCGCGCCCGTCTCGCGGGTGCGAAGGAGGAAGGAAGCCAAGCGAATGGCCCGTTCGAGCTTTCGGGGGCCGTGATGCCGCACGGGCCTGGGGTTGCGCCCGTGCAAGGCCAATCGTTTAAGTTGATAGTTGGCTATCATCGCATCAATCGAGTAAGCAGCGGAAAGGGACTTGTTGCAATGCAATGCATTAGCCAACTGAGTGTTCGGGACAATCGAGGCAACTTGGGTTTCCTTTAGCAAAGGCACACGTTCGTTCCATACATTATGCCCCCTTATACGATAGCATTCTCGGGGCAACAATCGAAACCAGGATTCCGGGTCTTCGGGACTGTGGCACGCCTATCGCTTCCTCGGACGATCCAGTACCTGCGAGCAAGTAAACTGTTGGTAGGTCAGCACTTTATACAAGTACTGGTGAGATAAATCAACTGAACAGAAACAAGCATTCAATCAAACAGGCACTAAGTAATCATGTTATAAAATATTACATTACTAGTGATCTTTCTAGTTTTACCTAGGTTCGTTTCATGCAGTTCGCTAGCAAAGTCATATTACATTATTTGGAAATATGTTTGGAAACAGAGTTTCATATTGAATATGCAAGCAAGCAAACCGTTCATGTTTCAGGGTGTGCGCAGCGTGTCTCGTGCGACTCCAGGGTCAGATGCAAAGCTAGACATACAATGCACAATCTTAGGGGCAGTCACTATCCAAGCCAACATAATGACTTAGCTATATGCAGGGCGGTCCCCGAGTATCTCAGGATCGGCAGCTGGTGGAACAGCATACCAATGACTCTTTATCTGATGCTAGAGGCAGCTATGACTCATGGTTGCTTTGCACTATCATGGTAGCAGCCGTGACACATGCAGTTCAGCTCTCCACCAATAGCCATTGTTCGACCGTGTACGAACGCATGGAACACTATCAAATAAACTCTAGTATGCAGACGAGACGAACCATCAGAATACACTCATTGTTGCGGGGCAATCTGACTTATCACTTGAACACGTTCAGGCACAGTATGCTTCTCTCGAAGCATAGACGATAGTGAACTTGTTCATGCACTCTAAGCAAGCGATTCAGGATTCTTGTTAAGCAGGCATTGTTTCAAAGACAAGCTAGGTGAGTTCGTTCATTAACATGCAAGGCAGGTTCTATCATTCTCTTAAGAAAATATTGCAAGCAAAAACTCAGGTTATTATTAAGGTGTACAAGAATCAGAGAACGAAGTTCTGCCCACTCACCTTAATACATAACGCCGGCGCGGAGCAGGGCATTACATACTTACCAACCAACAAAAAATTTCGTCCTCGAAACTTCAAGGATAAACTTCTCGATATCCCGAGTAGCGATAGTGCCGTCCCTCGCCGTACTCAATCGAAACAATCAAGCAATTCAAGTTCAGGAAATATTTTGCACTTTGAGAATATCTATGGACTTATTGTATGGAACGCTCTTTGCAATACCATATCGACTCAGAGTCATAGCAACGGTTTTGGGCCAGAGAATTGATTCCGCTCTAATACCATTCTGTCACGCCCCGGACCCGCCCGGGCCGCCGCTCCGCTCTGCCCCCGCCCCTTAAGGCCAGGATTAACGAACCGGGCACGAATCACCGTGCCTCGAAGCGCCGGATGCGAATCATCGCGCCCGTCCCGCGGGTGCGAGGGAGAAAGGGAGCCAAGCGAATGGCCCGTTCGAGCTTTCGGGGGCCGTGATGCCGCACGGGCCTGGGGTTGCGCCCGTGCAAGGCCAATCGTTTAAGTTGATAGTTGGCTATCATCGCATCAATCGAGTAAGCAGCGGAAAGGGACTTGTTGTAATGCAATGCATTAGCCAACTGAGTGTTCGGGACAATCGAGGCAACTTGGATTTCCTTTAGCAAAGGCACACGTTCGTTCCATACATTATGCCCCCTTATACGATAGCATTCTCGGGGCAACAATCGAAACCAGGATTCCGGGTTTTCGGGACTGTGGCACGCCTATCGCTTCCTCGGACGATCCAGTACCTGCGAGCAAGTAAACTGTTGGTGGGTCAGCACTTTATACAAGTACTGGTGAGATAAATCAACTGAACAGAAACAAGCATTCAATCAAACAGGCACTAAGTAATCATGTTATAAAATATTACATTACTAGTGATCTTTCTAGTTTTACCTAGGTTTGTTTCATGCAGTTCGCTAGCAGAGTCATATTACATTATTTGGAAATATGTTTGGAAACAGAGTTTCATATTAAATATGCAAGCAAGCAAACCGTTCATGTTTCAGGGTGTGCGCAGCGTGTCTCGTGCGACTCCAGGGTCAGATGCAAAGCTAGACACACAATGCACAATCTTAGGGGCAGTCACTATCCAAGCCAACACAATGACTTAGCTATATGCAGGGCGGTCCCCGAGTATCTCAGGATCGGCAGCTGGTGGAACAGCATACCAATGACTCTTTATCTGATGCTAGAGGCAGCTGTGACTCATGGTTGCTTTGCACTATCATGGTAGCAGCCGTGACACATGCAGTTCAGCTCTCCACCAATAGCCATTGTCCGACCGCGTGCGAATGCATGGAACACTATCAAATAAACTCTAGTGTGCAGACAAGACGAACCATCAGAATACACTCATTGTTGTGGGGCAATCCGACTTATCACTTGAACACGTTCAGGCACAGTATGGTTCTCTCGAAGCATAGACGATAGTGAACTTGTTCATGCACTCTAAGCAAGTGATTCAGGATTTTCGTTAAGCAGGCATTGTTTCAAAGACAAGCTAGGTGAGTTCGTTCATTAACATGCAAGGCAGGTTCTATCATTCTCTTAAGAAAACATTACAAGCAAAAACTCAGGTTATTATTAAGGCGTGCAAGAATCAGAGAACGAAGTTCTGCCCACTCACCTTGATACATAACGCCGGCGCGGAGCGGGGCGTTACACTAGTTAGGCACGATCTCGAGATTATATTCCCTTCCAATGCTCTACAAGTTTAGTTGCCTAGTTAAACCTAATATTAACTAGAATCTCATAGCGTGGTCACTTGATATTCCCCTTATATGATGTACTATAGTACGGCTAAGCTAGATACGAATCTACTTTGTCACTTGATAGTTGAATTTGGATTTACCCCAGCGTGATACAACAATCAATCAGATCCTAGCCATACTTGGTCATTAACTAACCCTTATGTCTATGCTGGAGATTGAGTCATATCATATATCACGTAGTGCATACGTACACCGCAGTATAAACATGTAATATAATCGCGTAGGAACACTTAGCACGTAGGAACACATAGCACGTAGTAAGTGTATCAGCACGGATACTAGTGGTTGGGTCATGACGCATATATGGGTCTAATACTTTGTGGTTATCAAAGTCACACATACAACTCACAAAGTCCAAAGGAACATTCAACCAAAACCAGTCCAATAAAACGTGTACAAGGGGTCGCATTCGTGCAGAAGGATCAAAGCCGCATGAGAAGTCAGGCTGCATAAAGTCATTCCGCATGGAGTTATGCCGCATGGAGTCATGCAGCATAAAGTTAGGGCTAAGGTCCACTCCTCGGGATAAGTAATGAAGCGATAGAAAATAAATAAAGTATTAGTGATGTGACATAAAGTGTGCCAGAAAGAAAATATAAAACCACAGAAAGATGTGCCACGGTTTCAGAGTCATGCGTCCAAGGATGGTGGCCGCATACTCTGTTTGTCGTATATGTATCAGTGTTGCATGTAGTTCGATGTCGCATGGAGTATTTTGGTCTTAGCGAAATTCTTATTCGTTCAGCGATTGAACACAAGTGTTCAAGGACACTTGTGTGATGGCAGTCATGCGTCCAACAATATCGACTCATGTTGGTCAATATGCGTCAAGAGCTCTGGCCGCATAATCCTCTCGGGTCGTATAGCACTCTCTGCTGCATAGTTCGTTGGCTGCATGAAGACTTCATCTTCTCCAACAGCAGGTTCGGCCATGGCAAAAAAATCTCGAAAATCTAAAATTTATTTTTTAATAAAAACTATATTTTAACTCCGAATTGAGTGAACCAAAAGCCAAAACGTTCAAAATAAAGTGCTCCATCCTTCCCAAAAACTATTTTTCAAAAATATTATATTTTAGTAGATCAAAACCACCAAAAACTCAAGGAACCCATGAAACCCTAAGTTAGAAAAGTATATCTAAGCAAATATATCCATCAAAATCGAGAACTCCAAGTATTAAAAGTTGTCATAATCATCATAAACACAGAATAGACTAATAAAATGCAAGGAGAGAATAAGAAACGAAAATCAAAAGGTTTTTCCATGTAGGTGTACTTGCCTAGAAATGAAAGAAAGAGGGAAAATGAAGAATGAGGGAAGAGAGAGAAACAAGTTAGCTTATATAGCTAGGGTTTAAGTTTAGACCATAGGTTCAAATTCATGAATAAACTAACCCACAAATGAACCATGAACCATGTTAAACCAAAGAATGAGTCTAGTCTACATGCATGCAACCTAATGATCATGTGAGCAAAAAATACTCTAAGTAGGAATAAATACAAGCAAAAAATAAATATATCCCAAAAATACGTATTTTGGGAAAGGGGAATGACAAAACCTATAAAATCTTAATTTTAGAAATATAGATCTACACTAATCCATCCATCAAAATAGAAAACTCCAAGAACTAAAAGTGCTTAGAAATACATAATAAACATAATAAAATAATAATATAGAGGGTTTTTTTTTATTTCTCATGCAAGGTATACTTGTCGATGAAAATGGGGAGAGAAAACTAAAGAAGAGGAAGTAATGAAGAAGTAGAGAGAGAGAGAGAGAGAGAGAGAGAGAGAGAGAGAGAGAGAATATTGGGTTATATATGGTAGGGTTTAGGGTTGAACCAAATGTTCACATGAGTTGAACCAAACCACAAAAAAAACCATGAACCAGGTTAAACCAAAGAAAGGGTCTAGTCTTCATGCACATGCAACCATGCAAAAATAAAAATATGTTCCAAATACGTATATTAGAAACGGGGAGTGACATCTCTATCCACCTTAGAAAAAATTTATACTCAAAATTTGAATCCAAGCAATAGCTAGAGAAGTCAGGACAAGCACGATACAAATCTACTAGCAACTACACATGCAAGCAATATCATCACAACATATATGTGATCACCGGATCACGAAAACTAGATACGAAGGCATAAGCTAGAATATACCTTCCAAATTGAACATGTGCGAGTACCGAGACTGAATATCGTCCTCGCGCTCCCATATTGATTCCTCTAGAGAGTGATGGCCCCAAGCAACCCGGACAAGAGAAATAGTCTGGTTCTTGAGCACCTTCTTTCCTCGGTCAAATATGGATACAGGTTGCTCCTTGTAAGATAAGTCAGTACCAACGACTAATTCAGAGTGATCGAGGATATGACTCAGATCTGAAACATACCTAGCAACTAAGACACATGAAATATATCATGTACCTCATGTAACGAAGGCAGAAGGTCAAGACAATAAGCAACATCGCCTACCTGCTCGAGAATATCGAACGGATCTACGTATCTGGGACTAAGCTTCTCGCGAACCTCGAATCTAATGACTCCACGGGTAAGAAAAATTCGTAAAAATATGTGTCGCCGACACAAAACTTTAAAGGTTTACGATGTTGATCTGCCCAATGACAATGCCTATCTTGTGCAACCCGTAGTCGCTCTCTGATCAGCCTGACTTCTACTGTCTGTATGATTATTTCAGGGCCTAACATCTTTCGCTCACCAATGTCGTCCCAGGCCAATGGTGACGTACACTTTCTGCCGTATAGTGCTTCGAAAGGTGCCATATGAATACTGGCCTGATAACTATTGTTATACGAGAATTCTACCAAGTGAAGGTAATTCTCCCAAGATCCACCAAGGTCTAAGGTACAGGCTCATAGGATATCTTCCAGGGTCTGGATGGTTCTCTCTGATTCTTTGTCTGTCTAAGGATGGTAAGCTTTTCTGAATCTTAACTTGGTACCCAAGCTCTGGTACAAACTTTTCCAAAAATGAGAAGTGAACCGTGTGTCTCGATCTGACATGATACTTACTGGGATACCGTGTTGTCTCACTATGTGTCGTATATACATTTCGGCCAATTATTCTTTAGACTGTCCTACTCGAAAAGGAAAAAAGTGAGATACTTTTGTGAAATGATCTACTATCACCCAAACTGCATCTCGACAAGTCGGTGATCTAGGTAAACCACTCAGAAAGTCCATCGTGATGTGTTTTTACTTCCACTCAGGAATAGGAAGTGGCTGCAATAATCATGTCGGTCTCTGTTGTTCTGCCTGCACTTGCTGACATATTAGACATCGCGATACAAAGCGATCTATTTTTCTCTTCATTCCGTTCTACCAAAAGTGTTGCTTGATATCTTGGTACATCTTTGTGCCCCCCGGATGAATAAAATATTGGGAATTGTGTGCTTTAATCATAACTTTTTGCCAAATATCCCCGCTTGGTATGCATAGACGATTCTAAAACCTTAGTGTTTCATCCACATATATTGTCAACTCCTTCCGAAGACCCGACTCACCCTTTTCTCGTAGCTTTTTAATTTTTGGGTCCTCTGTCTGGGCTAGTTTATTGACTGATTGTGTAGGCTATCATGAACTCATGTACTATGTGGAAGTACTATCTCGATACCCATCTCTCTTAAGTCTTCTAGAATATGCTTCTGGGAAGTCAACATAAATTTTCTATCTCTTTTGCTAAGTGCATCAGCTACTACATTAGCCTTACCTGGATGGTACTGAAGTTCTACGTCATAGTCTTTCAACAACTCTAGCCACCTTTTCTACCTCATGTTCAGGTCCTTCTGCGTGAACACATACTTTAAACTCTTATGATCTATGAATATTTCTATTCGTTCGTCATATAAGTAGTGCCTTCATAGTTTAAGTGCAAACACTACTGCTGCTAACTCCAAATCGTGAGTGTAGAAGCATAAAAAATACGCTGATAGCTCTACGCGGCATAATGATGCAAAGCAGCGTAAACAAAGGACTTCAGAGCCTTCAACGTACAAACAGAGCTTCTCCGCCAAGCACAGCGTGAAAATATAGGCTCGAGGACCATCCGCGTAAGGCAGTATGTCCAGGCTACTTCGGCGTAAACATGGTGCTTCATCGCCTTTATGGCGTAAAACTCATCCTCTTTCAATGTAGCATTGAAGTGTACGAGGGACGCTTCGTATTCTCTGCAATGGACCTGTCAGAACCTGCAATGAACCTGATGTCTCGACTTCTGACAAAGGGATACTACTCGACTACCCAGGCGACGGCTATAATGATGGTACGGCACTGCAACCCAGGCTGTCATTTACTGCCATTTTCCATGCGTAAAACCGCTTTTACGTACACAGAGGAATACGCTGCCTAGTTTTACACAGGCAGATGAGAGCTCCTTACGCTCCGCGGAAGACAAACCGCCTGCCATATCAAAAGCTGCACTCCGTACGGGACTCGAGGCGCATCTCTGCATTTAATGCACATGGTGGTGACAGGCCCTCAAGGAACGTCTCTGCAATTAATGTGCCGAATACTGACAGATGCCTGAGGCACGTCTCTGCGTTTGATGCACAGAAGGGTGGCAGACCTTCAAAACACGCCTCTGTATTTAATGCACAGAATGATGGCGAATCTCCACATTTAATGCAGGAGATTTGATTAAATGTCACCGAACCGTCGTTTAGTGACATCCCCTTTGCGAGAGCTGCTCCTACGTATACAAGGGAATACGCTGCCTAGTTTTACACAGGCGAACGTGAGCTCCTTCAGCTTCGCAGAAGACGAACAGACTGCCACGACAGCGGTTACTCTTCGCAAAAGATTCAAGGTGTGTATCTGCATTTAATGCGCAGAATGATGGCAAATCTTAAAGACAAGCATCTGCATTTAATGCACAGGATGGGGGCAGATCTCTGCATTTAATGCAAGAGATCTGATTATCTCCAAAAGTCGTAATTCCGGCTAAGACGTCCACATCATCACTTTGGCACGTTACGCGGCTGCTTCTATGCCTATTCAGCTTCGGTGCCTGCTCGGCTTCTACGCCCATTCGGCCTTCTGTGCCTGCTCGGCTTCTACGCCCATTCGGCCTTCTGTGCCTGCTCGGCTTCTACGCCTACTCGGCTTCTACGCCCACTCGGCCTCTATGACCACTCGACCTCTATGACCACTCGGCTTCTACGCCTACTCGGCTTCTACGCCTATTCGGCTTCTATGCCGGTTTGATAACTATTTGGCTTCTATGCCATGGTGACAGATATTGGCTTCTATGCCAACCTCTTCTACACGAGGGATACCTACCTACGTGGCTTCTACGCCGTGATCTTCGTAGCAGTTATATGCGTTTTATCCTTTAGTTGGACCCGCGTCACACGCTCATTCAAAGGATCATCTATACACAGACATTGGTTATTTTAACCGTTGTATAAAAGGGTGCTGTACTTTCCACTACTCGGTTTTTACACCGATTGAGTGGTCACTGTCACTAAAACTCTATAAATAAAGACCTCTATCAACGAGAAAAAAGGTCAAAGAATTGGTGGAACGATCAGAAATAGGTCAAAAAATTGGTCGAACGATCAGAAGTAGGTCGACAAATTGAAAGGATAAATAGAGGAGAGAGAGAGAGAGAGAGAGAGAGAGAGAGAGAGAGAGAAAGAGGAGAACCCAGAGCTCGGGCAAAGAGAAGGGATCGACGACTTTGGCATCGGGCATCCACCCTCTTTAGCAACCTTCGAAGCTGCTACCTGTCTTCCACGGCACTTCTTCAACATCGTGTGGTCCAAGGGCTAAAGTGATCGACTGCAGATCAGACACCTATAGCAATATTCACCCAGATTAAATAAATTGTACTTAGACATCCTCGTGTAGGATCAAATTTGTACAATCTTGTCTGTAAACATAAAAGAAGGACGGGTCTTCGTACAAGACCTCGTTTTCTGCATTCATCAAATCTTTTCTCGTTTATATTATCCAAAACAAGATGGCAACTCTGCTAGGGACGTCTTTCTCTTCTGATGAGGAAGCTATTGCTCAACACGATGCGGTATCTGTGGGATCCGTGAAGAAGACACTGGTCGTCCAGTTCGACCAGTCTGCCTACGAAGATATGCTCCGATCAAGGGGCAGCTCTCACTCTCTTTCTGTCCAAGACAACAGGAAGCTGCATAAGGTCTAGATGTCCAAGACATCCTCTACCATTCCTGTGGACTCTCTGATTTCTCCGATCTCTTCGACCAATGAGGTTGTAGCATTGCTCCCTCCGCGCCCTGCGCGTAAAATTCAGTCGCCTGTCTCTGACAGGACCGACAAAACTTCTGGCGATGCCTCAGCGCTAACCCAGAAGTATACTCCGCGCCCTGCGCGTGAAGTTCAGTCTCCCGTCCCTGGCGGAATAGACAAAACTGCTGGCAATGCCTCAGCGCTAACCCAGAAGTGTACTCCGCACTCTGTGCGTGAAATTCAGTCTCCCGTCCCTGGCGGAATAGACAAAACTTCTAATAAAGCCTCAACGCCAAATCAGAAGTACAAGACACGCTCCGTGCGTAAAACAACATCTGACCTTTACGGAGAACTAGATGATCCCTGTGATCTCCGCAAGGGAAAGCGAGCGGCGGACTACTCAACTTCTCGGCATTTATGCCAGCAAAGGAACAATCTATCCACCGTCCGAATTATACGAGAAGCTGATGGCCGCCTGAGGACATCCTCATCTTTATGCCGACCAGAGCGAAGCTCCAAATTATGCCAGGCGAAGTCCCTAAGCGTAAAGAAGGCTCCAGTTGCGGAAAGACACCCTCCTCGGGGATTATCCGCTACCCAGATGGCCAACCTATTGTATACGGGTGGCACAGGGAAGACTATAGTTCCCATCATCTGCATGCCCACCGATGGGAACAGAAGGAACAAGCCATCATCTTCTTCTTCTGCAACTCCTTCTGACCTGCGCAAGTATCTAATCCAGAAACGCAAGGAGAGGGGATCTTCCAGCGTGGCTATTTCGCCTCCTAGTGAGCACTGTTGTAATAGTCACATAATTGCAATCAATTGTTGCTGTTCTAAAGCAAAATGGCCGGTTTTCGACCGCTGAGCTACTCTCCATCTTTTCTAGAAGAAGAGCCCGCACGTGCATCTGTGAACATGGCTTCACATATACCTGGAGGAAGCTCAGGCTCAAGACGTCCGTCCTCTAGAACTCCGAGCCGGAGGAAATTCAACATGCTCCTTAGGGACACCGAAGATGGGGTGTTCCAGAACACTCGTTCAAGGTCACGACAACTGACGTCGTGCTCTTCTGATTCCGAAGCTGGGGGTCGTCAGTCTCCCGAATCAGATACTGAGAGTATAGAGTCAACTCCTGCAGCGACCTATACTCATCCTTCAATGACGCCCAGGGAGATGGGAGCTTATGCCATTGGAGATGAACACGAGAAAGCCTCGCCATCAGGGAACGCTGAGCAACGCATTACTACACTAGAGACATCTCTGAAACAAATGTAATCCATGATGGAGAACATGCACCAAATGATTCTAACTCAACAGGCAGCTGCTATGGCTCAAACGTCGGTCCCGTCTACTCATATACGTGTGGGGGTAGACCTACCACCATCCAACACGATCCAAGAGCCTGCTCTAGATCAAGAGTCAGTTGGTCCTTCACTTCCTCACTCGGAGAATGGACTACCTCCTGCGGGAGTCACGATACAACCGACTCCGCACCATTCCGTGGTCTTGCTACTAGCTGAAAATCCGACGCAAGCAGTGCGGGAGTTGAAAGCCCAATTTGACGCCTTGAAGCACAAAGATCAGTTCAAGAAATTGGGAATCAACCAGCCATACCCAGCTATCTGGGAAGAGGTCCCTTTTCCTCCGAGGTACAAACCTCAGACTATGGTCCTGTTCGAGGGAAAAACATCACCAAGTCAGTACATGAACTATTTCAGTATGATGACGGTGTTGATATAAGGGAATGACGCCCTCTTCACCTGGGTGTTCAAGGGTTGTCTCTCAGGAGTAGCTTACCAGTGGTACCGCAGCCTGGCGAACAACTGCATTACTTCCTTCGAAGACTTCAAGACTTTATTCTTCACACGATTCTACGAGGGAGGAATGGACATGTCTATGTCCTCTCTCATCGAAGTCAAACAGAGGGAGAAAGAGGACGTTCGCACCTTCGTCGAACGTTTTCGTCAAGCCACTTTACAGATGCCTCCAGGAGTTCCAGACTCAGCATTGGTGAACATTTGCAGGAAGAACCTTCTTCCCGTTATCTCGGTGTTCACAGGACCATATCAGTTTCATGAATGGCCCTCGTTCATCATCTCAGCGGTAGCCGCCGAGGACAACAGTCGCAAGGCATGTGACAACGGCATCATGATCTCTGCCTCTGACAGAGGCAATAGGTCATCCCCCAACGGCGACCATCCTCGCAGTTCCAAAGGAAAAGAAGCTCTGGTGATCAATACGTCCAGACAGAAGACCGCGGCAACCACGCAGACGAAACCTGGGACTTCCAGGCCCGTCGAGGTATACTCTTTCGACGACGACGATATTCCGAGTATATTCGAGTGTCTCGTCAAAAGTGGCAAGATCACCCTTCCGGAGGAGAGGCGACCCAGTGAAGTCGGCAGTGCCAACAACCCCAAGTACTGCATCTTCCACAGATACGTACACCACCCAACAAAGGCGTGTTACATACTGAAGAGGAAGATCCAAGAGCTGATCGATGCTAAAGCCATCATCCTGCGCAATAGCGAGAAGACGGTCATGGCCAACATGATCTCTCTGCAATTTGGCAATCTGCCTCCCCAAGAAGTACCGGACGGTGTTACACCTATTTCCCGGACAACGATGAACATCATTAATCTCCCTCCGGCTAGGGGTCAAAATCACGACCTGTTACCCCTAACTACCCAGAGAGGCGAGATTATGTGGGTTTACCCAGACTTGGTATCGGAGCTCGAAAAAAGACTAATGTTACTAAAGCTAAGTCCAGGAAGAACTCCAAATGCAAGCCATGCCATATGGTTGCAGCTCCTTCGACATCAGACGAAGACGAGGTTTTGGCCACAGCAACCCGTTCAGGGAAGGCTTACCTCAAGGACTACGGAGCAAGTCAGAAAGATGCACCTGCAGACGCTTCAGCTGCCAAGCCTTCGGAACCAGAGCCCGCCGTACCAGAGGCCGGTCCTTCGAGACCAACTTTGGCGGACAAGGGGAAGCAAAAAGTGCGCTTCGATAAACCTGTAAAAAATATTCAAAACAAAGGTTTAGAGAAGCCGTACAACTTCGACATCCTGGCCCAACTGGCTAATACACCAGCCAAGTTATCCATCTTCGAGCTACTAAGGCTCTCCCAAGACACTCGTCTAGCCCTGAGTGAAGCATTGATGCAGGCGGATACATACTTGACCCAACTCAAGTCCCCGGATGAAGAACCCGCGGCGTGTCCTCGATGCCACAGTATGGTGGAGGTGATCCCAAACATCACTTTCACTCAAGACGACATGCTGTTAAAACATAACAGGCATGACAGACCCCTCTATTACACAGGGTACATCGGTTCCAGGGAGGTCGACCGGATACACATAGATCTGGGATCCTCAATAAGCATCATTCCTCATAGTCTGCTCAGACCGCTGAGGATTCCTACCAGCGAACTGGCTTACACCACCACTACTATTGTGGGTTTCAACACCGGAAGAAGTAAGCCGTTGGAAAAAATTTGCCTGAGGATCCAGATTGGCAATCTCAGATCGGTGGCTACATGCTACGTCATTGATTTAGAGGTGTCCTACAACATCCTGCTGGGAAGACCATGGATCCATGACCACAATATCGTTCCTTCGACTCTACATCAATGCTTCAAATATGTAGACGCCCAAGGGACAGTACAAACGAAGGTTGCCGACCTAAACCCGTTTAAAGGAGTAGAATCCTACTACTCCGACGCCGTGTTATACTCTCAAGACTACACGAAAGAGGTGTCAGCCCAAGCAGAGAAGGAATCCCACCGGGAGCCTGAAGAACCTTCTGCCAAGCAACCTCTGTCAATCAAGGTGAAAGGACGGACTACCCATCCAAAAGCCACAGAGCCTATGGCTATCCACCTAAATAAGACCAGGTCAGGGAAAGGGGGTGATCCTCTAGTGATCACTCTGAACCAGAAGCCTCCGCCCTTAATCATTAACCTTCGGCACAACAAGCAGCCGAGTGATGTAAATGCAACCAGGAATACGGTTTCTGATAATAATAAAGGACCTCTTTTCCAGTATATCGATGCTCGGATTCCAAATCAGGAATCCTCTCCCCAGGACGATATAGGGCTTATAGCACGAAGATTCTTGGCAGCTATAGATTCCTATCATCCGCACATATGGGAAGTGGCATCATCATCCAATGTCACCATGACATATGGACCACATCAGGATTCTATCTTCATTGTTCCACCTACCTGCAACGGCCAGCATTCCATAGTCTTTGGCCGCATGTGCAACGAACAGACTATACAAGAGGATTCCTTTGATGACGACTCTGGTGAAATGCAAGTTCACAGGTACAGCCTGCAAGCCTTGAAGATCATGCAAAATATGGGTTACAACTTGAGGATGGAACCAGGTCTCAACTACGGGAAAGGCAGACGAATACCGCTGCTCGGCAATCCCCACTATCAACAAACCCATTTCGGTTTAGGGTATGCCACCTCCCTTACGACTTCCAAGTCGAACGAGGATATCTTTTTCTCTTTTCAAGATGGCTCATCGCCCTCCGACTCATCTCATGCTCTCGAGCAAACATTATCAGCAAATATGGTAGTGACGGATTCCTTCGAATCAGACGAACAAGAATCCGAACCATTCGAGAATGACACTTGGGCTCAGCAGATGGATACACAATGGGAGTTCCGCTTCGAGCAGAGAGAACCTCCCACTAAAGATGAAGTTATCCAGATTGACGTAGGGGATAAACTTTCACCAAAGCCGATATTTATCAGTAATGATCTTTCCAAAGAGGAAAGGAAAGAAATTACCCAGCTGATAAAAGAATATATCGACGTCTTTGCGTGGAATTATGAGGATATGCCAGGTCTTGATCCCAAGGTGGCTACTCATAAACTCAACGTACTGCCCGATTCAAAGCCTGTAAAGCAGCACCAACGCCGGTTTCGCCCAGACATGATGGACGCCATTGAAGCTGAAGTTAAGAAGTTGATAGCCTGCGGCTTCATCCGTGAGGAACAACATCCCAACTGGGTCGCCAATGTTGTCCCGGTCATGAAGAAGAATGGGAAAGTACGTATCTGCATCGATTACCGAGATCTGAACGCAGCCTGCCCCAAGGATGAATTTCCTCTTCCCATCACAGACGTCATGATTGACAATACATGCGATTTTGAACGTATGTCTTTCATGGACGGATTCTCTGGATACAATCATATCATGATGCATCCTGAAGATGAGAAGCATACTGCCTTCCGGTGACCACTGGGGGTATACTGCTATACGGTCATGCCCTTCGGATTAAAGAATGTCGGGGCTACGTACCAACGGGCTATGAGTAACATATTCTATAAGCATTTGCGCAAGACAGTGGAGTGTTACGTGGACGATGTAGCTTTCAAAAGCCGCCTCAGGGATAATCACATCCAAGACTTGAAGACAGTATTTGAATTGATGCGCCAACATCAACTCAAAATGAACCCTACAAAGTCCTTTCTGGGGGTATCTAGCAGCAAATTTCTGGGATTTGTCATCACCGCCAAAGGCATTCAAGTGGACCCTGATAAAGTTAAGGCCATCTTAGAAATGCGACCGCCCCGCAATCTGAGGGAACTCAGGAGATTTCAAGGTCGTCTGGCTTATATCCGAAGGTTCATATCCAACCTCTCCGGGAGATGCCAGCCCTTTTCTCGTCTCATGAAGAAAGGTGTATCCTTCGTGTGGGACGAAACCTGTCAGCAAGCGTTCGGAGATATCAAGCGCTACCTCACTAGCTCGCCAGTTCTGGTACCTCCCGTCATAGGAAGACCATTCGTGCTATATGTTCGAGCAATGAATTATTCTCTGGGAGCTCTTCTCGCACAAAAGAATATGGGCCACGAGCAGGCTATTTACTACCTCAGCAGGATGATGGTCGGAGCCGAACACCGGTACAACCCTGTGGAGAAAGAATGCTTGGCTCTGATGTTCACTATTCAGAAAATGCGATACTATGTCATGGGCCAAACCATTCATATCATCTCCAGGATTAATCCTCTTCGGGTACTGATGAGCAAGCCAAGTGTCCTTAACTCCGGACTCGCGACTTGGGCGATGTTATTAACGCCATATGACATGGTGTACGTCCCTCAGAAGTCCATCAAAGGCCAAGTATTGGCTGACTTTCTAGCTGCTCATCCGATCCCGGAGGCCTCCAAACTGTACGAGGACATTCTCGACGAAGTTGTAGAGTGTAATTCCGCAATGGAAGGTGGTGCATGGCAACTGTTCTTCGATGGCGCCTCCAGGACTGGTCCCAGGGGAAACGTGGTTTCAGGGGTAGGGATCGTCCTAGTCACTCCTGATAAACTCGTTATCTATCGAGCATATTCTCTTAGCGAGCCCTATTATAACAATATGGCGGAATACAACGCTCTGCTAATCGGGCTCCAAGTCGCTAAAGAGCTGGGGGTCGAATCTCTGGAAGCCTTCGGTGATTCTCTGCTGATCGTCAATCAAGTCAGAGGAATATATGAAGTCCGGAATCCCGACCTCATCCCCTGTCACCAAGCAACGGTCGAGATAGCCATGACATTCAAGGGATTCTTCCTTGAGCATGTACCTCGGTCTCGGAATCTGAAAGCTGATGCCCTAGCAAGTCTAGCTGCAGATTTAGCTACTCCTATAAGAAGGCAGAATTCGGTAATCCTTCTTAACAGAGACCTATTCTGTGTAAAAAACAACTTTCACATCGAATGCAGCTACACGGTGGACACAGATCCTCCCAAGAGAGACTGGAGAAGTCCCTTTATAGATTTCGTAGCATACGGAATCTTGCCAGAAGATCCTAAAGAAGCAATATCTGTCAAAAGATGATCATTACGCTTCTATTTTGACGCATCATCACAATGCCTATATCGCCGGTCTTATAACGGGCTATTATTATGATGTCTCTCTGGTGATGAAGCACAGCGGATTATCCGTGAAGCTCACGACGGCGTGTGTGGGGCGCATCTACCCGGTCCTAAGCTGCAGGATCGTATCAGGAGAATGGGCTATTACTGGCCCACTATGATCGCAGACGCAATCCAGTATGCCAGACGGTGCAGAGCCTGTCAAGTTCATGCAGACTTCATACATCAACCGTCCGAACATCTACATCCTATGGTTGCATCCTGGCCTTTCGAAGCATGGGGTATGGATATCATTGTTCCTATTCACCCATCTTCTTCCAGAGGTCACCGGTTCATACTGGCCATCACGGATTACTTCTCCAAATGGGCAGAGACGACCCCTCTTGTTGAGGTAAAGACATCTAATATGACCAGCTTCATCAAGCATCACGTTATTTACCGCTTTGGGGTTCCCCGAAGGATAATCCATGACAATGGGCCTCAGTTCATCAGCCATGTGTTCCACCGATTTTGCGATAAAAATCGGATACGAAACGTGGCCTCTACGGCATATTATCCGGCTTCTAATGGTTTGGTGGAAGCCTTCAACAAAACCATTATCAAACTCTTGAAGAATTTTGTCTCTTCGAACAAGAGAGATTGGAACGAGAAGCTGGGAGAATGTCTCTGGGCGTACCGCACAACGATCCGAGCACCAACAAGTTGCACCCTATTCTCATTAGTCTACGGGAGTGAAGCAGTTCTTCCTATAGAAATTCAAATTCCATCACTCAGGATAGCCGTGGCTAATGAGTTAACTCAAGAAAAGAATGACCTGTTAAGGCTTCAAGAGCTAGAAGGATTAGACGAGAAATGCCTCCAAGCTCAGCAGCGCATCGCGCTCTACCAAGCACGCATTTTCAGAACTTTTAATCAAAAAGTAAAGGAAAAAGTGTTCAAAGCCGGCGAGCTAGTTTTGGCTGTAAGAAGGCCGATGATTCTTACTCATAGGAGTAAAGGCAAATTCCAGCCCAAATGGGAAGGCCCTTACGTGATCGAGACAACGTTCTTAAACGGCGCTTACAGGTTAGCCCAGCCCAATAGAGCCCTGCTAATGGCTCCTATCAATGGCAAATTTCTGAAAAGGTACTATGCTTGAACCTCCTCTGCTCAAGTGGGATAAGGTGATCTCATTCTGACCAAACTACTTCCCAAACGAAACTAGTTGGAGCATATTCTATCATGTCCATATGACCTCTGAATAGATATGCTCTGCTAAAGCTTACCGAAAGTATATCACGTCCATACTACCTCTGATATCACTTTTACCCAAATCTGTCATTTACATTCCGAAATGATGGGTCCACAAAGTCAGATGAAAAGCCTCTTTATTATTCCCAGAAATGAGCAGAAGTACATTGAAAAGCGAAAGCAAAAGTACATCATGAAGGGGGAGCGGTCAGGTCGCGAAGCTGCTGTGCCAGTACGGCCATCCTCTCAGCTCCGGAATCCAAGACATCAGCGCGAACCCGCTCCAACCGTGCCTCGTCATCTATCAGGAGGGACAGTTCGGCTCTAGCCCGAAGGAGACCGGCACGGGCGACTCCTACACTCGCCAAGTTTTGTTGTGCTGCGACCAGTCGGCCATTCACCACATCTAGACCTTCCGACGACTGAGAAGCCCACTCCTTTGCCTGAGCAAGCTTTGTCTCCAGCTTGCGGACCCTCGCTACATTGCCGTCATGCTCGGCCTGGCACTTCGTTTGAAGGGCGATAGTCTCCTCCAAGACGACTTTCCCTTTATCCATCTCCTGCTGATTGGTCTCGATAAATTTATTCAGACCTTCCTTCTTTTCAACAAGATGCGCAGTCAAGGAGTCGTATCTGGCCTGGACCAGAGCTTCAATAGTGCCTCAAGCTAGCTGCAGGTATTCGTTAATGGGTTACTCCAAACCATTAACCATCGCCTCCAGCGTGTCAGCTACCCCGGCATCACCGAATTCCTTGATCGCCTCTATCGAGAACTGAGAAGACCTCTTCAGCGATGCAAAGTCCAGCTTCTTCGCCAACACCATTGACATTAGCATTCTCAAAGTGGTGTAGAAGATACCGGTGTACTGCTCGGTCAGCGCAACTAGGTCCGCATAAACGCGGGAAGTGTCCGCGATGGTGGCGACTTCCCCCCCAGGAATCACCACAGACGATGTCGCCACGGCCGTCGCCTCAACAGGGGATACGACGAAAGAAGAATCGCCAACACCGGACGAAGTGACTGGCGTGCTCAAAAGAGGCACTGTCGCAATGACAGGCTCGTCCTCCTCTTGAGATATCTCAAGAGTCTCCTCGACAGGCAAGCCAACACCCAAAGATGTCTCCTCTTCAAAATCAGGTACCTCCGTGTCACCACTAGGACCTGACACAGAGCCAAAGGGCGCATCTACATCACCCTCTCCAAAGAGGTCTTCCCCTGAAAAGAAGACAAAAGGAAGTTAATGTCACGCCCTAATCTCCCGCAAGCTCAATAGTCCCCGCTGAACGTGAAATCACCACGTTGCAGCTCTCCCGCGGGATAATCGTTTTAATCGGGACGTGATGCCGTACGAGCCTGGAGTTGCGCTCGTACAAGGCGATGTTGTCAAACACAAAATGTTATCATTGAATCAACCAAGTTGCAGCGGAAATCAAGTATTGTGTACCAAGTACACATCAGAGTAATACACAGCGAAGCTCACGATAGGGTCCAAATAAAATGCCCCGAGGCAATGCCACAAAGGCGATGCCACGAAGACGATGAAATTCTCTTGCTCTTTTCTCTAGCCCATAAAGGTACTTACAGTTCATACATCCTGTCCCGTATATCCAAGCAGCGCCACTACGCCTGTGTACCTGAAATATTGCCCACAAACGTGGGTCAGTACACAACCGTACTGGTGAGCGGGGTAACCCACTCGTCTAAGCCGACACTAAGTAAAATAGTGAATGCAAACAGTTATATAATGATCTTTCTAGTTTGAATCCTAGATTCGTTTCATGGCATATGGATGACATGTTAAGGAAAGCTGTAAAGCAGTTTAAGCATGCAAGCATTCAACTCAAACCAAGCGACAAGCATTTATATGACTGACCCGGAGGATTCTAGCATGCAACCCGTCTTACTGAATGCCATCGTTCGCACGATAATATATCGAACCATTCCTAAGCCTTAAATATCCATCCTCATCCAAAGTTTATATCCTAATCTCGAGTGCACACTCTTGCCGAGGCAAGGTGGCCGCGCCTACACGAAAGCCAAACCAACAAAAGAAAAGCAAGCCAACTCTTATCTATATGGAGTCACTGGCAAAGCCATAAAGGACAAAATCCAAGCATTAATGGTGCGCCCTATCAGCCCGGGTAGCAAGCCCCGCTGGAGGTCCCACAATGCATCGTGACTAGCACGAATCAATATTTCCCTCCAGATCGATACGGTCCCAGTGCCCCGGGAAGCCGTTTCGAGGAAATGTCAAACCCTGTGTACACAGGTTGTCCGTGACATACAGAAAGTAGGTATGCCGAGAGGATCGAACATTCTCGCCCCACCAAGCGATCCTAGACTCGTTCAACCGATATCCAACCAAAGCATCCATAACCATTCTTTCAACATATCCCCAAGAATTCCAAATCTCGACCTCAATATATATATCCCAAGGCACCAAAATACCCATAAGCACAATATCTCAAGTTGTGCCCAAATTATGCCCATACTTCACATTGTCGCTTCCCAATACAGTATTTCACATTGGGTGCAACACCCCATACTCCGAATAATCCCATGGCACAATGCCCCAACAGTGGCACAATACCCTCGCCGATGTAGTTGTTCGGTTTCGAACCACAACTGCTCGCTTTGTAAGACAAAGAGACCCAGTGATACTCGTGCACGGATGCACGCTCGCTCGCCCGAATCCCAATGTTTTCAACGCCTCAATGTATCATTCCAACTGTCCAAGCATAATCCCAATCAACCAACCAACTGCCTCAAATGAATAATCCAACTATCGCTCCAACTATCCAACGCGTAAATCATATCCAAGCCACAATCCTACCAAGCCAACGACGTACAATCTATGCACGCCTCAGTGTAGTATTTCCGAATGTTTCAGCCCAAGTGTTCAAGCCTCTTACGTATTTCCATATTATTAGGCATGCAGGAGTAGAGGAGAAGAAAAAGAGCCCACTCACAATATTTGATTCCGTTAGGCATCCTGTCCTGCTGATACGGCCAATCCCTTGAACCCGTGGTCCGATACAAGCGCGATCTACTCAACTGGTATGACCGTGCGAACAGGCCGTGCTCTCCAAATCATCCGACCGATCGGACTAAGGTAGGCGGCATTATCGCTTCCATCCAGCTATTCAGTACTGTTCTGAACGAACACCTGATTTCCATCGAACCCGCTAGCCATCTGCACATTGAAACCAACTCGATTAATCCTTTTTCCCAAAATCCAATAATTCAAATGTAACCAGCATTTGATTTATTCAGTCCGACTCAGCGTAACGCTCCGAGCGGTTGCGGGGCGTTACGTAATATACCACTTAGAATCAGGTTCGTCCACGAACCATACTGGTACTCATTCCTTGCTAGCATGCCATAATCCAATTCCATAGATCTTCTCTATGCAACTCTCATATTCACGATTTTCGACTCCGCATCTCGTTCTGCTGAAAGCTCGTACAAATTCTATATTCCCACATCCTCCTTGCAGCTCAATACGAATTCTTCGTATCGTTTAGTTTTGGATCGATACACATATTTAAGGCGTCCCTAAAATACATGTATTTCAGCCAAGCTTTGCGATAGCAAATTTGAACAAGTTACAAGGGTATCTTTATGTTCGAGGCATCCATTTGCTTTACTCCCAATTGAACTGAATCATGATTTCCATTCCAACATATTCGATTGAGCATGTCACGCCCCAGTCCCAAAATGTCGAGGGACTAAGCACGTGGCAATGGCCAGCAGCACGCACCGATGGACAATACAATTTAATGGATCCATCAGGGCATGCTTAAGCTGTAGTCTAGCAGTAATATGTACCAGTCTCAGGTATTTCTAATCTCATCCACCAAATAAACACAGATTAATTGCCAGAAAATGCAATGGAATAAATAAGCAATAAATAAGATTATCTCGGGAAACAATCCGAGAATTAGTCTGTTACATTCAGAGGAAAATAGACAGGAAATAAATGCTGAAAATGGAAGTACTGTGTAGATGAAGCCGGTGCTCAGGAGAAATCTTCGGCCAATATCTCGTTCTCTGTTCCGGGTTCTGCTCCAAGGAGTGCTCCTGTACCGTACACCTCGGGGTAGTTCTCCTCGGCTATACTTGGGGACATAGTTCATTCCAGGTCCTCAGGGGATATAACAAGGTACAGAAAATACAAGCCAAAATATATACAGTGCAGCAATAATGAAATAGCAGGGTAAATATGTAAACCAGCTAAGTGATATGCAAGTGAGAGTTTTAGTCATACTCAGGCTGAGACTACTACAGGATCAGTGTCGAAGAAACCATAGTAGTATTTTCTCGACAGGGCGAGTAAGGTACCAAAGCTCTGTATCAGAGTCTAAGGCACCGCCAGATAACAGTATTTATATTATATTCAGCCTTGATATGATAATACTCTCCCCACCCTATGTAATCTCACGTCACAGTTCCAGAGAATATCAGGTACAAGTCACGCAAGTTTGAACTAATACAATGAGTCAGGATAGAATCTAAGCATGTAAACTGTATATGTCATAAAAATGTAACCTATACGGAATCACCAGGTATATCTCAGGCAATTCTGTCACATGAATAGTGTCAGGTGTCCTGGGTTGAGCAGTTAAACAAGTTTACATATGAATCTAAGTAAAATAACATAACCAGAAATATCTAAGAATTGGCAAGCTTTACTTGCCCACTGATGTATAACTAAGTCCAGGAAATAGGTAGCAAAGCTGCAAGTTTTGGCGAGGTACACTTGTCTGCGGTTCCGATTCCAATTGCTGCTCTGTATTCAGCTGGAATTGCAGGCGGTACTCCGGTTGCTGAAATAAACATCACCATCAGATCCAAAAAATATCAATCAGCTAGAAACGCCTGTCCTTGAGTCCAATTTGGAGACAAGGGCAAAACGGTAATTTTGGGTCAGAACGGGGTCCACAGGTGGGCCCGCTTTGCACCGAAAAACGTGTCAGGGTCAAAGGTCTCCAAATTCACCAAACTTAGTGTCAACAGGTCAGGAACGATGATACGAATCCAACGGAACTTCCAGAATTGGATTCTGATGAGCCGATCATAAAATCGCCCGTCGAGCGGGGCTTGTGGGGCCCACGACACGCGATTTCGTCAACGTTCCCAGAATCGAACCAAACTTGGCTCACAGGACCAGCGTATCACTACGAGTCCGATGGCACAAGTTTCGTCTCGATCCGACGTGTGTACACAAAGTTAGGACTCGTTCCAGAAAGTACGAATACGGGACGGTGTCCGCGGATACGCGTTGATTCCGGTGTGCACGCACACCCGAATCGACTTCTGCGAAATCCCACACGTCCGTATCGACGACGCGCACGTATCTGTGAAGACCGCACGCGACCAAGTCGTCCCGTTTGGCGGGGCGTACTCAGTTCCGGGGTGAAACAGGGTCTGGTTTTTCCTGTTTTTGGATCGCGGTGTGCGATCACCACAGGACGCGATGCCCCGAACGGTTTATCCGGGCACCGAGAGGGTCATACAGGCTTCTCAACGCAATTTACGGAATCGAAATCCGAGCTACGAGCAAGAAGATACACGCACCTGAACGGGGCCCGAAAACCGGGGTTTGAATTGTGTCCGACACGTGTCCGGACACAGGAAATTAAATTAGGGTTAGGGTTTGGGGATTTTCGGTGACTTAGGGATGAGACGGCGGCTGGGCTGGCTGGGCTGCGGCCGAGGGGGCCGGGGGCAGCGCGGCGGCGCGCGGCGCGGTGGCTGGGGACTCGCCGGCGGCCGGAGGCGCGCTGTGCGGCGCTGGAGGCTGCTGCTGTTGCTCGCTGCTGTGGCCGTCGACGGGGAGGAGGAAAAGGAGGCGGTGGCCGGGGGAGAGGGCTGGGCAGGGTGGCGGCGCCGGAGGTGGCGAGGCCGGCTAGAGGCGTGGTGGTCGGTGGCGACGACGGTGGGTGGCACGGTGGAGGGGAGACCGGAGAGGGGAAAATGGGGGAATATATAAAGGTGGGCGGTGGCTGGGGGGGCCGAGAGAGGCGGGGCGTGGGGTGGTCGTGGGGTGAGGTGGCCGGCCGGAGAGGGCGACGGGCCGGGCGGGGCGGCGCAGGACGCGGGGAGAGGGAGAGGGGGTCAGACGGGCTAGCGGGTTGCGGGCGGGTCGGGTGGCTGACAGACCCGACCCGACCCGGTTGGGGCTGGGCTGGGTTCGGGTTCGGGGCTGGGCCCGGTGGGCCGGGTCCAGCGGGCCGCGGGCTGGGTTTAAATAAAAAAATATAATAATAATAATAATAATAATAATAATAATAATAATAATAATTATTATTATTATTATTATTAATCGGTAATTATTTAATAAATAATTAAATAATTAAATAAATAAATTTAGGTGTTTTAAAAATAGGTCCGGGGTCCGATAAATTCCAGAAAAATTGTCCTAAGTCCAGTTTTTTATTTTACACCCAAAAATATTATTTTTATAATATTTTAATACTGTTTATTATCATTTAAAAACTATTTAAATATTAAAACCCTATTTTTAAATTACAGAAAATTCCCAGAAAATTCCAGAAAATTGTGAAAAATCCAGTTTTGAAAATTTTGAAAAATCAGGGGGTTTACAGAGCACTATTCTCAAATATGATAATTTCCCACCGACTCAATCTTTCGTGTTCCAACTCAATCCATCCAACTATTTCAGAAATCCGTACAAGCAACATCTCCAAATATTATCTCGTGCACCGAACGATCATCTCAGCTGATCTACCCCATCTATGCGACTTACCCAAATATCAACTTTGCTTAGATCAGCTCAGTTCAACACATTTTCTGCCATCTCAATATCTCATAGGGTGAATATCTATATTGAGGTTCGTGTGATCCACGAAGATCTCGCCGCCAAGCCAAAGGGATTGTGTCGCCACGATTTCAATGTGGACACACTCGCCACAATTCTTAGGTTGCGCATGGAATAGTTCTTCGCGCTGCTTCCACTGCCTCGAAGCATAGAATATCACCTTTGCCTTCCGAACGAGCATGCTTCACAGACTAAGTTTCGAGACATCTTGTAAATCTGAGGCACTTCTGTCCCTTCCAGTATTCGCAAGGATTTGATCTGAACGAGCCGCTGCTTTAACTTTACGAGTTAGTTTCACAGTCGTCAATTCATATGAATGCTATTCCCTTCCAGGGCACGATGAGTCAGAGGCGATGCCATTTATAAAAATCTGCGACTCTGAATCTCATCAGTTGACTAGGCTACTTCCACCATCGCTTCGATCTTCTGGCTGCATCTTCAGCTGAAGACTATCCCAAGGGTCTCTCAAATCCAACACTCAGTCAATAAGCCAAATCTCATTGCTCACATCTGCCCTCGACGCATTTCCAAATACGCCGCCTCAAGGGTCGTTCTATGGGTCTACCATATTCATATCCGATTCGACGGGCAAGGTCGCTTAGGGTCAGCTGTCCCGAAGCTACGCTCGATAATTGTAATCATCACGATGGACAGTTACTATAAACTATGCTACATCTCATCTGCAAATTCGAGTCAAAATCCCAACCATTCATCCGAGCGAAGTTTCCGAATCCGAGAACCGTGCTCGTGGAAACTGTCTTCCATCAATCCGTCGTTCTGCCCTGAATCCATCAAATTTTCGAATTGCATGTTCGATTCTCGCACTACAAATTACAATGATTCTCAAAACCAAAGACTTGCTCCAATTCTTATCCATTTGCCACATCCCACAATGCACGTCCAACTTACTCGAGCAGCACAGTAATTTGTTCCGACGTTGCTTCCATATTTAGCTATCTTCAAAAGTCTGTCCGCTATAATCTTTTGCCTTCTGTTGTTGCCATAATCCGTCCACGTCTTCCGGAGAATCCATCTACCATTGTTGCACCATTTTGTCCAAAATTCCATTTTCGCTAAACCTGAGTCGACTTCTCGAGCAGCAACATCCAAAATCTTTCAAGTTTGTGTGAATCTATCTCATTGTCCCTCCAGACCAATATCGTGTTTCTTTGCTCAACCAACAGCTCAAATGTGTTGACCAAAAATCGTAGTCCGTGCTCGCTATCCTTCCGATAATCCCATCACTTTGCTCAAGCGTAACCCAAATATTCGTTCCGATTCCGTCCAACTCTTAAGCCAACGATACTTCTATTAGCACAATTCCGTTCTTGAGTTCTCAAGTCTAATGTATCGAAGGATACCCGAGTCAAATTCCATTGCACTATATACCACTTGGAAATATAGTTGCCCTCGTGCGTAATCTGCGTCAACCAGCGTCTATCCCAAACCGACTATCCCGAGGTGATTCTGTCGAATAATAACTCAATATTCGCTTGCTCCATTTTCATTCCTTCCAACTCAGTCGATTTGCACCAACCGACTTGTATTCGTTATCCGAGTCCATTCAGGCAATTCTCATAGATGTCCAACCAAAGTATTCCAATGCCTTGCTCAAAACGTGGTATCCCATATACCACTCTGAATCAAGTCGCTACTCGCATTACCATTTCCTTGCAGAATCCAAAATCCGTCAAACCATCCCTTATGTGTGATCATGCCTTTCCCAATTCGCGTCTGACACAGAACTCAGGCAATGCTTGAATTATCCAACTATTCCTATCAATCTCGCTATGCCACTCGTGCCATATCCCATTCTCGATACTTCCAACTATTCTCAAACCGTCTGATACTTTCGCAACACAAGCAATCGTCTGAACGATTGTATTCCAAGTAGTCCAACCCAATACCCAATGGTTCCACACATTTGTTATACGAGCAACTCATGCCAACTATTCTGATATTCCCGAGCCAAACTCAAACATGCCCAACCGATGCGCCACAGCCAATATTCCAACTTTTATCCAACCCAATCGCTAGGCGAGCAACTCGTGCAAAGATCCATTCCCATCGAATGTTCCTACTCAAAACATGCCGCATAACCAAATCTTGTTAGCCAACCAACTGATCCATTGAGGCAATCAGAATCTCCTGAACGATAAGCCAACCCAACGAAAGCCCACACTTGTTGCACAAATGCAACAACGCCAACCAACTTGCTGCACGAATGCAACAACGCCTAACGAGGCTAAACGATCATACGAAAACCAACCAAGACAACCCAACAAAGAATAATATGCAGCCACAACTAGCAATAAATAGACTTATTGCATGAAACATCCGATGCGGCACCGAGTAGAGTCAATAGCTAAACGACACGCGGAAGCTATTTAGAGTTTGTGATGAAGCGAAGGACCAAGTCCGAAGAAATGAACCGGGCGCTCTGATACCAATTTGTCATGCCCCAATCTCCCGCAAGCTCAATAGTCCCCGCTGAACGTAAAATTACCACGTTGCAGCTCTCCCGCGGGACAATCGTTCTAATTGGGAGGTGATGCCGTACGAGTCTGGAGTTGCGCTCGTACAAGGCGATATTGTCAAACACCAAATGTTATCATTGAATCAACCAAGTTGCAGCGGAAGTCAAGTATTGTCTACCAAGCACACATCAGAGTAATACACAGCGAAGCTCACGATAGGGTCCAAATAAAATACCCCGAGGCAATGCCACAAAGGCGATGCCACGAAGACGATGAAATGATCTTGCTCTTTTCTCTAGCCCACAAAGGTACTTATAGTTCATACATCCTGTCCCGTATATCCAAGCAGTGCCACTACGCCTGTATACCTGAAATATTGCCCACAAACGTGGGTCAGTACACAACCGTACTGGTGAGCGGGGTAACCCACTCGTCTAAGCTGACACTAAGTAAAATAGTGAATGCAAACAGTTATATGATGATCTTTCTAGTTTGAATCCTAGATTCGTTTTATGGCATATGGATGACATGTTAAGGAAAGCTGTAAAGCAGTTTAAGCATGCAAGCATTCAACTCAAACCAAGCGACAAGCATTTATATGACTGGCCCGGAGGATTCTAGCATGCAACCCGTCTTACTGAATGCCATCGTTCGCACGATAACATATCGAACCATTCCCAAGCCTCAAATATCCATCCTCATCCAAAGTTTATATCCCAATCTCGAGTGCACACTCTTGCCGAGACAAGGTGGCCGCGCCTACACGAAAGCCAAACCAACAAAAGAAAAGCAAGCCAACTCTTATCTATATGGAGTCACTGGCAAAGCCATAAAGGACAAAATCCAAGCATTAACGGTGCGCCCTATCAGCCCTGGTAGCAAGCCCCGCTGGAGGTCCCACAATGCATCGTGACTAGCATGAATCAATATTTCCATCCGGATCGATACGGTCCCAGTGCCCCGGAAAGCCGTTTCGAGGAAATGTCAAACCCTGTGTACACCGGTTGTCCGTGACATACAGAAAGTAGGTATGACGAGAGGATCGAATATTCTTGCCCCACCAAGCGATCCTAGACTCGTTCAACCGATATCCAACCAAAGCATCCATAACCATTCTTTCAATATATCCCCAAGAATTCCAAATCTCGACCTCAATATATATATCCCAAGGCACCAAAATACCCATAAGCACAATCTCTCAAGTTGTGCCCAAATTATGACCGGACTTCACATTGCCGCTTCCCAACACAGTATTTCATATTGGGTGTAACACCCCACACTCCGAATAATCCCATGGCACAATGCCCCAACAGTGGCACAATACCCTCGCCGATGCAGTTGTTCGGTTTTGAACCACAACTGCTCGCTTTGCAAGACAAAGAGACCCAGTGATACTCGTGCACGGATGCACGCTCGCTCGCCCAAGCAACGCCTCAATGTATTATTCCAACTGTCCAAGCATAATCCCAATCAACCAACCAACTGCCTCAAATGAATAATCTAACTATAGCTCCAACTATCCAACGCGTAAATTATATCCAAGCCACAATCCTACCAAGCCAACGACGTACACTCTATGCACGCCTCAGTGTAGTGTTTTCGAATATTTCAGCCCAAGTGTTCATGCCTCTTACGTGTTTTCATATTATTAGGCATGCAGGAGTAGAGGAGAAGGGAAAGAGCCCACTCACAATGTTCGATCCCGTTAGGCATCCTGTCCTGCCGATATGGCCAATCCCTTGAACCCGTGGTCCGATGCAAGCGCGATCTACTCAACTGGTATGACCGTACGAGCAGGCCATGCTCTCTAAATCATCCGACCGATCGGACTAAGGTAGACGGCATTATCGCTTCCATCCAGCTATTCAGTACTGTTCTGAACGAACACCTGATTTTCATCGAACCCGCTAGCCATCTGCACATTGAAACCAACTCGATTAATCCTTCTTCCCGAAATCCAACAATTCAAATGTAACTAGCATTTGATTTATTCAGTCCGACTCAGCGTAACGCTCCGAGCGGTTGTGGGGCGTTATAGTTAATATCAACATAATATTAATTTTCCCAAAGAAGAGGCATAAAAGATGACATTTACCCATGGCCGACGGCATATACGTCGCATCTGCAGCCTATACAGCTAAATCATTTCTTAATAATGCTAGGCGAGCTGTCATACCTGGAGAAAGGGGTCTGCGAACTGACACTGGCAAGTAGTCTTCCAGGTCCTCCTCAAAATCCAACCTAGGCTTATCAACTGGAATCTCGCTAGGTGCGCTCACAGGCGCGGCAGAAGTCCCTCCCAATGCCGATCCGGATAGAGGTATACGGAACGTTATTATACTCAGCCCCGAAGGCGACCTTGCTCCACTACCTGAAGCAATAGCAGCGACACCAGCGTCCAGCTGAGATCCTCCGGCTTCACCAGCCGGAACTGTAGAAGGTCCCTCTCTAAAAGGCGAGGAACCTCCAATCGAAGGATTATCCCCAACACGAGGAGATGCAAGCTCACTTCCAGGAGTCTCAATGCCAGGAGTCCGGAGAGGACGATTTACCGCCTTCTTCTTCCTCTTACGAGGAAAAGCCTCCTTGGGAGCAGGAGCCCTTCGCTTCCCAGAAACTACCAAAGCCCCCGCAGGCGGAGGTACTTCACCCCTAGGTACCGATACCAGAGGCTCATCCGGGGTAACGGACTCCTCACCCTCGTCGAAAGAAACCAAGGGGACTTCAACTCTTCCCCCAGGCTTGGAAGAGGGCACCCTAAAACTTCCATGCATATCAAAATCACGATGGAAGGTGTTCGTTGCCACATAGAACTGGGCATACGAATGCAGGATGCGCAGCTCCGTGGAGAGTGTGATGACCGGCACGATAAAAATTGCCCCAGTACAGCCCATGATAAAATATCGCCATCCCCTCGCTCCATCAATGAGTCCACCTCGGGACCTGAAGCTGGTGACGGCATTGCCCACGTGCAACTGATCATACCCAAACTGTCGGGCAAACCGACTGGGCAAGTAGGGCTCCAAGAAGCAATGATCTTCGCTTCTGTACAGCAGATGGGATGGTCTAATATAGACCAACCAATTAAAAGCTTCGGGAGAAAGAATGGTCTTCTCTTTACCCGAATCCTCGAGCCTAATCCCCGATTGATTGCGATGTACAGGAAGGACAGTGCAGAAAAGCTTCCAACTATAACTGAAGCCTAACGCCCGCCGACAGTCTACAACTGTTTTCACATTCCAGGAAGACTTCCGGTAGTTCAACAAGAAACTACCCCCCGAACTATTGCCGGAACCTGGAGACATCACCCGGGGGTTATGGAGAATTAACCACCCCATCAAATACAGGTATGGTAATTCTATCCTGGGAAAGCTATCACGCCGAATTTCATCGACTAGCAGCCCATCAATCATGGCCCTCAGGCCAGCTTGTATACGGCACACCATGGCAGGGAGCAAGCCCAGTCTTGCCCCGAAAACCAGACGTACTGCAGGCCATAGCATGTTGCGGTGAATGCGGTCCGCAGATGCGTTGCCAGGCACTACTACTCGGCGCAGCCATATAGAGAGGAAGCCAGCCAGTTGAGCCTCCCTGAACAGAGGCCTGCGATAGTGCCTCAAATAACTATAGGCCTTAGTGCCTTCAGGATACTTTTCTGTCCCTTCGTCGAGGAACCGGTATGGAGCCCCAGCATCCACTATGAGATCGTCGACTACCTGAGCATTAAGCACGCTCAGGGGATTCACAGGCAGATCCTTGCCCTCCAATACCTTCTCCGGCTTAGCAGTCCTGGACTGGTGAAAGAAGAGGTAGGACGTCCATTTGCTGATGTGAGCCAAATCTGAGGGCTCGTCATAAAAAGCGGTGCATGGTACACTTCCACTACCCGAGGGCCTGAACCCCCCAGCCTCCGGTTTGTGGGAACATACTCTTCATATGGAGTATCCCCCATCGGCAGTCTTGAGATCTCTGCCATCTCATGCAGGGACAATCCCAACTCCCCCAGTGGAGTGGTGAAAGTCCCGGTAAGCAAAATATATCGCTCCATCAGTACCAGAAATAGGTTGGGGTTAGGAGGTAACCCAACACGGGTAGCACTCACAGCTGCAAACAGACCAATGCTCTCCAACTCAGTCTGGAAATGCTTCAGGGCCCAATCAACTAAACGAGCCCATCGAAGATTTGTGGGGGTGATCCACCCGCCACACCGAGGGTTCACCTTAGGGTATACTCCCCTACGCCCCATAAAATCATTACAGAAAGTCGGTAACTAGACCGGCTGGATCACCAAACTGTCTTCACTCAGGATACTGCCCGGGTACAGCCCCCTGAACAGCGTCACAGAGCCAGAAGGGCGACTGACAAACGACCCCTGGGCAGCTCCTCTCAGATGAAAGATCTTCCCTGGCTTGCCGTGAAGATCGGGGGTCAGCGTCCACGACATCTTCCTGGGATGCATAGCATAGAAGAAGGCCGAGATGGGGTAGTCTCTCGGTATATTGGGCAGATACAAGACCAAACCCTCGGCAGGGAAAACCCAGAGTTCTCTCTTGGGCTTTGTCTGGGACCGCTTGTCAATCATGTCCCCGAAGAGAAAAGCCGGCTTCAGGTATTGCTCCCCGTCTACGTACGTTAGGGGCTCCCCGTTGATCAAATTCAGCAGCATTCGCTCGCCCTGAGCCGATATCAGAATTGCCCTTCCTTCGGGATACTGGGGCCCAGAGATAGGAAATGTCACGTGTGACAGATCCTCCAAATAGTTGGAGTGCAGCATCCCGGCGGCAGAGCCCATCACTTCAGCTAGCGGAGACTCATACAAGTTAACTACAAAAGTATAAAAGAAACACGTCAGTTCCTAACTAGACATTTTGGGACTTGCAGCATCCGCAAAAAAATCAACAGTCCGTGCTCTACGCCGAGACTGTGAAACTTGAGTTTTTACGTTGGAATCCATTTCCTTAACGTAAAAATTCAAGATTGGCAGTATACGGTCTGTGCTTTACGCCAGATTTATTAAATTGAGTTATTACGCCAGGATTTTCATCCACAAGCATAAAACTCAAATTTTAATAGTATACACCAAGTTTTCGGCGGTCAAAGCTTTTACGCTCGACTGCAGAAAAAATAGAGTTTTTACGCTGACACGTTAGGAATGTGGGCATAAAAAGATGAAACGTCTCCGTGCATCATCTTCCTCAAAGAGGCTATCAGCACAGGAGACGACCTATCGCGGTCACGTTCAACGTGTGTGAAGGATTTTCAGTCATTCTCTTTTTCCCAAAAGCTCTACCTTCCAGGCCGGGTGTACTACTCGTGGCGGGATACTCCGCTCAGAATAAAGTTCACCTTGTCCAACCAGAGACGCTCTCGCTTGAGCGAAGGAACGAGAAGAAGAATCAACCTTCTTTCCCTTAGCGGAGGAAGTTTGTTTCGAAGCCAGTACTGGAAACTTTGAAGACTCGAGGAAGAAACGGAGAAGAACTCGAACAGTCAAAAGCTTTCTCTCGCAGAAGACAGATGGAAAGTTTTTCTCTCAGAAACTTGGGATATATATAGAGTTCGGATGGACTCCTCGGACCCCGAACCAAATCTCCTAATTAATATTCGGTTATGATTGGGTCCTACGTCAGCCTATTTATTCAGAGAAGGCGGACAGTCAACGAATTCAAAAAGTTTTTTGCGCAAAGCAGGTTCGTGCTTTCTACGCTAAGAAGCTTTCTACTCTCGACAGCTACAGATCTACGGTTTTACGCTCGCAGGCTATAAGTCTATGGTTTTATGCTCGGATGCCTTTGTGCTCGGTAGCTTTTATGCTCGAGAGGCTACAAACCTACGACTTCACGCTCAGCAGATACCAAATCGATGATCTCACGCTCGGTGGCGCTTAGTTTACGCTCAGAGGCGACGGATCCACGACTTCACGCTCGGAAAATTTTCTTTTCAGAAGCAACAAATCTACAGTTCTACGCTAAGGAGCTTTCTACGCTCGACAGCTACGAATCTACCGCTTTACGTTCGACAGCTACAAGTCAGGTTTTACGCCCGGATGCCTTTGTGCTCGGTAGCTTTTATGCTCGAGAGGCTACAAACCTACGACTTTACGCTCAGGAACTATAAGTCTATGATTTTACGCTCGATGGTGTTTTATGCTCAAAGGCTGCCAACTTATGATTTCGCGCTCCATGACTTTTCGCACATCTAAAAGATATGCAGGCCAGAGTACGCGTACATCTGAACGATCCTCAAGGCGGTCAATTACAGGAGTTCACACAGAAGATACTCCTTCTTGACCTCAAGATATCCCAAGTATCCGAAGCATACAGAGTTCAACATTAAAAAATTACTCTTCTTCATGGGTCGATTCAAAGTTCATCCAGACTCCAGTCTGAATATTTCATCTACCAAGATGACAAATCGGTTTGACAGCCATTTCTCGTCCTGTTCCAAGGGATTTTCGAGAAATCATTCTTGAAGATAATGTCTGAACAAAAGAAATTCTGTTTATCAGAAGTAACAGTTCAGAATTCTACGCGGTTCCTCACTCCTAAACAGCAGGACAGTTCGAACACTCGAATGCTAAAGCAGCTTTCTACGCATCCCTAGTTATGCGTAAAAGACAGGACAGGACCTAGCACTCTTTCTAAACAGAATCGGCATAAAGAATCAGACGTGTCGAAGCTACACATATTCAGACTTAGCAAAGTATGGCAACATGATCATATGAAGAAGAAAGACAATTTATTAAAGATTAAAGTCATGATTACATATAAGGGAAATCCAATCTACAAGGGTTTTTCTTCATTTCTCATGATTACATATGAGGAAAATCCTGTCTACAAAGGGCTTCCTCATCATCGTCTGAAGATCGCACGAAGAAGCTGTTCTGACAGGTTCTCACATTGGTGAAGGTCTTCCTCTTCTTCCAAGATGGTTCGTCGACATCCACAGTCGATGAACAAGAAGATGATCAGTGGTGGACGGATATAGAACTGGGCATAGACCCATACCGCCAACAGAAGAAAAGCAGAGTAAATCTGCTTTCTTACATCCTGCGCCACGGAGGTAACGAGAGAAGGTGCCACTTGCAAGCAGCGTGGTGAAATACGATTTTTTTCTCTCCCGAAGAACTACCATACAAAGTTACTGATTATCCCGAGCAAAGGAGGCTATGATATCCTTCCATGATCCATCATTGCAGAGGATATTTGCTCGAAGACGCCATCTTTTTTGGCTCCTTAGATGCTAGAAGAGCATGATCTCCTTCTTCCTCAAGTCGACCCGACGAACTCCGGCCATCATCTCTGTATGGCGAAGGGAATGTGGGAAGAACAGGAGAACTCCTCAGCCTTTTTATAGGCGAGAGAGAGCACCAATCCCCAATAAATCTGCCATAAAGTCAGCCTCGACCGTTTCAAAAATCCATTCAGAAATGTTTTGAGTTATGAGGAGCGGTTCATGCTTCGTTCAAAGCATTTCAAATTACGAGGAATTTAAAAGCTTTGAAGGGGGTCTTGTAGAAGCATGAAAAATACGCTGATAGCTCTATGCGGCATATTGATGCAAAGCAGCGTAAACAGAGGACTTCAGAGCCTTCAACGTACAAACAGAGCTTCTCCACCAAGCATAACGTGAAAATATAGGCTCGAGGACCATCCGCGTAGGGCAGTATGTCCAGGCTGCTTCGGCGTAAACATGGTGCTCCATCGCCTTTATGGCGTAAAACTCATCCTCTTTCAATGTAGCATTAAAGTGTACGAGGGACGCTTCGTATTCTCTGCAATGAACCTGTCAGAACCTGCAATGAACCTGACGTCTTGACTTCTGACAAAGGGATACTGCTCGACTACCCAGGCGACGGCTATAATGATGGTACGGCACTGCAACCCAGGCTGTCATTTACTGCCATTTCCCTTGCGTAAAACCGCTTTTACGTACACAGAGGAATACGCTGCCTAGTTTTACACAGGCAGATGAGAGCTCCTTACGCTCCACGAAAGACAAACCGCCTGCCACGTCAAAAGCTGCACTCCGTACGGGACTCGAGGCGCGTCTCTGCATTTAATGCACAGGGTGGTGACAAGCCCTCAAGGCACGTCTCTGCAATTAATGTACCAAATACTGACAGATGCCTGAGGCACGTCTCTGCGTTTGATGCACAGAAGGTTGGCAGACCTTCAAAATATGCCTCTGTATTTAATGCGCAGGATGATGGCGGATCTCCACATTTAATGCAGGAGATTTGATTAAATGTCACCGAACCGTCGTTTAGTGACATCCCCTTTGCGAGAGCTGCTCCTACGCATACAAGGGAATATGCTGCCTGGTTTTACACAGGCGAACGTGAGCTCCTTACGCTCCGCAGAAGACGAACAGACTGCCACGACAGTGGTTACTCTTCGCACAGGATTCAATGTGCGTATCTGCATTTAATACACAGAATGATGGCAAATCTTAAAGACAAGCATCTGCATTTAATGCACAGGATGGGGGCAGATCTCTGCATTTAATGCAAGAGATTTGATTATCTCCAAAAGCCGTAATTCTGGCTAAGACGTCCACATCATCACTCTGGCATGTTACGCAGCGGTTTCTATGCCTATTCAGCTTCGGTGCCTGCTCGGCTTCTACGCCCATTCGGCCTTCTGTGCCTGCTCGGCTTCTACGCCCATTTGGCCTTCTGTGCCTGCTCGGCTTCTACGCCCACTCGGCTTCTACGCCCACTCGGCCTCTATTACCACTCGGCCTCTATGACCACTCGGCTTCTACGCCTACTCGGCTTCTACGCCTATTCGGCTTCTATGCCGGTTTGATAACTATTTGGCTTCTATGCCATGGTGACAGACATTGGCTTCTATGCCAACCTCTTCTACACGAGGGATACCTACCTACGTGGCTTCTACGCCGTAATCTTTATAGCAGTTATACGCGTTTTGTCCCTTAGTTGGACCCGCATCACACGCTCATTCAAAGGATCATTTATACGCAGGCATTGGTTATTTTAATCGTTGTGTAAAAGGGTGATGTAATTTCTACTACTCGGTTTTTACACCGATTGAGTGGTCACTGTCACTAAAACTCTATAAATAGAGACCTCTATCAACGAGAAAAAAGGTCGAAGAATTGGTGGAACGATCAAAAATAGGTCAAAAAATTGGTCGAACGATCAGAAGTAGTTCGACAAATTGAAAGGAGAAATAGAGGAGAGAGAGAAAGAAGAGAACCCAGAGCTCGGGCAAAGAGAAGGGATCGACGACTTTGGCATCGGGCATCCACCCTCTTTAGCAACCTTCGAAGCTGCTACCTGTCTCCCACGGCACTTTTTCAACATCGTGTGGTCCAAGGGCTAAAGTGATCGACTGCAGATCAGACACCTATAGCAATATTCACCCAGATTAAATAAATTGTACTTAGACATTCTCGTGTAGGATCAAATTTGTACAATCTTGTTTGTAAACATAAAAGAAGGGCGGGTCTTCGTACAAGACCTCATTTTCCGCATTCATCAAATCTTTTCTCGTTTATATTATCCAAAACAGTGAGTTGGATAGTTCTTCTTGTGATCTCTGAGCTTCCTAGAATCATATGCTATCACTCTTCCTTGTTGCATCAAGACACATCTAATTCCCTTGTATGATGCATTACAGTATACTGTGAATCCTCCAGAGCCTGCTGGAAAAGTAAGGATTGGTGCTTCTTCAATTCTTCAAAGGCTATCTGACATTCTGCTAACCACATAAATTTAACTTCCTTGTGCGTCAACAGAGTCAATGGTATCGAGATCTTAGCAAAATTTGACACAAATCTTCTGTATTATCCTGCCAAGCCCAGGAAACTACGCACTTCCGCTACTGTCTTTGGAACTGGCCAGTTCTCTACTTTCTCTACCTTCTTGGGATCAACTGACACTCCTACTCCAGAAATAATATGTCTAAGAAAGTATATGCTATCCAGTCAGAACTCATACTAACTAAGCTTTCCATATAACTGGTGCTCCCTCAAACTTTGCAGAACTATCTTGAGATGTTCTTTATTCTCCTCCTTATTACGAGAATATACCAAGATGTCATCAATGAATACTACCATAAATTAGTTTAAGTAAGGCATGAAAATTTGGTTCATCAAGTCTATGAATACCGCTGGAGCATTAGTCAGTCCGAATGACATAACTAAGAATTCGTAATGCCCATATCATGACCTAAATGATGTCTTTGGTATATCATACTCCCAAACTCATACCTGATGATATCCTGATCATAAATCTATCTTGGAGAAGACTCTTGCTCCACTTAACTAGTTAAATAAATCATCAATCCTTGGTAATGGGTACTTGTTCTTCACGGTCACTGCATTAAGCCGCATGTAATCCATACACAACCGCGTCGATCCATCATTCTTCTTCACCAATACCGTTGGGGCTCCCCTCGGTGATGCACTGGTCCGAATAAACTTCTTCCCCTTCAGTTCTTCCACGTGTCTATATAACTGATCAAGTTCTGATGGTGACATTGGGTACACCTTCTAGGATACTATTTCTGCTCCTGGCATCAACTCTATACAGAACTCTACTGCTCTAACTGGGGGTGATCCAGAAAGATCTTTGGGAAAGTCATCCATGAATTTTTCAACTATCTTGGGCAACGAGTTTGCTTTCTTTGCTACTGATGTGACTCTTCCCTTATGATGGTCTCTTTCTATTCTGCTAAGGACAAATTCTTCTAGACCAAGAATTCTAAATAATAATCTACCCTCACGATAGTCTATCGTCACATGACTGTCTCTCAACCAGTCTATGCCTAAGATAACATCAAAGTTACCCATAAGGAACTCGATCAACTTTGCAGGTAATAAATGCCCACATACTACGACTGGATAAGCTAGGCACATCCTACTAACTTCTATGATCCCATTTCCAGTGAATATATTCAGCCTCGCTGGCAATGCCTCAAACTTTAATCCAATACGTGTCGTATATTGTGCAGATATAAATGAGTGCGAAGCTCCAGAATCAATTAAAGCTATGGCAGAAAAAGTTGTAACGAAAATATTACCGGCCACCATGTCGCCCGACGCCATTGCTTCCTCCAAAGATAGGGTGAGTGCCTGTTCTTGGCCTTGTTGAGCTCCTTGCTGCTATCTTCCTTGCTGCCATAGTTGCGTCCCCTGATGATTCTGTTGTTGCTGCCTATAAAGCTGGGCCTGCATCGACAACGGACGGTGAGCCAAAGGCCGCGCTGCTACTACTGGTCCTCCTTGCTGCACTGCCCTTGGAGTTGACAATGTAGAAAACTATTATACTGGCCCTCCTGGCCTCTGCATCAATTGGCACATGGCAACCTTGTGATCAGGGCTCCCATATCTCAAACATAGTCTGTTAGCTTTCCAACAAACATCCCGGGTATGTACTCCCTTGCCACAGTAGGTACAACCTATCGGCGCTCCTCGTTGTTGTTGTTGTTTTTACTGCCTTGGCTGTTATTGCCGAGTTAGTACTATCACTGTTGAAACTGCCACCCTCCGTGGTGCTGAATCATGTATACGAATGCCAGGTGATGGTGCTGACATTCGGGGTACAGGTCCTCCCTCATTATTCTGTCCATGAGGCCTTTTCCAATCCACTCTTCTTGATATCATCCTTCGAGAAGTAAGCTTAACCCTCTTGGCTGCTATCAATACCGCCTCGAAGGTCTGGTAAGTGAAGTTCCTGCTGGAACCTCATTGCTTTATCCAACTCTATTGCTACCATAGTTGGGGCAAATATACTAAGTCGACAAAATTCTATCGCATAGCCGTCTACTGTCCTTCCAGCCTGCTTGAAGTTAATGAACCTTTGCTGCAACTTAAACTGAGCAACGATCCCAAAGTACTTTGCCCTGAACCGAGTCCTGAAATCCTTCCATAAAATAGGACTCCTTAATCCTACCTCCATTATAGTCCACCAATCTCTTGCTAGATCTTAGAGTTGTAGGCGAGCCAGGTTAATTCCTCGGCCGAAACTTTAGCCGTTGTCAGAATGGTCTCAATATTCGGGAGCCAATCATCTGTCGTGATTGTATTATCTGTTCCATCGAAGTATCGGGGGTTCAGTCTGCAAAATCTAAAAGATATCCCAGAATTTGTTCTCTGGCCCCGTTCCAGGGTTGTCTGCAACCCTTGGTTCAATAGGATATTATGTTCCTGCTGTTGGAGCTGTTGTTGCTGATATTGCTGTTGTTATTGTTATTAAACCACTATCTAGTATTGTTGTGCTGCCAATAATTCGCGGATAATCTTTAGCAAAGTCGGGGTATCCAGTACTACCGGCACTGTGGGAGGTACGAAAATACTTGGAGCCTGCTGCTCTGTCCCATTCATTGTTGGTTCAACTCAGATTCTTAGTTGGGGTTCCACAGGAATTAGTTCCACTGGAAACTTTGCCTCTCTTGTTGCTGCAACATCGGGGGAAGAAGAAGTCCTCAAGAATAGCGCAACAAATAATAAGCATAGGATGAGAAGGAACAAGGAAGCAACAAATCTGGGAGAATTCAAGCTGAGTATCAAAGAGGATAAATTCAGAATTTCAAGAAGGATCATGTTTGATTGAGACTCCTATAACTATGACACCCTACAAGTCTGAAGAATAGACCTGCATGGGCCACCACTAAAACCTTATCATTCTCTAGTACCGAAATACGGAGACGGACATGGCCAGCTATCCCGTACAAGGTACTATATGTCGGACGATGATCACGGCTGTATAAGACAAGGAGGTGCATGCCATAATCAAGTCTCCTAGGGTCAAGAACTTCTATGTTTCAATCATTCAAACAAAAAAGTAAGCGTAGAGCATATATGATAGGCAATAAGGCATCCCAAACGCTTTCTTAAAATATTATGGAGTCTAGTTGTACAAAATAAGAAGATGAAAGAGTAATAAAAGTACATAACAGTGATCAACTGCAGTCTGATTTAATAGAATCATGTAAGAAAAACTAATGTCCATACGAGCCGGCTAACAGGTGCCCGTGGCTAAACGCTAAAAAGAAGTAATGTACAAGCTGAGCAGGGAAGAAAAAAATCCACTCGCTACCCCCTATGACCATATTTCTGGTGCACACCATGAGTTGGGGAAAAGTACTCTAGATCCTCAAGTGCTGGCTCAAAATCTGGCCATGCAAAACCAGTGGGGTTAGACCCAAAATAGAAAGTACCACAAAGGAAGCACGAAATATAGAAATAAAAATCCAAGAAAAACATATAATAATACATAGGTATAGCATTGTAACTTAGGTTCATGGCATATCCTAGCACGAAGGCTCAAACCTATAACTAAACAAGGATAAGGGTTGAACCATCACACAATGATAGTCCACTTTCCTATGCTACTAGCTGAATAATACAATCGCAACCAAATCTATTTCTTCCTAAATCCGCCAATCATTAGTACGACTTGCTATTTTATGGATTCTGAGGTTATCTCAGAATAATGCATATTAAGTATTCTCAGATCACGCCAGTGCCGAACATGAACTAACCGAACCAAATAAATAAAACAGACACTTGCATGATGCACCAGTCCCCCGTGGGGCCACTACGCTAAAAATACAGTATAAGCGGTTCCAGTGTTCCTATAGTGAAATAGTAGCTGTAACCTCTGTATCCTAAAATTTTAGCTTAAAAGTTGTTATTAGGTTAATTTGGGACTATTGAGATTTTTCATAATTTTTGGTTAATTAAAAACTAGTAACACTAATTTTCTAGGGCTTTCAAGAATTTATTTAATTGTCAAACATAATTAAAAATGTTCCAAACTTTAATTTTAGGTTCTAAATAATCAAATATATTTTCTAAAATTTTCTGGAAATTTTTTGAGTATTTTTAGTATTTATTGGGAGTTATTTAGGCTAATAACTAATTTTCTAGGACTTCTAAAATTTATTATGCAAGCCAAGTAATATAGAATGGACTCAAGTAATTGTTTCAGATTTATAATATTATTATATATTTGTGGAATTTTTTCAGAATTTTTAGAATATTTTTAATATTTATTTTTAGTTAAATAGGTAAAACTAATTTTTAGAGCTTCTAGTAACTATAGTAGGAAACCTATGAACCTAAAATTATTCTAAGTATTTTTCTAGGATTTTTGAGTTTAAAATATATCTTCTGTAATTTTTTCAGATTTTTATGATTATTTTTATTTTTTATTTTGAGTTATTTAGATTTAAAACTACTTAAATAATATTTTGATAAAAGCAAATCAAAAATAAATAATATAAACAAACCACCCAACCAGATTCTGACATGTGTCCAACCTATCCCTTTTCTTTCAGTCGTAGACCAGCCTATATATATTATAATAACCTTAATTAGCCGATTAATTTTAGAGAGAGAGTAGGGGTTGGAGATTGTCATCTAGCATTTTCGATCTTCCAGAAGCCATTACATATAGCTTCGGACTCCAAACGCGTCCTCGTTTCTTGCGTTGGAACTGTATTGAGGTTAATTTTCTGAATATAGAGTTTATTTCATGAAATTCTGAATATTAAATTCTAAAAATTTTGTAGAGCATAGAATGTCCAAAAATAAATACGTCTCGGTGTTTTTTCGATTTTGGGAGAACCAGAAATCAGAATCATGAACCGTTTGAAGTTTCAAAATTTTGACACGACAAAGTTTAATATATGTTTTTCTTATAATTTAATTCAAATTATCTATAAATTCTGTAGAACTTCTAGGTTAGCAATCAACCACCATTGCACAATACGATTTTGTATGTGCAATAGATTCCAAACGAATTTGAATCCGGTTGAGCCATAAATTCTAGCATATTTGTGACACTAAAATATATAGGAAATCAAGCATGAAAATTGAGTTTGTATCGGCTGACTATTTGGTCAACAAGATTGTCTCGATTTGCGTGCCATGAGTCTCGAGTTGATAAAATTTGGTTTCTTTGGACAAAATTTAGGAATTTACCTAAAAATTTAGAATAAAAATTAAACGAGAATTTTATAGTAATTATTCTTGAATTAAATAAATTATAATAAATTATCTTTTGACATGGTAAATTCGTAATACATAGGCTATTTGGACTTTGACTTGGATTTTGACTCGTACCAGCTAAGGACCACAGGAGAGTACATTCTTTGATAGTTTTTATTATTTAATATTTTCTATGATGTATATTTATAGCAGTATTTTACCTGATTTCTGACAAGATGGATACATGGATTGGTATTGTATGTATTCATTTTTATGAGATACGTATTTTCAGGCCTATTGACTTTTTTTCTGGACTAATGAATTACTGGACTAATGTATTTTCTGGCATGTTGACATCTTCTGGACTATTAGGATTATTCATGTCTGGACTTGGATCCATGAGTACTTGTCGGGCGAAAAAATACCTAGGAGACGTGTGAACATTCCCTTTCCATCCCATGGTCTTTCTGGAATAATAGATGTCATACACGACACGTATGGTTTGCCGGATATTATCCCCTAGCCGTTCACATGTCAACTTGGTATTTCAAAACACTAGTGAGATACAGTCATTCTGGATTAATCTATACTTGCTGATTGTACACTTGCATGACAGGTTTTCTAGTTCACATATCTGTCTGTCTTTACATGCTTCTCTGTTCTTCTTTCTTTTCTTTCATTATTTCTTTATTTAACTGTTCCTTTATGATGTACCATATTCCATTATTATATTCTTATCAAGTATTTTATAACTATTTACTGTTCATAATAATTGTCAATTAACTGGAACTGCTATTGGGTTGTACTCGTTCTATCCTGACTGGGTAAACATTTTTAGGTGACTTGCTATCTTGCTCTTTGGATTTTATTGGAGATCGAGATACGTTTGGAGGCCAATATTAGAATTTAGATTGTTTAACAACTTCTTTGGATTTGATATTTAGCCGATTTGTTCTCGAGTTATAATTTAATTATAAATTAAGAATATTGTAAAACTATGTAAATATTATGAATGAGCAATAGATTTAAATTTATGATTAAATATTATCTATTTGGATTGATGGACCATTGTTATCATAGACAGCGTAATACCGCCGATGCTGTGGCGTAGGCTGGGCTTGGCCACGTACTCGTATCCGAAAAGTGGGTGCGGGTCGTGACAAGTTTTTATGGTAGCCCAAGCAGGTCCGATTTCACAAATAGTGTGAACTCGTAGTAGTACTTAAGTTAGTCGTACTAGTGCGAGCCTGCGACTAGTAATAAGATTTTAGGAGAATGTGTTCATTCAAAACTTAGGATTGATTTAAATTTAAGAGAATGACTAGGACTAGGTATACAATAGGAATGTCTTATTTCAATTTTATTGCTTGGGTAGTTAAGTTGTTACAAAGGATACGTGATTAAGGTAGGTATAAATATTAAATTTTGAGGTAAACTCTAGTAGATGAATTTAAAAAAATTAAGTGTTATATATTATTGTATTTTGATAAGTAGGAGTAACGAAAGGTGGGTGTCGAATTTATGATTGGCGAATTATTTCTTTGGGGTTAATCAATTATTGAAGATAAAAATTATTATTATTTTGTGCTATGAGCTTTAAATTTCTATCTAGTTTGATGATTATAATTTTCTTGCTAAAATAAGGCTATATTCTTGTTTTTTAAAAAATAGTTTTCAACGTAAATGATGATAAAGATAAGAAGTTGGAGATTTATTGAATTTTATATTTTTGTAGATTGTTATAGTGGATTTAAGTTTAAGTTTGAAGAATTTAAATTTTGAAGATTTGATTTAAAATTTCAGAGCATTGGTTATTTAATTTATGATTTTGAGGAATTTAAAAGGATTATCATTAGAGCTATTGGCATACAAGATGTGGATTTAAACTTTATATTTTGAAATTTTGAAATTAAATTTCAAGTTTTCAAAATTTTGAGGAGTTGAGAATTTATGGATTTGAAATTTTTTTGAGGATTAAAATCCAATTCAAAAAATATAGTCATAGCTATAAAGATTTCTGGAAGTGATTAAAATTTTATTTTATTAATTAAATTTTTAATTTTTAGGAAAGTATGATACATTTTATTTAATTTTTTGAAGAGTTACAATTTAAGAATTTTATTTTAAGAATAAAATTATAAGGTGGGTAGAAGTTGTCATATTTAATTATTTACAAAAAAAAACTATTGAGGATAATCTTGAAAGTTTTGAGATATAATTCGAGGAATTCAAGGATAATATTGAGAATTTGAGTGCTAGGAGTTCAATATAATATTGAGATTTGGTTTATGGGTTGAGTTAGACCAAAAGAATAACAATACAAAGATTGATTTTATAACTTATTGAATTCGACTTTTAAGGACTTAATTTAAATTCAAAATTTAAAAAAAAAATTGAGAGATAAGATTGATAGTGTAGATTTGAAATTCAAATTTTGAGGATGAGACTTTGAATTTTTTAAATTTATTCATGAAATATATATTAGTAGAATTTACTTTGAAGATTGGATTTAACTTTTAAATTTTTAGGATAGAATCATTAATCGATGTTTTGAGGTGATCATTAATTTAAATATCGAGAATTCATATAGGTATTAGCAGTGAGGACAAACCAAATTATGGCTATGAGGACAAATCAAATTATTGTGAGAAATGACTATAGTATGATATTCCAACTTTTAAGGATGGAATTATATATATATTTTTAAACTTCAAGATTGGATTTAGTTTTTAAGTTTGGATAAGAGATTAAATTTGAACGATTTAATTATTAAATTTTTGAAGACAGCTATAAATGAGATTTAAATTTTAAGGAAATAATGTTATATTGTATTTAAGAGTTATGACTTGTGAATCTGATTTAAGAGAAAAATTCTATTGGATTTTAAATTTTGAAGATAAATTCCAATTTTGAAGATTTACTTTAAAATTTTAAGTTGTGAGGATTAAGTTAATTTTTAAGGACTTTGTTAAATAACAATAGTAGTTTGACTTCATGATTATATTGCTTGAATTTTGATGGTGGCAGAAAAAAAATATTAAGGATTTTAAAATTTAAGGATAAACACTAATTTAAATAAAGAGTTGAGAAATTTAAATGGCAGAATTGACGATTTTGTTAAATCATAGATTTTTATGAAGATCATGATATGATTGGATTTGTTAGTTAATTTTGAGGAATTTAAGAACATTATTATTATATTTATTTGACTACAAGATATAAATTTAAAATTTATATTTTGAATGTTGCATTTGAAGATTTTGTAAGTATTATATTGTTTGAGTATTGTGTGGAAAAAGAATCGAGGAGTAAGATCATAAATGGATTAGTGTTTGAATTCAAATTTTTGGGATTAGATTTTAAATTTTATAAATATGCATTGATTGGATTTAAATTAGAGGATTGAATTTTAAATTTTTTTAGTATTTAGTTATTAACTTAAAATTTTGGAGGAGATTGTGATAAGAATAAATTTTGATTATAAATTTGAAGAGTTTCATGAATATGATATTTTTAGAATTTTGAAAAATTTGTAAAATAACAATATGGATTTACTTCATAATTATATGGTTTGTTGAATTTAAATTTTCAAAAAAAAAATAATTGAGGATTTTAAATTTCGAGAACGTAATTTTTTAAAGTGGGGTAGACTTGTAACCTCCGTATCCTAAAATTTTAGATTAAATGTCACGTTTCAGTCCCAAAATACGTAGGACTAGGAATGCGTAACATGTCAGCCGTATGTATACGACAACTCCAATATGTTAGAAGATCGTAACACATATGTAAGCTGTATATGAATATCAAATCCACAAGTGGTAATATACTGTCGACACAAGTCACACACAATATATATCTTATCCACAACACAATTAAAGAAATATGAAATAAATAACTGAATATCAAATATGAAGTATCAAAGAATGATAGTCGGGTGGAAATAAATCCAGTGCCAGTCGACTATACTAAAGACTAAATGAGAGAAGCGATCAAAACTCCAATATAAGATAAATGTCAATAAAAGAATAGCAACTAAAACATCCATCAGCTGCGAAGAATCAGGGGTACTCCAAAGGTAAGACCTCATCAAACTGGTACGAAACGTCAGGTCTGAGTCCGTACTCCTGCGGATAATCCTGTCCGTCTACACCTGGAAAGGGACCAGGTCCTCAGAGGGACGTAACAAGATACATAGAAGCATGCCAATAAAGTACTAAAAGTAAACATCCAAGTGTCACCTAATCGTCTATGTGAATGCACTTTGAGAACAACTTTCCAATACGTGGGCTATCTGGCTAAAATGGGATTGACATAATTCTCTCAGAGAATCAGGGGCCTAAAAAGCATGACGTCTTTTGAACGTCAGAGGCCGCTTGTAGATACATAATATAAGGGTCATCTGACCACGCATCTCCGGCGGAGCGTACGGGTTACATAAAGAAAAGTACAAAGGAGCCCAGACGCCTTACTTGTTATTCTTCCTACCCCGTGCTCTATTCATGCCATATCTATGACACGATGACATCTCTAATGACTGCCAAGGCTTCTAATCATGCAAATTCTATCAACAGTTATCCCTATCCGTCGCACGTCCTATACGCACAGGTAGCCAGCCCGTCACACAAGTACGTATCCTATATGAGACTCACACTCGTGTAACAACTGTGTCACGACCAATGAATCATAAGAATGTCTCATGATAATGAGGTGGTCTCGTAAAACTAGGTCAACATGCATAATATATAATAAAGATAAAATATGACGCCACTGTCGTTGCACCCAAGTTATTCTTGGATGCGTAGTTTATATAGCAGTTAAAATATATTAACTAAATAACAGAAATAAAATACATGCACCATATGGAATGTTAATTACAGTACAATGGCAAGGTATACTTGCTTGGCAGAAAAGTTGCATAATATAAACGTCCAGGTGGTAAGTATAGAATATCAGAACCCACTACCTTCGACTAATCGTCTCCGGATGCTGAAATGAACAACACCAACAATCCTGGAATCAGCGAGATAGCTAAAAAATAATACACTTTCGTCCAATTTGGACACAGGGGCAAAACGGTAATTTTGAGTCACGGGGTCCATATATGGTCCACTTTGCACCGAAATACGTGCCAAGGATAAAAGCCTCTAAATTAGACAAATTATAGGTCAAATAAATCTTAAACGATGATACGAACTCAACGGTATATCCAATTTTGGATTCCGGTGAGCCGATCACAAATTCGTCCTTCAAGTCAAACCGTAGGACCCGTGAATAGGTTGCTCGGTCAACTGTCTCGGAAACGCGTAAAACCTGGGTCACAGGACCATCGTGCTACCACAAATCCAATGGCACAAGTTTGGTCATGTTCCGATGTGTGTACACAAAGTAGGGTGGTTGTTTGCAAAAGTTGCGATACGGAAACGTTTTACGGATACGGGTTGAGTTCGACACGCACATACGTTCGAATCAACTTTCGCAAAAGCCCACACGTCAGGATATACCATACATGCCTTTCGGTGCAATTGGTACATGACGAGGCGGTCCTGTTTGGCCAGGCGCACTTCGTATCACAAAATTTTAGTTTTAAAATATCAAGTTTTTGGTCGTTTTGGAGGCCGAATAATTTAACAAATAAAAAAATAATAAAAAATAAAAGAACGGTAAAATTCTTGGTTATATTGAGAAAAAAATCTTTCAATTAGATTTTAAAAATATTTAACGGGTTGGTGGCCAATTGGGCGAACATGGGGGTTTGGGTCAAAATTTTGAACTATTCTTGGACAGTTTTTTTGTCGACTTTCAGTCGATTTTTTGACCAATCCGGGACACCAAAACTCGTCCTGCTTAAAGAAAATCCTAGAGGGTTTGGTTGTGAACGTATAAGAAGAAACCGCTCGAGAAAAAGATGAGAGAGATATTGGACCTTGAAGTAGGGGTCGCTGATGTTGATGTGCTGAGGGTGCGGGCGGCTGATCGGCAGTTTGCTGTCGGCCTGGGCTACGGTCGCCGGCGTCGGTGGTCGACGGCGCTGGGGGATGGCCGCCGAGGACTGGGGTAGGGGTAGGGTTTGTAGAACTTAGATTTTGGGTTATGCTTTGATGGTTATATATATATATATATATATATATATATATATATATATATATATAGACAGGGAGAGGGGAGGTCATGGGCTGAAGGGGGGTCGCAAGTGAGTTCGGGTAGGTCTAGGAATTGGATTGGTTTAGGTTAAGGTTTTAAATATATTTTCTTCCTTATTAATAACTATATATTTATTTACATATATATATATATATATATATATATATGAGGTTATAAAAAAATCCAAAAAAGAATATTTGCACACAAAATAATTTCTAGAAAATCTATCACCCTTTAACAAAGACTTTAAATCAAAAAAAATAGTTTTGTGAAATAATTCTAAATAAGTATTTATATAAGTATTTAAATCAAAAAAAATATTTTCTAATTAACTAAGAAAATAGTTTAAAGAAATTTAATAATTAAATAAATATAATATAATATTTAAAATTAAAATTAAAATTAAAATTTAAAATTAGGAGATTTTACATTCTACCCAACTTACAAGAATTTTGCCCTCGAAATTAAAACTAATCTACGATAGGGAAACAAGAATGGTGTATGGTAGAAAGGAACAAAGTAAAATTATACCTTGATCTTCGAACAGATGCGAAAAAATATTTGTGCATGTCATCATCGCGCTCCCAATTGGATTCTTCTGGCGAGTAATGCCTCCATGCCACGCGGACCAAAGGAATAGACTGATTCCTCAATATCTTTTCTCGAAGATCAAGAATCCCCACGGATTGCTCTTGGTATGACAAGCTTGGCCCAATGGTGATCTCGGAGTGGTTGAGAACATGACTGCTATCTGTCACATATCGCCTAAGCTGCGACACGTGGAATACATCATGCACTCCCTCGAGTGAAGGTGGTAGTGCCAATCGATACGCCACTTCTCCCACTCGCTCTAGCACATCAAATGGTCCAATATACCTTGAACTCAACTTGCTACGTCCTCTAAAGCGAATAGTGCCCCTAGTAGGTGATATCCTCAAGAAGACATGATCGCCTTCTTTAAACTCCAAGGGACGACGATAAAGATCTGCCCACTGCTTCTGCCTGTCTTGCGCTGCTCGCAAGTGCCCTTGTATCTTCTATATTGTCTCTATAGTGTTGACTATCATCTCTGGTCCCAGAATCTGACGTTCTCCCACGTCACTCCAACACACAAAAGACCTACACTTTCTTTCATACAATGCTTCAAACGGAGCCATCTGGATGCTCGCTTGATAACTATTATTGTAAAAAAACTCCACAAGATGTAGGTGGTCCTCTCATGATCCTCCAAAGTACAACATACAAGCCCTCAACATATCCTTTAGTGTCTGAATAGTATGCTCTGACTGCCCATTTGTCTGTGGATGATAAGACGTACTGAACTTCAGACTAGTCCCAAGACTCTCCTGCATGCTTCTCCAAAAGTGAGATATAAAATACGAATCCATGTCTGACACAATGCTGACCGGAATGCCATGCAACCTCACGATTTGTCTCATGTATAAGTTAGCCAAAGCTTTTGTAGACTGGCCAACTCTAAAAGGCAAGAAATATGCAGACTTGGTGAGTCGATCCACTATTACCCAAATAATATCTCGCCCACTTGGACTCCTCGAAAAGCCCATTAAAAAGTCTACAGTGATGTGCTCCCACTTCCACTCAGAAATCAAAAGTGGTTGCAGTAGCCCTGCTGTTCTCTGATGTTCAGCCTTTACCTGCTGACATACTAGACATTTGACCACAAAGTGAGCTATCTCCCTTTTTATTCCATGCCACCAAAAGTGTTTTCGTAAGTCACGGTACATCTTGGTGCCTCCAGGATGAATAAAATATATCAAACTATGAGCTTCTGCCATCAGCTCCTGTCGAATCTCTCCATTGGGAACATATAGATGATCACCATATCGTAATATCTCGTCATCATGAACGCGCAATCCCGTCTGCTCTCTAGCCTCTGTCCTCTCTTTCAACCTCCTGAATCTGGCATCTATAAGCAAAGCTGCCTTGATCCTCTCTACTAGTGATGACTGTACTTACAAGTTGGCTAGTGTCCCATCTGCTCCGGGTAATACAACTTCTATGCCAAGCTCTTGCAAGTCCTCCAGTAACTCCCGCTGTGTCATCAAAAAGTATGCTGTAGGCTTTTGGCTTAACGCATCTACTACTACGTTAGCCTTGCCTGGGTGATAATGCAGCTCTATCTCTAAGTCCTTCATCAACTCAAGACACCGGCGTTACCTCATATTCAGCTCCTTCTGCGTGAAGAAATACTTAAGGTTTTGCGGTCGGTATAGATCTCAACTCGTTCCCTATATAGGTAATGTCTCCATAGCTTTAGAGCAAAAATAACGGCTGCAAGCTCTAATTCATGATAATTTGTCTCATGTACTCGCAACTATCTATATGTATATACAATCACCTTGTCATGTTGTATCAACACGCATCCGAAACATTTCCCCGATGTGTCACTGTAAATCACATAACCTCCTAATCCTGATGGAATAGTCAAAACTGGCACTATGGTCAGTCGTTTCTTCAACTCCTCGAAAGCAGCTTGACACTCGTTAGTCCATATAAACTATTGGTTCTTGTACGTCAACCGAGTCATAGGCGCTGCTACCCTTGAGAAGTTCTCCATAAATTATCGATAATATCCCGCAAGTCCAAGGAAACTCCTCACCTCCAATGCTAATTTAGGAATGTGCCATGTCTCAACTGTCGAGATTTTCTCTAGATCAACAGAAATACCATCTCCCGTGATGACATGCCCAAGAAAAGAGACCATGTCCAAGAAGAACTCATATTTGCTGAGCTTCGCATATAACTGCTCTTTCCTCAAGGTCTCTAGGATAATTCGCGGTGCTTATCATGCTCCTCGTGGCTCTTCGAATAGAAAATTATGTCATCTATGAAGACGACTACGAACTGGTCCAAATGCTGATGGAAGACTCGATTCATTAAGTCCATAACGACAGCTGGAGTATTAATCAATCCAAATAGCATGACCGAAAACTCATAGTGTCCATATCTTGTCCTGAATGTGGTCTTTGGAATATTCTGCTTTCGCACCTTCACCTGGTGATATCCCGATCTCAAGTCTATCTTTGAGAACATCTTGGCTCCACTAAGCTGATCAAATAAGTTAGCAATGTGTGGCAATGGATATTTATTCTTCACAGTCACCACATTCAAGGCTCTATGGTCAATGCACATGCACACTGACCCATCATTCTTTGGTACAAATAATACTGGTGCTCCCCAGGGTGATTCACTTGGCCGGATGAAGCCTTTTTTCTCTAATTCTTTCAACTGTTCTTTCAATTCATCCATCTCCTTCTTTGCCAATCTATAAATATGCGACATTATGGGTGCTGCTCCCGGTGTCAACTCAATCGAGAATTCCACATCTCTGTCCGGAGGCAGTCCTAATAATTTCTTTGGAAAGACGTCTTGGAACTCTAAAATGATAGGATGATAAATAACGTCATCCATTGTAAGCTGAACACCATTAAGAACTTCTGTGGATCCCTGTGCAAACTCGAGTTTCGGCTGGCCTAGTACCTTAAAAAGAATGCTTTCTCCATAGCAATCAAAGAAAGCATGGTACTTTCTTAGCTAGTCCATCCCAAGTACAACATCAAAGTTTGGCATGGGAAAGACTAAGAGTCGAGCATTCATTTCTCTGCCACGAATCACTATAGGACAAGATCTATAAACCCGGCTAACATGTACAACTCCTCCTCCAGTGAGAATTCTAACACAACTAGGCAATGGTGCAGTGGCAATATTGTGCTTGGCAACAAAACTAAAAGATATGAACGAGTGTGTGGCTCCTGTATCAAATAATGTCACAGCAGGAAAAATAGAAACAAGAGTAATACCTACTATAACATCAATCTCATGTTCTATGTCATCCACTTCTAGTGCAAAAGTATGTCCAGTCCTTTGTAGTAATCTATGTCTGGCCCTCGCGAACTGGTCCTCCTAAGTAAGTAGCGGTGGTCCTCGCTGAAATCCTCCGGCTGCTAGAGGTCGAGGTGCTCCTGCTCCTGGTCTAGTCATCTACTGAGCTGACTTCGGTGCTTAACGTGTTGGTCTCAGTATTGGTGGTGGAAGCATCAATGCATGCTGTACTGGACAGTCTCTGGCCATATATTGTCCGAAACCATACCTCATACACTATCCTAAGCGAAGCCGACAGTCTCTCGTAATGTGCCCATACTTCCCGCAATAACTGTAGTGGGCCTTCTCCGAAATTTGGTATGGTCCTGCTCTGTGCTGCTGCTGATGTGCCAAAGGGCGTCCGATGGGCCCTCCTCACTGTGTCCTTGCTGGTCCCTACTGGGCCTTTGGTTGACTTCCCTTTCCCTTGTTGCTGGCCTCTTGTAGCCTAGCCTCTGTCAATAACTCAGCATAAGAGATCCGGGACTATGAGCTAGTGTAGTGCTGGAGCTCCTGAGTCAGCCCACAGTGAAACCTCTTAGCCTTCTCTAAGTCGTTGGGTATTAGGGCAGCGCTATATTTACTGAGGCGGCTAAACTCTGCATCATACTCGTTGACTGTCTTGTTCCCCTGCTCCATATGGAGGAACTGATCGTACAATGCATCCCATACAGTGGCCGGGAAGTACTTCCTTTCAAAGCACTCCAAGAACTGTTTCCAAGTCTAACGCGTACCCAACTGGCGCTCCATCGATTCCCACCAGTGATGAGTGTTACCCTCTAGCTGGGTCCTTACGCCTGTCATCCATAGATCTGTAGGCAGCTGTGATGCTTCTAACAATTTTTTGGTATTGGTAATCCAGTTTGTGGTCTCCTTTGGACTCTCAATACCTTTATACAGCTTGCGGCCTATCTGTACAAAGTCCTTGACTGAACTAACTCGAACTTGAAGTACTGGAACTAGTGACTGAGCTGGTACAAGTGATAGTATAGCCAAACTCTCAAGTGCTGCCAAAAATTCTTGCCTCTCCTCTGTCGCTTGCTGCCTCTGCTCTACAGCCTGTGCGGCTGCCTGTTGTCTCTGTTCCTGCATCATAATTTAGAAGAATTGGAGCAGTTGTGTCTGGCCATCCTGCGGTGCTGATGTAGTTGGAAAAGTCCCATTAGGCGCAATGAAAGGATCAGGTGGAACCGGATTATAAGTCTGTCCATCCTGCCCCGGAAGACTAGGAGTCGTTGAGGCCTCTCCTCGAGTTTGGCCATTGACCCCTAGAGGTGTGTCGCCCCCGGTGGCATTACATCCACTACGCAAATCCATCTCTCTGCAAGAGGTGGACGAAAAGATTAGAAAAAGTACAGGAATCAAGCAGGATGAAAGCATTAAATAGAAAAAGTTGAAAGGGAAGATGAGTTATAGTCAAGCGTGGATGAGATCCTATACTCTATTCCTATACGCAGGCTTGTTCGATACAGTAACATAACCGAGACTATATATTCGGAGACCTGCATGGAACACCACTAAAATATGTCACGCCCCAGTCCCAAAATACATAGGACTAGGAATGCGTAACATGTCAGTCATATGTATACGACAACTCTAATGTGTTGGAAGATCGTAACACATACGTACGCTGTATATAAATATCAAATCCACAAGTGGTAATATACTGTCGACACAAGTCACACGCAATCTATATCTCATATATATCACAATTAAAGAAATATAAAATAAATAACTGAATCTCAAATATGAAGTATCAAAGAATGATAGTCGGGTGAAAACAAATCCACTGCCAGTCGACTATACCAAAAACTAAATAAGAGAAGAGATCAAAACTCCAATATAAGATAAATTTCAATAAAAGAATATCAACTAAAATATCCATCAGCTGTGAAGAATCAGGGGTACTCCGAAGGTAAGACCTCCTCAATCTAGTACGAAGCATCAGGTCTGGGTCCGGGTCCGGGTCCGTAGTCCTACAGATAATCCTGCGCGTCTATACCTGAAAAGGGACCAGGTCCACAGAGGGACGTAACAAGATACATAGAAGCATGCTAATAAAGTACTAAAAGTAAACATCCAAGGGTCGCCTAACCGTATATGTGAATGCACTTTAAGAACAACTTTCCAACACGTGGGCTATATGGATAAAATGGGATTGGCATGATTCTTTTAGAGAATCAGGGGCCTAAAAAGTATTACGTCTTTTGAACATCAGAGGCCGCCTGTAGATATATAATATAAGGGTCATCTGACCACGCATCTCCGACGGTGCGTACGGGTTACATAAAAAAAGTACAAAGGAGCCCAAACGCCTTACTTGTTGTTCAATCTACCCCATGCTCTATTCGTGCCATATCCATGATACGATGACATCTCTAATGACTGCCAAGGCTTCTAATTATGCAAATTCTATCAGCAGTTATCCCTATCTGTCGTACGTCCTATACGCACAGGTGGCCAGCCCGTCACGCAAGTACGTATCCTATATGAGACTCACACTCGTGTAACAACTGTGTTACGACCAATAAAATATAAGAATGCCTCATGATAATGGGGTGGTCTCGTAAAACTAGGTCAACATGCATAATATATAATAAAGATAAAATACGATGCCACCGTCGTTGTACCCAAGTTATTATTGGACTCGCAGTTTATATAGCAGCTAAAATATATGAACTAAATAACAGAAATAAAATACATGCACCATATGGAATATTAATCACAGTACAATGGCAAGGTATACTTGCCTAGCAGGAAAGTTGCGTAATATAAACGTCCAGGTAGCAAGTATAGAATATTAGAACCCACTGCCTCCGACTGATCGTCGCCGGATGCTGAAATAAACATCACCAAAATTCTCGGAATCAGTGAGATAGCTAGAAAATATTACCCTTTCGTCCAATTGGGACACATGTACAAAACGGTAATTTCTAGTCAAAGCAGGGTCCATGTATGGCCTACTTTGTACCGAAATGCGTGCCAGGGGTAAAAGTCTCTAAATTGGACAAATTATAGGTCAAACAAATATTAAACGATTTTACGAACTCAATGGTATATCCAATTTTGGATTCCGATGAGCCGATGACAAATTCGCCCTTCAAGTCATACCGTGGGATCCGCGAATAGGCGGCTCGGTCATCTGTCTCAGAATCGCGTGAAACCAGGGTCACAGGACCATCGGGCTACCACGAATCCAATGGTGCAAGTTTGTTCACGTTCCGATGAGTTTACACAAAGTAGGGTGGTTGTTTGCAAAAGTCGCGATACAGAAATTTTTTACGTATACGGGTTAATTTTGACACGCACACACGTCCGAATCAACTTTCGTGAAAGCGTACACGTCAGGATGTACCATACGTGCCTTTCGGTGCAATTGGTACATGACGAGACGGTCTTGTTTGGCCCGGCGCACTCTGTATCACAAAATTTTAGTTTTAAAATACCAAGTTTTTGGTCGTTTTGGAGGCCGAATAATTTAACAAATAAAATAAACTAATAAAAATAAAAGAACAGTAAAATTCTGGGTTATATTGAAAAAAAAATATTTTAATTAGATTTTAAAAATATTTAACGAGTTGGTGGCAAATTGGACATGAACATGGGAGTTTGGGTTAAATTTCTGGACTGTTCTTGGACAGTTTTTGGCCGACTTTCGGTCGATTTTTTGACCAATCAGGATACGAAAACTCGTCCCGCTTGGAGGAAATCCTAGACGGTTAGGTTTTGAACATATACGAAGAAACTGCTCGAGAAAAGGATGAGAGAGGAGAGATGAGAGATGAGAGAGATATTGGATCTTGAAGTAGGGGTCGCTGTTGTTGGTGTGCCGAGCGTGCGGGCGGCTGATTGGCGGTTTGTTGTCGGCCTGGGCGGCGGCCGCCAGCGTCGGTGGGGGATGGCCGTCGAGGACTGGGGTAGGGGTAGGATTTGTAGAACTTAGATTTTGGGTTAGAGTTTGATGGTTATATATATATATATATATATATATATATATATATATATATATATATATATATATATATATATATATATATATATAGGGAGAGAGGAGGTCATGGGCTGAAGGGGGGTCACGCGTGAGTTCGGGTAGGTCTAGGAATTAGGTTGGTTTAAGTTAAGGTTTTAAATAAATTTTCTTTCCCTTATTAATAACTATATATTTATTTACATATATATTTACATATATAGATGAGGTTATAAAAAAATCCAAAAAAAAACATTTGCACACAAAATAAATTCTAGAAAATCTATCACCCTTTAAGAAACACTTTAAATAAAAAATATTTTTTGTGAAATAATTCTAAATGTGTATTTATATAAGTAATTAAATCAAAAAAAATTATTTTCTAATTAACTAAGAAAATAATCTAAAAAAATAAAATAGTTAAATAAATAAATATATTATTTAAATTAAAATTAGGGGATTTTATATTAAATGTTGTTATTAGGTTAATTTGGGACTATTGGAATTTTTTTACAATTTTTGGTTAATTAAAAACTAGTAACACTAATTGTTTTAGATTTTTAAGAATTTATTTTAGTGTCAAACTTAATTAAAAATATTCTAAACTTTTATTTTAAGTTCTAAATAATCAAATAAATTTTCTAGAATTTTATGAACCTTTTTTGAGTATTTTTAGTATTTATTGGGAGTTATTTAAGGTAATAACTAATTTTTTAGAAATTCTAAAATTTATTGTGCAAGCCAAGGAATATAGAATGGACCCAAGTAATTTTCTAGTATTTATAATATTATTATATATTTTGTGGAATTGTTTCATAATTTTTGGAATAATTTTAATATTTATTTTTAGTTAAATAGGTGAAACTTATTTTTAGAGCTTCTAGTAATTATAATAGGAAACCTATGAATATTAAATTTCTCAAAGTATTTTTCTAGGGTTTGTGGGTTTAATATAATTTTTATAATTTGTTCAGTTTTTTTCAGATTTTTATGATTATTTTTATTATTTATTTTGAGTTATTTAGATTTAAAACTACTTAAATAATATTTTGATAAAGGCAAATAAATAATATAAACAAACCACCCAACCAGATTCTGACACGTGTCCAGCCTATCCCTTTTGTTTCACCCGCATACCAGCATATATATATATATATATATATATATATATATATATATATATATATATATATATATATATATATATATATATATTATAATAGCCTTAATTAGCCGATTAATTTTAGAGAGAGAGAAGGGGTTGGGAGATTGTCATCAAGCGTTCTTCGATCTTCCAGAAGCCATTACACATAGCTCCGGACTCCAAACGCGTCCCTATTTCTTGAGTTGGAACCGTATTGAGGTTAGTTTTCTGAATATATAGCTTGTTTCACGAAATTCTGAATATTAAACTGTAGAAAATTTGTAGAGCATAGCACGTCAAAAAATAAATGTATCTCAGTGTTTTTGCAATTTTGGGAGAACTAGGAACCAGAATCATAAACCATTTGAAGTTTCGAAAATTTGACACGACAAAGTTTAACATATTTTTTTCCCAGAATTTAATTTAAATTATTTCTATACAATAAATTATGTAGAACTTCTAGGTTAGCAATCAACCACCGTTGCACAATACGATTTTGTATGTGCAATAGTTTTCAAGCGAATTTGAATTCAGTTGAGCCATAAATTCTAGCATATTTGTGATACTGAAATCTACAAGAAATCAATAATGTAAGTTGAGTTTATATCGGTTGACTTTCGGTAAACAAGATTGCCTCGATTTGCTTGCCATGAGTCTCGAGTTGATAAAATTTGATTTCTTTGGACAAAATTTAGGAATTTACCAAAAAATTCAGAATAAAAATTAAAATAGGATTTTTATAGTAATTATTCCTGAATTAAATAAATTAAAATAAATTATCTTTTGACATGGTAAATTTGTAATACATAGGCTATTTGGACTTTGACTTGGATTCTGACTCGTACCAGCTAAGGACCACAGGCGAGTACATTCTCTGATAGTTTTTTTATTTGATATTTTCTATGATGCATATTTATAGAAGTATTTACCTGATTTTTGACATGATGGATACACTGATTGGTATTGTATGGATTCTTTTTTGTGATATACGTATTTTCAGGCCTATTGACTTTTTTCCTGGACTAATGTATTTTCTGGCCTGTTGACATCTTCTGGACTATTCAGATTATTCGTATCTGGACTTGGATCCATGAATACTTGTCGGGCGGGAAAATACCTAGGAGACGTGTGAATATTCTTTTTTCATCCCATGGTCTTTCTTGAATAATAGCAGCCACACACGACATGTATGGTTTGCCGGATATTACCCCCTAGCCGTTCACATGTCAACTTGGTATTTTAAAATACTAGTTAGATACAGTCATTCTGGATTAATTTATACTTACTAATTATACACTTGCATGACCAGTCTTCTAGTTCACATATCTGTCTGTCTTTACATGCTTCTCTGTTATTCTTTCTTGTCTTTCATTATTTTTTTATTTAATTGTTCCTTTATGATGTACCATATTTCATTATTATATGTTCATCAAGTATTTCATAACTATTTACTGTTCATAGTACTTGTCAATTAACTGGAACTGCTATTGGGTTATACTCGTTTCATCCTGACTGGGTAAACATTTTTAGGTGACTTGCTATCTTGCTCATTGGATTTTGTTGGAGATCGAGATGCTTTTGGAAGCCAATATTAGAATTTAGATAGTTTAGCAACTTCTTTGGATTTGATGTTTAGCGGGTTTGTTCCCGAGTTATGATTTAATTATAAATTAAGAATCTTCTAAAACTATATAAATGTTGTGAATGAGCAATAGATTTGAATTTGTGATTAATATCTATTTGGATTGATGGACCATTGTTATCATAGACAGCGTACTACCGTCGATGCTGTGGCGTAGGCTGGGCTTGGCCACGTACTCGTATCCAAAAAGTGGGTACGGGTGGTGACAGTGGCTCGGCATAATAATAAGTCTGATACTGCACTCCACTAAGGCAGATGATATACAATATCTGTGGTGTCCAGCCCACAGCGCACTTAGAATAAATCTTTATAGGAAGGTTCGTTGGCATGATCTTGGGATACCGTTGCCTCCAAATGTTATTACCACTTTTAGTTACCTAATTAGCCCTATGTTGTGCTTGAAATATCAAGACGTGGTCACATGAGAATTTGTCTTAAGATATCGTACAAAGTATGGGCACGCTAGATACAAATCCCTGAAAATCAAATCTGGATTCACCCGAGCTATGCAACATTCAGATAATCAATATCCTATCCACACTTTGGTAGTTGACTCACTTATTATGTCCGTGTTGGAGAAACAATATATATATATATATATATTCCTAATATCATGCATTCAGAAATTTAGAGGCATTCTCGATGTACAACCCAAATATAATCACTTAACATGTGATAGGATGTGTTGCACCTCGACGCACATTAAATCATCAACAATAATCAAGCAATAGGGGTATCAGCACGGATACAATATTCAAGTTCAATTACCAATATACATTGGATCAAATGAATCAAGAAGACATTCAAACAAAACAAGCAAGGCCACATAGGTCTCTAGGCCGCATGGAAAGTCAGGCCGCATGGTAATCCTGGTCGCATATGAAGTTAGGCCGTATATGAAGTCATGGCCGCATGAGAGGTCAGGCCTCATGAAGTCAGACCGCATAAACCACTTGGCCGCATACAACATGAATTCAAAAGAGAGGTGCCCTAAGGCGAACACTCTGCCTAGAGCCGGGCTCGATGCGCCCAGGTTTCGACTTTTGATAGAGCAAACAAAGGGCTATAGCGGAACTAAACCAAATAAGACGCATTCAAGTTCCAATTCAGGGAAGGATGACGTACCATAGTACTTTATGTTTCGTCGAGCCCTGCTTTGGTAGGAGCACTGGCCGCTATGGCCCAAACGAAAGCCATTTGTGAAGGTCGCTACTTATTCGACAAGGAATTTTGCTACCTTAGGACAGTTAAAGTTATTTTTGCCATTTACTGGGACTTTCATTCAAAGCTTATCACACTTCACCTTCCGCCCTTCCAGCATCGGGAAGGTGCTTCAGTCGCTTAGAAAAAGAAGACCCATAACTGCCTCCATGCAGCCCCTCAAGGCGCTCAGGGTTAAGGTCTACTCTTATAGGACAAGTGATGAAGTGACGAGCAATAAATAAGGTGTCAGTGATGTGACATAAAGTGACTGATGTGACTGAGGTGACAAGCCATAAAGTGTTTCAGGAAGAAAAGATAAAACTATAGAAATAAGTGCCAACGGTTCAGAGCCATGCGTCCAAGAAAATAGTGGTCGTATGCTCTCCAGGCTGCATGAGTATCGGTGCCGCATGGGGTTCAATGCCGCATGAAGTTCTCTAGAACTTAGCAAATTTCTCATTCGTTCAGCAAGTGAAAGCACAAGGTGTTCAAGGACACTTGTGTAAATCAGCAGTCATGCGTCCAATAAGATGGACGTATGATGTCAGTATGCGGTAAGAGTTTATGATGCATAACCCTCTCGGGCTGCATGGCACTCTCAGCCGCATATGCTCACTGGACGCATTGGAACTTCGTCTTCTCCAACAACAGGTTCGGCCATGGCGAAAAAGCTCCAAAAACTAAAATTTTGTTTTTTCATAAAAATCTTATTTTAAGTCCAAATCGGACGAACCAAAAGCTAAAGTGCTCTAAATTGAAAGTTTTATATGTAGCAAAAATTGGTTTTTAAAGACACAAGTTTAATAGATCAAAACCAAGATAAACTCTTGAAACCAATAAAACTCTAAGTTTAGAAATATAGATCTACACTAATCCATCCATCAAAACAGAAAACTCCAAGAACTAAAAGTTCTTAGAAATACATAATAAAACAATAATATAGAGGGTTTTTTTTTATTTCTCATGCAAGGTGTACTTGCCTATGAAAATAAAAAAAAACTAACGAAGAGGAAGTAATAAAGCAGTGAAGAGAGGGGGAGAGAGAGAGAGAAAGAGAGAGAGAGAGAGAGAGAGAGAAAATGTTGGGTTATATATGGTAGGATTGAGGGTTGAACCAAAGGTTCTCATGAGTTGAACCAAACCACAAAATAAACCATGAATCAAGTTAAATATAAGAATGGGTCTAGTCTCCATGCACATGCAACCATGCAAAAATAAAAATACGTTCCAAATACGTATATCGGGGACGAGGAGTGACAGGTAGTCAACCTTAATATATTTAGTACGAGCATGAAAGACATGATTGGAGGCCATGTACATCATGCTGAGGTTATCACCGTACATAGTGATGGGTTTGAGTGAAGGAAAGTTATGTTCACTAAGGAGATACGATATCCAAGTAGTCTATGCACAAACATAACAACAAAAATACAACGTTGTAGCGACAAAATTTTCGTCGCTATTTTAATTTAGCGACGGATTAGCGACAAAAATATGGCGTCACTAATTTAAGTGTCACTGTCACATTTTTATCGCTAATCCGTCGCCATGTCGACGGATTAGCGACAAACTTAGCAACAGTAACTCAGCGACGGATTATCGACGTATTATTTACGTTGTTCTGTTTGGTGACAAATTAGCGACGAATTGGCGACGGAAAATGTGAGCCCATTTTAACAAAAAAATTCAGAAGCTCATCGACTAAATTTTTGTCGCTAATAACGACGGACATAGCGACGGATTTAGCGACTATTTTTTATACAAATTTGCCACATTTTTGGTACCAGACATATTTAGTGACTATATTTTTTTGCGGACTTGAATTTTTTTAGTTTTTCGTCGCTAATCCATCACTAGTCCGTCGCTAAACATAAATATTTTTTTACAGAATAGAATCACTTACTTCTTGCTCCTGTTATATTATACAAAATTAATCAGAGATTCAAATACAATCAAACACAGCAAATACAATAGAACTTAAATACAAGTGCATATCCATAAATTATCATACAGTACCATAATCTAAACATATAAAGTTATATAAATAGTACATCCAATAAACTATCAAATTATCAAAAAATAAAAATACATCAAGTCGACGGTGGAGGCGAAGGCGACGGCGGCTGTCGGCTAGCCATGTACTACGCTATAACCGCAGTGATGATCTACTGTAGATCCTCAGGAACGACAGGTAGAGCAACAGCAGAAATTGAAGATAGAGCCAGAGGAGCCGTCGAAGGAGCTGGAGTAGCTATCGTTGGAGCCGTCGAAGGAGCATGATCTGTAGGATCATGAGACTCTGTCGGTTGTCTAACCTGCCTCTTTACCTCTAATAGAGTCATTGTGAACTGCTTCAACCTCACTGCACCAGAAGGAACGTCGGGGCCAGATTCTGATGTAGCTGGAGGAGCTGTCGGAGGAGCTCTGGAAAGAACCAACGACTGGGATGCCAATGATCCAGTCCCGTACACGCTGCCGCATTTTTCTCTCCCAACAGCTTTTACCCACCGATCGTTTCTCTCAGTCGACGTACTTCTCTCAGCCCCACCCTCCAACGTCTCATACGTATCCTATATTTATTTATATAAATAGGTTTAGATATCATAGGTTAGGATTAATCTTTTTATTGACTACAACTAAGGTTAGGTTTAAAGTTAAATTTAGATACCATAGGTTAGATTTAACGTTAAGGTTTTTAGATGTCATAGGTAATAATATTAAAGTTAAGGTTAGATTTTTAGTGTAAACAAATATAGTTAAATTATGTATGCAAAAATTTATAAACACAACTTACGTATGCTTTTGCTGTCCGCTCATCTACGAGCTTCTCATCATTCTTCCTTTGGTGCGTCCGCTGAAAGATTACGGGAAAGTCGATGGTCTTCGGGTCTCCCCCGGCTCTGATGGCCTCCTTGCATTATAAAATTTAAGTAATTAATTAATAAGAAAAATAAGAATTATTAAAAATTAATCTAGCAAAAAAATATAATACTGACCATCCGTCGAAAAGGTAAGACGGTCGGAATGGATCCACCAGTGTGGAGACCACCCTTAGCACGGGATGCTCTCACCTTCTTACACTTAGCCTTATAGGTCGGGGCCTCCATCTTCTCCTTCATCTTCTCCCAGAACTCCTCCTTGAGTTATTCCTTGCGCAGATCCCATGAATGTGATGCCAGCGCCTTCTGATCATTGATCATATCCCTGAACCTTTTGTTTGCGACGGTCTTGTAGCACTTTCGGATCACAGACTCTCTATGATCCAACCACCATTACTTTTTCTGCAAATTAAAAAATATTTTTTTAGCATTTTAATCAAAAATTTATGTATTATTCTAAATAAAAATCTTATACATACCCGTAGCATATCCTGCCAAATAAATCGTCGATCTAGTAGGACATCACTGAAGTTGATAAGGATCATAAAATTTCTTATGCGTGACGTCCCCTAGATCAGTGCCAGCCTTGGTTGGAAAGAACCTGAAATAAGTAAAAATATATAATTAGAAGAAAAATAAATAAATAAATAAATAAATGTGTGAATTGACAATAAGTACTTACGTCGATCCATCGGCCCACCGCTCGGGACGATCGATATTGGTTGGCCGCTCTAGTAGAGTAGGGGGATCTGCAAATCCTGGACGACGGACATATACTCCATGCTCCACTAGGAGGCCTGGATATGGATTTTCTTCAGTAGGAGAAACTAGTGGAGTAGCCGATGTACTAGAAGTCGCAATAGTCACAGGAGTACCGGCAGGGGTAGAAGCTGAGAGAAGCCCGAAAGATGGAATAGCTTCCCCTACCGATGAATGAGTATATGACGGGGATAAACCATCCTCGGTATCTACGAACTCGTCCTCGGATGGTCGTGTGCAACCTGCATTCAGAGTAGCTGGAGGATGTTGGGAAGAAGATCCTCTATGAACCTGTCATCATGCACATCCTCGTCCTCGTCCCACAATAGGTAAATCTGAAAATAAATAATGGATGGTATTATAAAACAAATAAAAATAGTGACATCATGACAACATAAAATAATGGATGGTGTGGTAAAACAAATAAATACTAGTGTGATAATAAAATAAATAATAATCGTGTCATTAAATAAATAAATAATCCAAGCTAATGCATATGTTTGTACGTACTAATCTTTTTCATCTTTCGAATCGTCATAGTCTTCCGAATCATTTTCCAAATCATCTTTATCTTCATCTTCTACTTCTTTATTTTTATTTTTTACCTTCACTATCACCTTCATCTTCCATTTCTTGTTCCTCGTTCGATGCCTCCATATCAGAGTCCTCCTTATATGAGGTAAATCTTTTATGTCAATTTTTTTATTAACTTTATCATCCTTTACGATAACATCAACCTCAATACCATCAACATCGGCCAAACTCATATATGTAGGTTGAGGCATGACCACCTCATCCTTCTGGTATGCTAGATCCCCAACATTATATGTGTTTCTAGCTTTAGTTTTGCATACAGCCCACCAATACTTATTATTGCATCGTCAATTAGGATAACTAGTATAATAAATACACTTGAACAGTTTGACTAACCAACACAAATGGTTCAAAACCTACATATCTTTTTTCATAATTTATATCAACAAATCCAAACTGGTTGTCAATTTTCCATCCTTGCATGGGTCTTGTGTCGAACTAATCATGTTTAAACAGCACAATTTTTGTCTCATAAGAGTATTCTAGCTCTACGACATCTCTTAGTACACCGTAATAGTCGAATTCTGGATCCTCATCGTAGACTAAACCCCTCACACATACTCCAGAATTCTTTATATAATTAGCCTCCTCATTGACAAATGATTGATTAATAGGCTTATCAGTGGTTCTAAATTTGAAGACATTGATGGTTTATCCATCCCAACACTTTGCCCTCTTGCTTGATTCGATAGCTAATACTCGAAGTCGTTCGTTCTGTAACCTTGTACCAGGACGAAAAACCTGAAACATCACGTATCATATAGACATTAGACAAAGTTTGGTCGAAATGCTAAATTTAGAATGCTTAATATTTAGGATCCTTACATAATTATGGAATCACGATGGAAATTTTCTATCAACTTCTCTAGCAAGATCATCATCATTAATATTAGGTCTCTCAATTTTTATCTCAGCTCTAAAAGTACTATGATAATAAGGAGAATAGTTAGGGAACTTTTTTTAAAGCATATACAGAATTAAAATATGTAGCAAAGATGTGTCGCTTACTTTTCAATATCTAGCATCTCCTCAAGACCACTATTTAACAATATATACCAATAAGCAGCTTCAAACTCATCATCTTCCACCCACCGTACTTTAGTAGCACTTGTAGGCTTGCCTTCCATATTGAAGATAGTACAGTTTACACTATTCGGTGCATCAACCCCACCATCATTATTCCTTGGGGCTCTATTAAGATTTATTCTGATATGAGTATCAAAGTAGATGGAGCAGAAGTTTGAAACCTCCTCAATGATATATGCTTCGCATATCAAAGCTTCTATATGAACCTTATTGCCCACTTTCTTCTTTAGGTGATGTAGATACCAATAGATAATATATTGAATATTATAATTATTTGAGTAAAGAAATTAGTAGTACAAACTAATCAATTTATACCTCTCAAATGGATACATCCATCGATAATGGACGGGAGCACCGACACACGCTTCATATGCAAGATAAATTGGCAAATGCTCCATACTATCAAAAAACCCGGGGGGGGGGGGTAACACCTTTTTCTAACTTGCACAATATCAACATAATCTTCTCCTCAAGTTCTACTAAATGTTGCACCGTCAACTTGCTTGAACACAAATCTCTAAAGAATATAGATAATTCGGCCAGTGGAGTCCATACTTGATGAGGCAACATCTCTCTCAGAGCAATAGATAGTAACCTCTCCATAAACACATGGAAATTATGACTCTTTATCCCTGTCAGCTTGCGTTCGTTGAGATCGACACATCTTGCCAGATTTGACACATAGCCGTCAAGAAATCTCAACTTTGAAATCCAGTTACATATTATCAATTTTTTCTTCCTACTCAATGTAAATGGCATTGGAGGCTTGACCCAATTATCGTTTGTACTTCGTTATAGGTACAAATCTGAACGCCTGTAAATAATTTTCAAGTCCTTTCTTGCTTTGAAATTGTCTTTCATTTTTTTCTTGATATCCATCACCATATTGAAGATGTTGTCGAATACATTCTTTTTGATATGCATGACATCAAGATTGTGTCTTATCAGATTGTCCTTCCAATAAGGTAAGATCCAAAAGATACTCCGCTTCGTCCAATTATGTCTATGTTCGAACCCTTCAAAGTGAAGAGCCGATATCGAATCTTCCATCATAGTCGATAATCCATCTACCTCTTTCCAAACTTTATCTCATATCAGTCTCAACGGGGGTAAAGATAGTTCTTGTTTACCTACTCTAAAGCCATCTATGTTCCTTCTCCATGGATGCGATGTAGGAAGAAACTGACGGTGACAATAAAAAAAGCATGCTTTCCCGTCATTCTAGAGACAAAATGCTTTACTCTTTCCCATACATATCGGACAAGATAAAGTACCATTAGTACTCCACTCTGATAATATTCCATATGCTGGAAAAGGGTTAATGGTCCACATGAGTGACGCTCTCATCTGAAAGTTTTGCTCCTTCGATATATCATATGTCTGAACATCGAACTGCCATAATTGTTTTAACTCATCCACTGCAAGTAGATATCGATGTTCTTCTTCGAATTTTTTGGACCGGGTATGATAAGTGTCAAGAACATGCATAAGGAGTCTTTATGTACATCTACGGTGGTAGATTGTAAGGAGTCAAAATTACTAGCCAACAAGAGTACTAAGATCCCGACTATCCGAAAGAAGTGAATCCATCAGAACATAAACCCAACCGGACATTCCTAAGCTCCACAGCAAATTCAGGATGATGTCAATCAAAATGCTTCAATGCCTGTTCATCGGAAGGATGAGATAATTCTCCATCATCCATCTTCCGTTCCTTGCTATGCCATGTCATGTATTCTGTTGTATTTACGGACATATACATCCTCTGCAGCCTCTTTATGATCGGCAAAAATTACATGTACTTATAAGGATGCAACCTTACTCGGGCAGTTGACTTTTCTTTGCCCCGAAGTGTCTTGTATCGGTCCTTGTGACAGAAAATGCATCTATCTTTATCATTGTTCTCCTTGTAGTACAACATGCAGTCGTTTCGACAATAATCTATCTTTTCGTAGCCTAATCCGAGTTTTCGTATCATCATCTTCGACTTGTATAAATTTTCAGGCAACTCCTTTTATCCTTTTGGCAATAATTCTCTAAAAAATAAAATTATCCGGTCGTAGCATTCCTGCGGCAAGTTAAAACCAGCCTTGAGGTTCAACAGCCGAATCACCACCGACAGGACAGAATGAGAATCATAATCCGGGTATAACGGAGTATCAGCATTCTTTAATATATCATAGAATTTCTTTGCATCAAGATTCGGATCCTCCGGATCAAAACTTGGACCGGCCGCATCAAATACCAACTCACGCGCCAGGTTTCCCGGTCGATATTCAAAGTTATCTCCGAGAGTGGACTCTTCTACCTCTATATTGAAGGAGGAATGATATTGCAGAAATAAATGTTCTCTTTGAGCCGTCCACTCCTTGTAGTATGGTATAAAATCCTTCTTGTAGAGATGCTCCCTCACAAGATCCACCTCTTTGAATGATATATTATGACATTTGACACAAGGGCATTTGATGAGCCTCTCATCCATGAAATAAGGTTCACTACTGGCGTATTTGAGAAATTCCTCAACGTCCGTCCTGAAATCATCTACCAAACCAATCATACTCACATGTCACCGATTGTACATCCACGGTCGGTCAACTAAGTATCGACTCACTGCTTTCTTTTAGACATGAATGATTATGCTTGTACCATTTCAAAAGAAAAAACATAAAGAACTATGAGTACCTAGTTTGGATACTTGCTAAAAGCAAATGCAAGAGGAAAATGTATCTATAGCATATAAAACAACACTTGAAATAATTAAAATTATGCATAAAGTATAATATATATATATATATATATATATATATATATATATATATATATATATATATATATATATATATATATTCTAAAATGTTACCAAGTATTGAATATAAATCAATCGACAAGGGTGACTCATAGTAATGGTCCAATACCGATTTCGACACTGATACTTTAAACTTGGACTAGTGTATACTATGAGTACCTATGTAACATAACACTATAGAAGAAAATTTATCTATAGTAAGGTTGTAAAAGCATAGTAAGATTATATATATAGGTACCTATGTATAATCTACTATATAAGAAAACTTACCTATGTAAAATACCAAATTGGTCGCTAATTTGAATAAAAAATACCAAGTAGCAAGGGTGTAAAAGCATGGTATGGTTTAAAAGCATATGAAAGAGTAAAACTTATCTATCGCATATAAATCAATTGACAATGGTGACTACTATTTCATTCAATTTCAAAAATACTAAAAAATAACACTAGAAATACTTAAATTATGCCTAAAGTATAAATATCTATATTTTCTAAAATATTAATAATTTACTAACAATTATTTGTTTTCGATACCAAATAATCCGATACTCCTGTCCCATACTGTCGATATTACTGATATCGTCGATCCTGATACTCATAGTAATGGTCCGATACTGATCTATGATTAGTGAGGTTTATGTGTAACATAATACTATGACTTTAATATAGAGTAATTCAATCACCCAAAGCATGTCATGTCATATATATCACATTATATATATGTCACCTCATAATTGCTCAAAATATTCTTTCTATTTTTTGCAAGTCCATATTTGCTTAGTTCATTTTGTTGGTCATATATTTAGGGCAACATATCCGGAGCATATTATTGTATTAAAGTGCACAATAATTTAGTAACACACTCCAAATCCTTAAATCTAATACTTTTTATATAACTAGGACTATAATTTGTCTATGTCGGGTGTCGTGTATGTGCCCGTGTCAGAATATGCTATAGAGATATTATGTTTCCATATATCAGAATGTATTATCTCATATCTTTTTAATCCCGACCATTTTCTAGTATGAAAAACTTCTAATTATAACTAACAAAATTCAAATCAGGCGTCCATGTCCAGCGTATCGTGTCTATACGTGTCCGTGTCCAGCATATCGTGCCTATACGTGTCCAGCGTATCAAAAATATCAAACTATTTATTTTCTCTTCGTGTTCGTGTCTAGCGTGTCGTGTGTCCAGACCCCCACAATCCAAATACAATAATTAACCAAATCGAAATAAGGGTTATAGGGTTACCTTAGCCAGAGGAAAAGGCGATCTGACGGAGGCGGAGGGGGTCGGGGGTAGAGGAGGAGGGCTTGGGGTCGGAGGCCGGAGGAGGAGGAGAAGGAGTAGAGGGGGTCGGGGTCGGTGGAGGAGGACGAAAGGGGGTCGGACGCTGGAGGAGGAGGAGGAGGAGGAGAGGGCCAATGAGGGGTCGGGTCTCGAGAGGGCGAGTGAGGGGGAGGGGCTGCCGGAGAGGGGGAGGTCGCTGGAGAGGGGGCGGGGGGAGGGTCACCGGAGAGAGAGAGAGAGAGAGAGAGAGAGAGAGAGAGAGAGATTGAGAATGGGGGAAAATGAAACGCGGTTGAGAATTTTAAGTTTTTCGCAGCGATGAATAATTTTGTCGCTAATCCGTCGCTGTAATAACAGCAACAGATTAGCGACGGATTGTTGACAAAATATAATATATTTTGTTTACATAAATAACTTAGTCGTTATTCCGTCGAATTTCCATCGCTGACTCAGCGACGAAGTAGTTTCCGTCGCTGAGATCCGTCGCTATTTAACAGTATTTTTGTAGTACATAGACAAAGTGGGCAATATTTAGTTCATCACTGGAATGAGAGACTGTAGGTTGTTTCTTAGTTGTCCAAGGGATGAGATTGGACAACCTGTTCAGTCTGTGTCAGAGTAGGCAGTGGCGATGAATGTTCCAACTGAGCGGAAGAAGATTAGGTCAAAATTAGGAGATCCTTTGAGATATCGAAAGATCCGTTTGGCATCAATAAGGTAGAAAAAGTGGGATTGGCTCCTGAAATGAGCCACATTATGAACAACATAGAAATGTTTGCACGAGTAAAAGTAAGATACTGTAAAAAACCAACCAGTATCGTCACATTGGCATATGAAAGTAGATTACCCAAATAAAATATCAAAAAAAAATCAAAAATGAAAAAAATATGAAAAACAAAAACAAAAACAAAAACAAAAACAAAAACAAAAACGAAAAACATGATAAAAAAGAAAAAATAAGAAAAAAAATAAAAACGAATAAAAATGACAAAAAAGATAAAAAAAAAGAAAAAAGAATCAAAAACGAAAAAAATGATAAAATGATAAAAAAAAAAATGAAAAAAACGATCAAAAACGAAAATAAAAATAATAAAGATCAAAAACGAAAAAAAAGCAATCAAAAAAAGAAAAAAAAATGAAACAAACAAAAAAATTTGTCCGGGCAAAAACAAATACCCACATATTCTTAAGGGATATGATTCTCATATTTTGTGGATAAATTATTTATTCGGACATTCGTAATTTTCAAAAATAATTTTTTTATAGCCTAAACAATATGGTAATAGATTCCAACCCTAAATTTTTTCGGGAGTAAAAATAAACTACCGCGTACCAAACGCCCCCTTAAGGTAGAGAAATTTTCTGGGAGAAAGATGAGAGAGGAGAGCCGTCGAGAGGAAGAAAGAGAGAAGGCAATGAGAGAGGGAGATATGGTGGGGGAGAGAGAGATCGGTTGCTCCAATACCATATAAGTTAATAAATATTTGTGTGTATTCTTTTCCCACTAAAGCAATATATAGAAATTACAAAAAACGTATAAAAGAAAACAATGATTCGTAAAATTGCTCGTAACAAATCTAACTAAATCAAATCAGATCAAATTAAGTTAAATTAAATCTTGACACATTATGCACAACTATATATAGCATGTTTAATTACATAGTAGAAAATAACTATGGTAAAAAAAGACCACGTGGCGTCCTTCCCATTGGCCGAAAAAAAATGCTGACGCTAGCAGGAGTGATGGCGCTTGCATTTTTTTCCGGACAATGGGTGAACACCACGTGGCCTTCGGGCTGGCCAGCGGTCCCCACGTCGGTCTGTGAGAGTATTCTTTTTTTTTTTTTCTTTTTTTTACCAATTCTATATTTTACCAATTCCTAATATGACAAAAAAAAAAAAATCTTTTAAATCGCACAAGTTAACATTTTTTTCTGGAGATCGTTTCTAAGTGTGGGACCTACCAAATAGTGTGTTTTGTATATATATGATACATAACCTCTTACAATATATAATAAGATACATAACCTCTTACGATCTCCCTCCTCAACCCCTCCTCTCCCCCCACCCCACCCCACCCCACCCCACCCCATGATCTTGTTGTAATACAATTAATGTCAACCATCTACAATCCCACGAGACGTCGGCTACCAGACCTCACAGACAGTACAGTAGAGAGAGGTCTTCCTCGTGAAGACGAAGACGAAGATGATCGACCGTGGAGGCCTGGCAGTACTACTGTGGGACGGAGGATTGGTGTCATGTTGTCGTTGGTGCTGCTGTTGTTTGCATGGCTTTCGTGGAACGTCCCCGAGATCGGTAGCAAACAACGGAAGAGCCTGAGCCTCCTGCACCTGCACCTGCAGTTGGGTGGATGGAGAAAGACGGAGCTCAGCTTAAAGGAGGAACATGTATTCTGTTTGAGCTTCAAGACTCCTCCAGTACGTAACGCAATTCATTCATTCCAATTCGCTTATGTCGTGTTTTTTTTTTCTTCTTCTCTCATGATTATTTTCCATTATATGAATATTCTAAGTTCTAATCTTAATTACATATAGCAGATGTTACTGGCCCCTCGAAAGGTCTACAACTCGACCCTAAGGCCCAGGGGCGGATCCAGAAAATGTAACTAGGATGGACTACCATAAATTTGGGTGGACTAGAAGTGAACTAACCTATATAAAAAAAAATCAAAAAAATAATTTCAAATGAAAAAGAAAGCAAATTTTTTTTTTTTTTGAAGCCCACCCCAGAGACCCTTTGGATCCGCTCCTGCTAAGGCCTACAACAAATTCCAGTCTGAATGCCTACAAACTCGGTCCGAAGGCCTCACACCCAATTGCATCTGCGCACTGCACCACACCTGCACCTGCGTACCGCAAACGCACCTGCACCTACGCACCTAGATCGCTTCCGAACCTGTGCACCGCAATCGCACCTGCGCCCGCGCACCACCTGACCGCACTACACCGTTCCCGCCTTCACCGGACCGCACTTGCACCGCACCCACCACCTCCACACTTAATTTCCCCTAAAGGGAATTAAAGTGCGCTCCCCGTTGCTCGTGAACTAACCTATATAAAAAAGTCAAAAAAAAAAAAATCAAATGAAAAAGAAAGCAAATTTTTTTTTTTTTGAAGCCTACCCCAGAGACCCTTTGGATCCGTCCCCGCTAAGGCCTACAACCAATCCCAGTCCAAATGCTACAAACTCGGTCCGAAGACCTCACACCCAACTGCATCTGCGCACTGCACCACACCTGCACCTGGATCGCTCCCGATTCTGTGTCCCGCAATCGCACCTGCGCCCGTGCACCATCCGGACCTCACTACACCGTTCCGGCCTTCACCGGAACCGCACTTGCACCGCACTCACCACCTCCACACTTAATTTTTCCTAAAGGGAATTAAAGTGCACTCCCCGTTGCTCGAACTAGTAACGTCTTAGGTGGGGTGCCTCCCTCTTAACCACTAGGCCAACATATATTTATATATAACAAAACAAGTTTTTGTTTCATCTTGTGCTATGGATACAACGCACAGGCACTTGAAAATATAACAGGATACATCTAAATTAGTGTTGTACATGTCCATATTGTGTCATGCATTGTTAAATATCTTTTGCGACATAGCTTCTAATTAATGGTTGATCTTATAATTCCTCGAATACTAATTAAGTTTTATCTCTTAATTACCTGAAAATTACAATTCGGGAATAAATACGAATATGGAGTTAATCCGAGTTGAAGGCTTCAAAATTTATACAGCTACAATTCGATGTTGGCTCGTTCGATTTTTTTTTTTTTAATGAATTTGGCATTTGAATTTGGTATTTGGAGTGCACGTTTAAGCTCGTCAATTTGCTGCCGGCTGCTCTTGACACTTGGATGTACTCGATCGGAAACGTTAGAATTCTTGTAGTTTCAAATTAAATTGAGGAAGAATTGGTCTAAAGTAAATGACAAACGTCCTTGGAAGTTTCTTATTCTAGAACAAGAAAGGCCTTTAACCTATCTGACAATATTACATTGAAAAGAGTGATTTGAACTCAGAAGAACTATGTGGATACCTGCTTTCATTAGAAGTTGTCTGTTGTGTATTTGTACTTCTGACTGACTCCGTTTGTGTTGTGCTTAGTGTCTTATTTATTTTGTCACAATTCCACATTTACGATGGTAATGTTGCAAGAAAAAAAAGTCATGTTTACAGAATCTGGCTTAATTACGAATTTTTTTTTTTTTTTTTTTTTTCAATTGGTTTCTCTAATTCATTTCTATACAGTTGTCAGAAATGTGGAAGAAAACAAATACAAAAAGCTATCATCAGTGCATCGAGAGGCCCAAGGATAAAACAAGTAGGCACATATACATACATGATCATCTAATATACATAGTACCTATACTGACAAATTTTCTTCTGACCTAAGCAAGTCTAATTCCAGGGGTTCCCGGTACGAGCACGAACGGATATCTCTTAGTTCATGCCAACGGCGGTCTGAATCAGATGAGAAGAGGAGTACACACATTATTCTCCGCGAGCAATCAAAAACTTAAATAACAGTCTTCGTCGGATTTAATTCTCATGCATGCGTGTTTCTAATCAAAATGCAGATATGTGATATGGTCGCTGCAGCAAAGTTAATGAATGCAACATTAGTATTACCTTCTCTAGATCACCATTCCTTCTGGACAGACCCGAGGTACAAGTACAATGAATGAATCTTAAAACTTATATATATACCTCTCTCTTTTTTACCAAGTTTAATTACATAATACTTAGAAATATATACATTTCTGCAGTGAGTTCAAGGATTTGTTCGACTGGAAGCATTTTATCGATGTATTGAGAAACGATGTCGAGATCGTGGAGTCTCTGCCGCCCGACTATGCAGCAGTGAAGCCGCTAGTGAGAGCACCCATCTCCTGGTCCAAGGTTGGCATATCAACAATCAATCTGCTTTTATAAAGTCAATATCTTGAACTGATATCTATCCCTCTTTCTGTAGTCCTATTACTACAAAAACTACGAGAAACATCTGAAGAAGTACAAGGTGGTGAAGTTCACTCATACTGATTCGCGGCTCTCCAACAATGGCTTACCACCTTCCATTCAGAAGCTCAGATGTCGCGCCAACTACAAAGCTCTTCGTTACACGCTGCAAATTGAAGAACTGGGGAAGAAACTAGTCGACAGACTGAAAAATAATGGCAGCAACCATTACATTGCGCTCCATTTGAGGTAGGTATTTAATTTTAGCTACACCAAGTTTTTGCAGTCATACAAATGATCATGTTTTCATTGTAGATATGAAAAGGACATGCTCGCTTTCACTGGCTGCAGCCACAATCTGACGTCGTGGGAAGCCGATGAGCTTCGAGCCCTTCGCTACCAAGTGAAACACTGGAAGGAGAAAGAGATCAACAGCAGGGAGCGAAGAATTTTAGGGGGCTGTCCCATGACCCCTACGGAGGCTTCTGTTTTCTTGAAGGCCATGGGGTTTCCTTCCACCACGAACATCTACATAGTTGCTGGGGAAATCTACGGCACTACTAGCATGAATGCTCTAACGAGAGAGTATCCGAACATTCACACACACAATACTCTGGCAACAGACGAGGAGTTGACTGCGATAAGAATGTACCAGAATCAACTAGCTGCGGTCGACTACATCGTAGCTCTCAGCAGCGATGTTTTCGTTTACACTTACGACGGCAACATGGCCAAAGCATTGCAGGGACACAGAATATTTGAAGGCTTTCTCAAGACCATCAATCCTGACAGGTGAGCTTCAATGAGTATGCCTAGAAATTAAGAAGTCAAAAGTTCAACTGATTTTTGCCTACAATTTTCTTCAGGCAAACATTTGTGGAACTGATAGATGATCTTGATAAGAATGCTATAACCTGGAAGGAGTTTAAGCAATTGGTGAGGAAACACCACACCGGGAGGCTCGGAGGTCCAGAGGAAAGAAAAACCAGAGCTTCTCCGAGACTAGAAGAGAACTTCTACGCAAATCCTCTTCCTGGATGCCTGTGCAGATGAAACGAAGATTGAGCTTTGCGCTTACGGAGTAGAAATCAAAGAAAGCAATTTTGTGTGTTTACAAAGTTTTCCAAGTTCTGTACAGATGCTCATCAGAAAGAGTTACGAAAAGGAAAAAAATAAGTGAAACATACAGCAGGTAATCTTAGGAATTAGATTTATAAGAATTATTCAATTTATTTTATTGGAAGCTCGATCAGTCGAAAACCAGTGGGTTTTTGTGATTAGAGCAAAGCAATATATAATTTCCTCTTTTCTTAAGATAATCAAGATGTCTATGGTATTGTCACTCAATTATTTCTGATGTATGTATTTCTTATGTTGATTTTAATGCAAATTTGAAGTTGAACATGAGCAATGAATAACACTCTCTGGCTCAACACCATCTCTCTGACATTATTTTATCATAGGCACTTCAAACCATAGTTTGCCTAATTCGCCAACCCCCCCTACGTCCCACGAATTGTGACGAACGACCCGAACGGGGTGTGCTCGCGACCCGTTCGTCAAATTTAGCGATCCGGATTTTGATGGCTTTGGTTATGAACTTATGATATTTGGTGTATACTTCTATATAATTGTATATGGTACAAAAGACGACCCAGATAAAAACGAACGACGACCCCAAATAGCGTACCGAATAAGCCTACCCCCACCGCACCACGTACCGGCTGAGGTACCGTACCACGTACCAAAGTGACCCACGATCCTCGTAACATTGCTTCAAACAATCAAGAGAAGAGAATGTATTGAATAAATCTATGATTGTCTCTCTGTAAATTACTGGCTCAGTACAAATTTGATCTCTATCGAACTACCATTGGTGAATGCAAAATATGTTCTCACCAGACTCTAAGCAGCTTTCTGGTATAATGTTCCATCATAAGTAGTCTGTACTGTCGATGACAATCTGCACATGTACAATCATGGACTCATTAGATTAACATTGCTGATATGAAAAGATAAAATAATGCATAATATCACAATCAGAAGTGCAAGTGTTCCGTGTTATCATCCAATTACTCAATAATCTATGATCAAGAAATGCATCTCTCAATTCACATGACTTGGTGAATTTGCTGCAACTAGCACAAGAGGGTAGAAACACATGTAACTGAATCTGCTGCAACTGAGGACAAGAGGGTAGAAACACATGGAACTTTATCAGCAACCGACCTGGACTTGATAATCATATAGTACGAACAAAAACTGTACCAGTACCATTGATCAATTATACATCTACTTGATAATGCTCGTAAGATAACTCTCGCAAGTGGTGGCAAGAACTTATATACTACTTTGACCTACAATTTTGTAAATAAGCAAAGGAAGTTCCTTTGGTTTCATGAGATGAATCTGCTAACATGCAAACATAATTTCATAAATCGGCAAATAAATGATAGGTCTTAGAATCAACTACAATGAGTCTTAGAGCTGCAACAGCAGCTGCTACAGCCAAGCAACTGAACCCCACAACATTCAGCCAATGCCAAGCCTTCCGCGTTGCTGACAACTTGTTTTTCTTAGCCTTTAGATACATGTGATTAGCAAGTACAAATGTAAGGGGAAAAGTGCTCAAGGCCCCTGTCAGGCTCATGAAGTCTCCGAGGAACGGAAACAGAGCTGCCACTAAAGTGTTCACAGTAAGGTAGCCTCCTCTAACGAGGACCCTGAAAGAGAGATTGAGGAAAGAGAAAGCATGCCCTTTGCCTTTCCCGTACTCTGTGTCCAAATATTCATACATTGGGCTTGCAAAAATCTGAAAAGAAATGAGTACATTGATAAGTAAATGAATATCATTGTTAAGTAGAATTAAAAAGATATACTAGTAGGTAACCATGTTAACGACATAATCAAATAACTCTCAAAACTTTTCGAGTACAGAAGAGTGGCATATCTTATATCATCTCTTCTGGTATTAAGCAACAGTGTAATCATGGGCGGATCCAGGAGCTTTAGTCATAGGGGACTTGAGATAATATATACCAAGAATTTACACTTCATAGTTCATACACCCAACCAATTTTGCGTACATGGTACCAAGCCATTAATACGTGACAGTAATTGGTTAAAAATTAACTTGGTGATTATATTCTTTGAAAATTAGACAAGCAATGTGAGAAGAAATAATAGACTACAAATCAATACGAGTCCCTAAAAAAGACAACTAGGAAATTCGAAGATCATCTACAAAAAATATAGATTAAATTGATATGTTCAACTTGTATTATACAAAACTATGAGTATAATCCCAAGTTCATAAATAAAAAAGTAAATTATAAATTTATGTAAAAAAAAAAACATAACAGTCGATTGAGATTTTAGATTCCACTGACGATGTATGAAATAAAAATCCAAGTAAAGGTTTTAGATTCTTTTATGATTTTAGCGTTATTTATGTGAGAAGGAGAGTGGAGGAGAGACAATATATTATAAGGAATGTAGAAAGAGAATGAAAAGGGAGGAGTCTTTTTCTACTCAAATGAGAAAGGACATAAGTGTATGCAAGAAAGAGGGGAAGAAGGAGAAGTTCCTACTAACTCTTCAATTTTCCCCAAAACCCGGGGGGCCTTGAGCTCCCTCTGACTTCCTAGTAGATCTGCCCGAGTGTAATGCAACAAGGAATCAAGCACCCCATAGAAGGAGATGGAAATGGTCCATAGTCTCATGAGTGCTTTTTCTACAACAGATTTGGAATTACCGTCTTCTTCGACTAACAATGTAGTGATGCATACTGTAAACCTTTCAATCTAAAAATTGTGTTGGCAATGTCTCCTTACCAGAAAAATGAGAAAAGAAAAGGAATAACATCGACAGTTAACATTCATGAGCTGCAATTTACAACTAGTTCTTATTAGCCTATCACGAAGCTGTGCAGAAGTATTCCTTCATTAATTTCAGTATCAGATTGCATGTACTGGTGGAGCCAAAAAAGTCTCTACAACAAATTCTTTTTCACAACTGCAACTAGAGCTCTTTGCTGTCCCCAAAGAGGTTACTTTTTTATGAGATTTGGCTTTGGGAGAAAAGGGAAAAGAAGTTTTTTTTAAACCTAGGGGCACGGTCGCACCTGGGGGAGAATACAAAGGCCCCCACTCCTCACTCTCTGGTAAGTCAAAGATTAAATGGAGCTGAGAAGATTTGAATCCTCGACCTCTTGCAGAAGAGGGAGGGCTTAACCAAATGCACCAACCCTAGGGGGCAGAAAAGGGAAAGTTGTCAGAGCACCATTCTAAACAATGGGGAAATTGGTGTAAAGACAAATGCTTTCTCAATGTATGCTCATCTGTTTTGAGTATGTTCATGGTATACCTTGGTCACAGATCAAATGTTCATTAGATAGATACATGCATAACACATGCGGTCAGGCACAAAGAAGCACAGAAAAAAAGACCATAAATGACTGCTATTACAGCAAAACAAATAGGGATCGGAAGAGATTACTATAATATATCAACTGCATCTATCTTCCATTGTATAAAGCGGCTTCTAGACGGCTCAAAAATGAGCCGTCTAAGCCGTAAGAAAATACTCAACCAATTAAAATTTAAAAAAATTACTTACGGTAGATAAATAAAACCTTAAACCAACTTCCATCTTATCCGTCCAAACCCTTAATAAATACTCAACTAATTTAATTAAAAAAAAACTAATGGGAGATTAAAAAAAAATCTAAAATCAGCTTACTTTCCATCATCCGTAATCCATCTTTTCTTCCACCAAACCTAAATAGTGAATTTAAAATCGTTTAAATACTAAAATTTAAAATTAATTTAAAAGAAAAATATCAAAAATATTAAAATTGTTTAACAATTTTTAATTCAAATATATTTAAATATTTGAAATAAGTACATGGTATTATCTGACTAACATATCGAAAACTGTAAAAACATATCTATAACAAATTCTAATTAAAAAATATTTAAATCATATTTTAAAATAATTTAAATTTTTATATAATTTTTTTAATAATTTTGTTTTACGTGCAACGTACGTGGAGGTAACTAGTATTGTAAAGATGTCTGTGGATATTACTAGTTAAATTTCTATAGTATGATAGTAAAAGGTTAGGAAAGGATGAGGACAGTAAATTACATGCAAAGCAATGACAGTCTGCAAAAAGGCTGCAATGTTGGCCATCATCTTCACCCAAACTGGGCCCTTAACGCTGTTGAGAAGATAACTTGACGTTGAAGAGCCATAAGCCCAATATCCCATAAATGTAACAGCATACAATGGCAAGACACCAACTGTGAACTGAAACCAAAGAGCTTTCTCCATGTTTTTTACAACAGGATGTTTTACTGTGGCCTGAAAAAAAAAAAAGACGACTCAGAGATAAAATACGACATATCCAGCTTAGCTTCATAGTAACACAATATCTGAGACAAACAAAAACATCAACTTTCTGGTACAAAACATGATATAAGCTTATTCATAACAAGCTGGGAAGAACAATGCCTTACTCAGGGATATACAATAGTTTGTAAAGTGAATGGGTCAACCGTTACTTTGGCGGAAATAGGATGTCATTTACAAAGATTGCTATCAGACTACAATTTCAAAAAGACTAGAGTGTTCACAACTTGGTGTTTGCAATGGACAAAGGTTTATACGAAACTTTTGTATTACAAACTATTGAAAGTAAGAAAAGTACAAATGATCTTAAACAAGAATCAAAGTACAATTGATTCTGGAAAAATATAGTTGTAGAGATCTGCTTTACTCCTTAGGCCACGCGACGATGAAGAAATGCAAGGATGATTGTAACGTAAACAATGATCCTATATTTATACGATTTCAGAACAGTTATGATAGTGTGCGCGCACTTTGGACAATCCGTACTGTGCGCGCACTTTGGACAATCCGTACTGTGCGCGCACTTTTGAGGAGATGACATCCCACGATCTAGTAAGTAAGTGCACAACTTGCTGCCTGCTTGACACGTGGCTTCCTATACGAGGAAAGCGTAGGTCATGGGACAGTTATTTGTACACGTTTCACGAGGAACATGGCACGTAGGACATGTAATCGTAACTTCTCTTTGTCAGTTAGGATCGTATGCGCACTTTAGAAGTGGTCTGGAGACTGGCACACTTTTGGGAAGATTGACTATACAAGCGCTCTTTTGAAGAAGTAGATGATGGCGTGTTTTTGAAGAAGTAGTCATGATGGCGTACTTATGAAGAACTAGCCATGATGATGCACTTTTGAAGAAATTGGCCTTACGGCACACTTTGAAGAGGTTGGCCTTACGGCGCGTACTTTGAAGAAGCAGCCATGATGACGCACTTTTTAGGAAATTGGCCGTGATGGCGCACTTTTGAAGAAGTAGGTCGCGATGACGCACTTTTGAAGAAGTAGACTTTACGGCGCACTTTGAAGAAGTTGATTCGTACTGACCGCTAAACGACAACCTGGGTCTGAGTGTTGTAGCTCAGCTGTAATGATGGTTCCTGACATCCTCGACTGCTGTTCAGCTGTCATATTCATCACATTTAATGCTTAAGGGAGAAAGTAGACACGAGATTTGTGCGCCTGTCTTTGTTGATGAAAACAGCTTGAAAGTGTGTCATCCTATAAAACAAAGAAAAAGTGCGTCATTATTTCTATGTTTTAGTTTATTTGTAGAAAACTGCGTCATCTTCAAGAGGCGCACTTTTTATGCTTCTACATGACCCCCTTCAAAGTTTTTGAATTCGTCCAGAATAATTCAAAATACTTTAAATTAGAAGCATAAAAGTTGTTGAGATATTTTGTACGCGTTTTTGGTTCATCAGGGCTTTAAGGAAATAGAGTTTCTTCATGCCACGTGACCTATATCCCTTGATACACCATGACTTATGACGATTTGTATAACCGAGGCTCATTCGTGAAAAACTGTTGTATCTACCAATCGACTCTTCAAGGAAACGAACTGTCATTTCTCGAACTTTGAGCATTATTGTGAGAAATAGCATGCTGCCTTGAGGAGGTGAACCTCCACTTCCTCACATATATATACGTAAAGGACATGCGCTTTCATGGCAATTTTGTGTGATAATTGTTTGTTGTGGAGCCATTAATTATTGCGTATCTAATAATAGACACAAATAATATGTTGGAGTGAAAACAAGATCAGAGGTAATGTAGACGTGATATGTTTTCGAACGGGATCCCACCAAATATATCTGCTCAGAGGTAACATGAAAATGGCAAAATATAATTCTATGGGGGATTAAGTGGATTTGTCACCCGTAGGGTACTCATGCTGAGTACAAATAACAAATTTTACAGGATGCAATACTATCAGAGGTGATATGGACGTGATAGCTCGCTAATTTACTTTGTTGGGAAAAAAAAGAAAGAAAAGATCAAGGGCGAAATATTGTTTTCTCTGTTGGGGATAATAAATGGAATGTGATTCAGAGGTAATATGGACATGAATCACATTACACCAATTAACTGATGAAGAAACGTGACATTATTTCCAACCCACATGGAAATCAGGAATAGGATATCCTTAAAACAAATGGGCTTTAAGAATGTGATATTTTTGTTGGAGTGAATCTATCACGTCCCAGATCCAGAATACTGGAGAGCAGAAGAATAATTCAGCCAACCGCACCTTACAAAATACCGAAGTAACCCGCAATGTGTTAAGTTGTCTAGAGACAAGGGAATGCATAATACAATCAAGTCTTCTAGGGTCAAGAACTTCTATATCTCAATCGTTCAATCAAGTAGAAATAACATAGAACATTTCAGAATAAGCTGCAAGGCGTCCCAAACACCGGACCAGAATGTTCTAGAGAACTAGCAATACAAAAGAATATGCCAGATACACGATCAATAATATACATGACAGTGAGTCAGCTGCAGTCCGAATATATTACAGTCATGTAGGAAAGTAATGTCCAGATTTACCGGCTAACAGGTGTCGGTTAGCTAAACGTCCAAAAGAATATAGTTCACAAAAGACGAGCAGTGAAACAAGAAACTCGTGACCCTCAGTAGCCATCCTTCTGGTGCATGCCATCAGTGAGGGAGAAGTAAGCTTGATCCTCCAGTGCTGGCTCTAAACCTGGTCATGCAAAACCAGTGAGGTCAGACCCCTAATAGCAAGTACCACAAAGAAAGCATGAAATGAAGAAACAAAACCAGATCTATAGCATGAGATACATGAGCCAACAATCAATGGCATATACCACATCCGAGACGTGATACACCCCTTCACCAAACAAGGACATGAAGTGCCCTATCATATTGAGATAGAATGTCCCTTGATTATGGTCAAGCGAATATATTATGTGTCATAATTTCAGTACACAGCATATCGTAACACAAAAGCGCAACCCAACAACCAAACAAGGACATGAGTTGAGCTATCATGCCACAACAGCCTGCGTCCCTAATTTCACTCAACAGAAGGCACAATACGCAAACAGAAATACAGTTATAAGAAAATAATATAGCTTCAGTCCATGGAGTATCGTAACACAACGACGCAACCCAACAACCAAACAAGGACATAGGTTGAATCATCAAGCCACGATAGCCCACTTTCCTGGCTAAGTACCTATATAAGCAAATTTGACAGCCAATCAAGTATTACGACTTGATATGTGATCTCTGGGTTATCCCAGTAATGCAATATATAGTATCCTCAGATCGTGCTATAATCGAGCAGGGCTGGCTGAACCAATGATATACAAGCACGAGTAAATGTAAATGATGCACCAATCCCATGCAAGGGCCCTGTGCTATTTTAATAATCAGTAACAGTTCTAGGCTTTTTATAGGAAAGATACTGGCTCTGTCTTATAATTAAATCAGATACTGTACTCCAATAGTGCGGATGATATACAGTATCCGTGGTGGCCAGCCTTTACTCTCAGCAAATTTAGGATGGTTCGACATGCACGATCTCGAGATATCCTTCCCTCCCCATTCTCTACAATTATGTTCCCTAGTTAACCATAGGTTAGTAGAATCTCATGGCGTGGTCACATGAATATTCCTTCTTAGATGTCATACCTTAAGTACGGACACTCTTGATATGAATCCATATTGTCACTTGAAAGTTAAATCTGGATTCATCCAAGTGTGATGCACAATCAATACTATCTAGCCACGGCTAAAGTCACTTTCCAACTACTAGATTTTGTGCATGAAATAATTATATGTACCACGTAGCAAGAGTGTGTGGCACAACGGCTCACCATATATAAATATCAAGTAGCACTCTCGGTGCGATCAAGTGTATCAGCACGGATACAATAGTCAGGGCAGGAATAATTTCTAGTGTCTAGACCATGGACAAGTTATCAGGTAGCAAGTTATTCAGGACAGGATAGTCTAACACTATAGTACCCCACTCAGCATTGGCACTATATACAAGAGATATTGGTTTGCTGACTCAAAAAGGAAACCTTGAAAAGTTTTGTTGAACCAGAAATGACTGATCTAGGTGAGTGGGCAGAACTTCATTCTCTGATTCTTACATGCCTTAATAATGAATCTGAGTTTTTGCAATGCTTGTTTGCTTAATAAGATAACGATCGCATGAGAATGATAGAACGAGAACCTGCTTGCTTAACTAGATAACTTCTATGCTTGCCTAAAAGAGAGAACTATTGCTATGCTAAGCTAAGAAAGAAATGTTGCATGCTTAGTTACACGGACACCGCTATCGAACGAACCGCTACCATGCTAATAAGAAGAGTACAAGATACTTGAACATGTTTCCATCGTATGCTAAACAAGAATAGAACTGCATGCTTAGCTAAAAGAGATAGAAGAATCGTATCATGTTTTGCTTGTCATTGATGCTTGAAAGATAGAACTGTTTGAATAACTTGTATTGTATGCTATTGAACCTATCAATTGATTGAAAGAAAGAAGATTGAACATATCGAATTGATTGAACGTATCGAACCTATCGAATAGATTGAATAGAAGAGAATTGAGAACTCTGGCACTATCGCTTGATTTCATGTTTTGCTTGTTCACGAACATGTGCATTATATAGTCTTTATCTGATAGAATCGCATTCATCGCATCGGTCTTTGGACAACTTGTGCACAAGGTACCGTCTCTCGAGCGTTTTCCGGGACACTAGGAATCGTTCAGCCTAGGAGAGAGAATCGAAGCACCATGAGGCTTGTAGTCCTCGCGATTAGGGGGTGTTATGCCTAATAGTTAGCCTGGACTTGTAGTTCTAACTGCTATTCATGGGTTTTTTCGTGGACCATCATTAGGACGCATGCTAGGCTAGCCTTCTTGCATACCTGTTTGATGCAGAGACGGACATGGAAAGAGAATATTGTTTATATATGCATATATTGCTAATTTGTATGTCTGCTGCAGGGATAACCGTTCGACAAGTGGTAAGAATAACTATATAAGTGATATATTGTTTTGCATATTGTCTTGCATCACATTTAGACTTGCATGCTTGTTTGAATATTGTGATCGCCTTGAATTAGTATAAAAAGGATAGTCCACTAGATGCATGCTAGTATCTTTAAAGAAATGAATATGGCTCACGAGACACGCTGCGCACCAGAGTTATTAAATGAATCGTCATATCGTGCATGCACTGCTTGCCTTGCCTGATTGCTTGTATATCGAACATGAATACTGGCTTTCAAAGATATTTCCAAAAGAAGTAATATGACTATGTTCTTGTACTGCATGAAACGAACCTAGGTAAAACTAGAAAGATCACTAGTAATATAATATTTTATAAAATAATTACTTAGTGTTGGTTTTAGTGAATGTTGCTTATATTTATTGATTTTATACTCACCAGTACTTTCTCCAAAGTGCTGACCCACCAACAGTTTGCTTGTTCGCAGGTGCTAAATCGTCCGAGGAAGCGATAGCCGTGCCTCATCCCCAGGACCCGAAAATCTGGTGTCGATGCCTTGAACTGTATCGAGATATTTTGAGCTACTTTTGTATAGAGGGACATAATGTATGGAACGATGTCATTGTATTCAGAGAACCACGTGCCTTGAGCTTTGTCCCGTATACTCAGATGGATTATTGTTTGTAACACTGCTCCTCCGCTGCAAACTCGATCGGTTCGATGATAGCCACAACTTTAACGATATTGCCTTGTGCGAGCGCAACCCCAGGCTCGCACGACATCACGTCTCGATGGCAAATGACATACGTCCCGCGGGAGCGCCGGGTCGCGATAATTTGCGTCCGACGGGGGCGTTATCGGGACCTTCGGGATAGGGGTGTGACAAACACTGGTCACATCAATTTGTCACTTTATTATATCGATGAATGAGAATAAGAGTAGTACGAGAACCCCTCGAGATCAGATCCACAACCCTTAAACCAAACAAGAATCGGGGTTGCAGAACGTCACCCGAGTTGAACTACGCCTCTTATTCTATCCAACGTATAATAAGGTGATCAAGGAAAAGTACACTAATTAACAAGTAATATAACAAGTGCATACAGGACATTAACTTACGCAGAAAACAGTAGCCACACAAAGCAAGTTAGCGCACAAACGAAGTTGGCGCACAAACGACTAAAACTAGGCAGTGGCGCACAAACGAAGTTGGCGCACAAACTCTCAAAAAAAAGGTTGGCACACTTTCACAAAGCACGCGGTCAAGAAGCTATAAGATAAAATACTTAATCCGAGGTCAAAGTTCGACAGTCGAGAAACTCGTCAGTCGAGGAGCACACAAACAAATAATACAGAAACCGAGAAACCAACCAAAACTTCTTCCCTAAGAAAACGAAGGAAAATAATGTGCGAGCTACCAAATGTAAGCAAAGTGCGTCGGGTGACGAAACAGAGAAAAAGTGCGCCAGATTGCTAACACGAAGAAAGTGCGCGAACTGACTGTGGCGCACTTTCCCATAGTTTTTCAGGGATAACTTAGATTAAATACGCATCAAAGTGCACCAATTGAGTTTTCTCTCAAAAGTGCGTCACTAACTCAAGGAGTGTGACTGGCGCACTTTTGTTAGGAGACTAAGTGCAGTATGATTAGTACGCACGAGTTGAGGCAGCACACTAATGCGCCCAAAGTGAAACATATGTATTTCTACGCCAAAGTGGTTCTCTTGCATACTCTTCACATAGCACTGTTCTTCTTCTTCAGTAAGTTATTTCGTACACGTATTGTATCAAGTTGCAGCACTGAACTAAGCTGGACTCGAGAACAAGCACGACCAAAAGCAAAGTTACCTAAAATATGGTGCTCTACACTATGAGCTAACTAGTTTTGTAAAACACAAGGTTTTGGGAGATCAATCTCCAAGAAAACAAAAGTGAACCTATAGACCCAAAATTCAGTCCATGCAATTCCAACCAAGAAAATCAAGAACGACAAGTATTAAAGATGAAGGGGTGCTCGGTCCCAACAACATGAGCTAGAAATAAACAGGCATTATTAAGAATTAAAAGCATGCATAAATCCAGGGTTCTTCTCTTGTGCAAGATGTACTTGCCTACAGAGGAAGAGGAAACCTAAGGAAAGGAAAGATAATGAAAAGAGAAAAAAAATGAGAATATATAGGTTTAGGTTTGAGACGTGGACCGTTGGATTACTCAAACCCATCCTAGCCACACATGCCACAAACCAACTCCTCTCCACAACTCACAGGTCCGGTCTAAACAAAGGTCGGACAAGCAACCAACATGCGCCAAAGTGCGCCAAAGACAACATGCGCCAAAATGTGCCGGGAAAGGGGTCTAACATCTATATCCACCTACAAAAAAAATTTCGTCATCGGAATTCAAACTCAAGGCTATCTAGAGTTATCCAGACAAGCTACAAACTAACTACAAGCAATCTATACATATAGATAAGCAAGTATAACAACACATATAATGATGCGAAGCAGCATCATTTCACATGAGTGCTTGCCGATCACGAAATGAAAGATGCAAGGCATAAGAAGGAAATTTACCTTATGAGTCGAATAGGTTACCGAGATCGAATATCGTCCTCGCGCTCCTACGTCGACTCCCCCAAGGAGTGATGGCCCCAAGCAACACGAACAAGACGGATAATTCGGTGCTTAAGTACCTTCTCTCTGATCCAAAATGGACACGAGTTGTTTCTCATAAGTTAAGTCGGTACCAACGACTAACTTAGAGTGATCGAGGACATGACTCGGGTCCAGGACATACCTATGCAACTAAGGCACATAAAATACATTATGTACTTCACAAAGCGAAGGCGGAAGGGCAAGACGATAAGGAACATCCCCTACCCTCTCGAGAATGTCGAACGGTCCTACGTATCGCGGACTAAGCTTCCCGCGAACCCCAAATCTAATGATTCCACAGGTAAGTGAAATTCGCAAAAATACGTGATCGACGACAGAAAACTCTAACGACCTACGATGCTGACCTGCCCAATGACGATGACGATCTTGTGAAACCCGAAGCCGCTCCCGGATCTGCTTAACTACTCCAATCGTTTGAGTGATCATTTCAGGCCCCAACATCTTTCGTTCTCCAATGTCATCCCATGCCAAAGGTGATCTGCACTTCCTTCCGTATAATGCATCGAAAGGAGCTATCTGTATGCTGGCCTGATAACTGTTGTTGTAAGAGAACTCTACTAAGTGAAGATCTTCCCAGGACCCACCAAAGTCTAAGGTATAAGACCGCAACATATCTTCTAAAGTCTGGATCGTCCTCTCTGATAGACCATTTGTCTGGGGATGATACGCGATACTGAATCTCAACTTGGCACCCAAGCGCTCGTGCAAGCTTTTCCAGAAATGAGATGTAAAGCGAGTATCACAATCTGACACTATACTCGCTGGGACTCCGTGTTGCCTCACTATCTGCCGTATGTACATCTTTGCTAACTACTCTGTGGACTGTTCTATTCGAAAGGGGAGAAAATGTGCCACTTTCGTGAGTCTATCTATTATCACCCAAACTGCATCACGTCCAGTAGAGGACCTAGGTAAACCGGTCACAAAGTTTATCGTAATGTGTTCCCACTTTCACGCTGGAATAGGCAGGGGTTGTAACAATCTTGATGGTCTCTGTTGTTCAGCCTTCACTTGCTGACACACGAGACATCGTGAAACGAATCGAGCTCTCTTTTTATTCCGTTCCACCAAAAATATTGCTTGACATCATGGTACATCTTCGTACCCCCAGGATGAATAGAATACTGGAAACTGTGTGCCTCGGTCATCACTTATTGTCAGATATCTCCACTTGGCACACCAAAACGGTTTCCAAATCTGAGTGTTCCGTCTTCGTGAATTCTTAATTCCTTTCTAAGATCCGACTCACATTATACCCTAAGCTTCTGAATCTGAGAATCTTTTGCTTAAGCCGTCTTGATCCTCTCTACCAAAGTTGACTGTATCTGAAGACTGACTAACACTCCCGTCTCTTGAGGAAATACTACCTCGATGTCCATCTCTTAAAGATCTTCTAGAATGTGTTTCTGAGTTGTCAAGATGAATGCGCTGCCTCTCCTACTTAGAGCATATGCCACTATATTTTCCTTGCTTTGATGGTACTGAAGTGCCATATCATAATCAACAAATAACTCTAGCCACCTCCTCTGTCTCATGTTCAAGTCTTTTTGAGTGAATATGTACTTCAAACTCTTGTGATCTGTAAATATTTCAACCTGATCGCCATATAAGTAATATCTCTACAACATGAGAGCAAACACTACTGCTGCCAATTCCAAATCATGGGTTGGATAATTTTTCTCATGAACTCGAAGCTGCCGAGAAGCATAAGCTATTACCCTTCCGTGTTACATCAATACACATCCAAATCATTTCTCCGATACGTCACAATAAACTGTGAATCCTCCTGATCCAACTGGAAGTGTAAGGATCAGTGTTGATATCAACTTCTCTTTCAATATTTCAAATGTTGCTTGACACTGTCGTCCAAACAAACTGCACCTCCTTGCAGGTTAGACTAGTCATTGGGGCTAAAATCCGTGCAAAGTCTGCCACGAACCTTCGATAATATTCGGCTAATCCCAAGAAACTTCGCACATCTGCTACTGTTTTCGGGACTGGCCAATTCTCTACTGCTTCAACCTTCTTAGGGTCCACTGATACTCCTGCTCCTGAGATAATGTGCCCCAAGAATGACACATGATCTAACCAGAACTCACATTTACTGAGTTTAGCATATAACTGATGCTCCCTCAGAACTTGCATCACTTTCTGAAAATGTTTTTCATGCTCTTCTTCACTGTTGGAGTAGACAAGAATGTCGTATATGAATACCACTTCAAACTGATCTAGGTATGGCATGAAGATACGATTCATCAAATCCATGAATATTGTTGGTGCATTAGTCATTCTGAATGGCATAACTAAGAATTCATAATGCCCATATCGAGATCGAAATGCTACCTTCGGTATATCTTGCTCCCGGACTCTCACTTGATAATATCCTGATCGAAGGTCTATCTTGGAGAATACTTTTGCTTCACTCAACTGGTCAAACAAATCATCAATCCTAGGCAATGGATACTTGTTCTTCACTGTTAAGGCATTCAACTGCCTATATTCGATACATAACCGTGTAGACCCATCCTTCTTCTTTACTATAAGCGCTGGTGCTCCCCATGGTGATCCACTAGTCCGAATAAACTTCTTCGCCTTCAATCCTTCCACGTAATGATACAACTGGTTAAGTTCCATCGGTGACATCTGATAGACTTTATTGGAAACTGGTTTTGCTCCAGGTTTAACTCTATGCTGAACTCCACTTCTCTTACTGGGGTAATCCGGAAAGCTCTTCTGGAAATACATCAAGAAAATTCTCAATTATTCTGGAAAACTGACATTCATCTCCTGCTAGTGCTGCAATGCCGCCCTCATGTTGATCCTTCACCGTTCTGTTGAAGATAAACTATTCTTTGCCCAAGATGTTAAACAAAACTACCCCTACTGGTACACATACTCTACTGACTCCTATGAGTCCATTACCAGTAAGTATATTCAGCCTCTCTGACAATGCCTCGAACTCCAATCCAATACGTGTCGCAAATCATGCACATACAAATGAATGGGATGCTCCCGAATCAAATAATGCTATGACAAGAAAAGAAGTAACAAGAATGTTACTTGCCACCACGTCACCTGATACCAATGCCTCCTCCAAAGATAGGATAAAAGATTCCCCTTGGCCTAATGGTGCTCCTTGAATACACCGTTGTGGCCTCTGCTGTCCATGCTGCTGATTCCTCTGCTGGTTGTACATCTGAGTTTGTGTCGGCAATGGAAGCTAAGCCAATGGCCTGATCGCCAGTGCTGGTCCTCTGTTTTGGGCAGTAACTGGTGATGGTAGTGCTAACCGCTGCGTCGGTCCTTCAATCCTCTGCATCATCGGACAATTGGCAATCCGATGATCTGGACTACCACATCGTAGGCAAAGCCCTTGTGCTGCCCTACACACATCTTTAGTATGGCTCCCTTGCCACAATAAGTACATCCGACTGGGGCTCCCAATCGTTGTTGCTGGTGTTGCCTCGGCTGGTTCGGCCGAGCTGGTGTTGTTGTTGCTGATGCTACTGGCCTCCTTAGCACTGTGTCATAAATGCAAATGCCAGGAGATAGTGCGGACATTCGTTGTGCTTGTCCTCCTTCTCCGATTTGTGCATGGGACCTTTTCTGGCCTTATGTCCTTGAAGCTAACCTCTGCATTGTCAGGTCATGTCGCCTGGATGCGATCAATACTTCGTTGGTAGTCTGGTAGTTATGGCCCTTTACCAGTTTCTGAATCTCCAGATGAAGTCCATACTTGAACCTCATCGTCCTCTCAGGTTCTGTAGTTACCATCGTCGGCGCAAATCTGCTAGCCTGCAGAACGCCGTGTAACCATCCACTGTCCTTTCAGACTGTTTGAGGTTGATAAACCTCTGTTGTAGCTCATACTGTGCTACCACTCCGAAATACTTAATCCTGAAACGGGTCCTGAAGTTGTCCCATGAAATAGGTTATCTTAATCGAACTTCTTCTGCTGCCCACCAATCTCTAGCAAGGTCATGGAGTTGCAATCGGACCTGATCAACTTGTTCCTCAGCTGGAACCTTTGTCGTTGTCAGTATTGTTTCGATGATTTGCAGCCAAGCATCTGCGGTAATGACGTCCTCCGTGCTATCAAAGTACTTAGGGTTTAGTCGGCAGAATCTCACCGATGTCCCTGAATCTGTTCTAATACTTCTTTCCAAGGCTATCTGTAATCCTTGATTCAACAAGACATTATGCTCATGTTGCTGAAGTTACTGATGTTGTTGCGTCGCCATCATTCCTCGGATAATTTCCAACAATGCATGTGTATCAAGTGCTACTGGCACTATTGGTACGACCGGGGGTACTGGAGCCTCTGGTACATGTTGCTCCTCATGCTCTACTAGTTCTACCCTGATCCCTCCAGGTACAGGTATTGCCTCTCGCTGGAGGCCAACAAATCCTTGTCCTGCTGAAACTGCTGGTGCTCCACCCACCGATACTAGAGAAGCCCTAAAGAAAAAGATACAAGATAAATCAAGAACTGGACGAGAAAGGATCGAGGAACCAATGGTACAGAAGTCAAGCAGAGTTTCGAGGAGACAAATTTACGATTTCAAGGAGGAACATGGTTGATTGAGACATCCTATTATCAAGCTACCCCACAAGTTTGAAAAGAAAGACCTCCATAGGCCACCACTAAAACATTGTCACCCCCCAGATCCAGAATACTGGAGAGCGGGGGAATGACTCAGCTAACCACACTTTACGAAATACCGAAGTAACCCACAATGTGTTAAGGTTGTCTAGAGACAAGAGATGATACTACAATCAAGTCTTCTAGGGTCAAGAACTTTTATATCTCAATCGTTCAATCAAGTAGCAATAACATAGAACATTTCAGAATAAGTTGTTCTGAAATGTCACCCCACAAGGCGCCTTACGAAATACCGAAGTAACCCGCAATGTGTTAAGGTTGTCTAGAGACAAGGGGATACATACTACAATCAAGTCTTCTAGGGTCAAGAGCTTCTATATCTCAATCGTTCAATCAAGTAGCAATAACATAGAACATTTCGCTGTAAGGTGTCCCAAACACAGCATCAAAATATTTTAGAGAACTAGCAATACAAAAGAATATGCCAGATGCACGATCAACAGTATACATGACAGTGAGTCAGCTGCAGTCTGAATATATTACAGTCGAACTAGTGTCCAGAATTGCCGTCTAACAGGTATCAGTTGGCTAAACGTCCAAAAGAATATAGTTCACAAAAGACGAGCAGTAAAACAAGAAAACCACTCGTGACCCTCAGCAGTCATCCTTCTAGTGCGTGCCATCAGTGAGGGAGAAGTAAGCTTGATCCTCCGGTGCTGGCTCAAAATATAGCCATGCAGAACCAGTGGGGTCAGACCTCCAATAACAAGTACTACAAAGAAAGCATGAAATAAAAAAACAAAACCAGATCTATAGCTTGAGATGCATGAGCCAACAATCAATGGCATATATCTCATCTGAGACGTGATACGACACCCCTTCACCAAACAAGGACAGGAAGTGCCCTATCATATCGAGATAGAATACGTCCCTTGATTATGGTCAAGCTAAAATATTATGCGTCGTAGTTTCAGTCCTCAGCCTATAGTAACACAACAGCGCAACCCAACAACTAAATAAGGACATCAACAGAAGGCACAAGCAGAAATACAATTATAAGAAAATAATATAGCTTCAGTACATGGAGTATCGTAACACAACGACGCAACCCAACAACCAAACAAGGACATGAGTTGAATCATCATGCCACGGTAGCCCACTTCCTAGCTAGGCACCTATATAAGCAAATTTGACGGCCAATCATGTATTATGGCTTGATATGTGATATCTGGGTTATCCCAGTAATGTAATATATGAGTATCCTCATATCGTACCATAATCGAGCAGGGCTGGCTGAACCAATAATATACAAGCAAAAGTAAATGTAAATGATGCATCAGTCCCTTGCAAGGGCCCTGAGCTATTTTAATAATCAGTAACAGTTCCCGACTTTTTATAGGAAAGATACTGGCTTGGTCTTAAAATTAAATCAGATACTGCACTCCACTAGTGCGGATGATATACAGTATCCGTGGTGGCTAACCTTTACTCTCAGCTAATTTAGGGTGGTTCGACATGCACGATCTCGATATATCGTTCCCTCCCCATGCTCTATAATTTAGTTTAGTTAACCCTAGGTTAGTAGAATCTCATGTCGTGGTCACATGAATATTCCTTCTTTAGATGTCGTACCTTAAGTACGGGCACTCTTGATACAAATTCATATTGTCACTCAAAAGTTATATCTAGATTCACCCAAGTGTGATGCACAATCAATACAGCCACGACTAAAGTCACTGTCCAACTACTAGATTTCGTGCATAAAATAATTATATGTGTAGCAAGCATGTGTGGCACGGCGTCTTACCATATATAAATATCAAGTAGCACTCTCGGTGCGATCAAGTGTATCAGCACAGATATAATAGTCAGGGCAGGAACAATTTCTAGTATCTAGATCATGGACAAGTTATCAGGTAGCAAGTTATTCAGGACAAGATAGTCTAACACTGGTCACATCAATTTGTCAATTTATTATATCGATGAATGAGAATAATAGTACGAGAACCCCTCGAGATCAGATCCACAACACTTAAACCAAACAAGGACCGAGGTTGCAGAACATCACCCGAGTTGAACTACGCCTCTTATTCTATCCAACGTATAATAAGGTGATCAAGGAAAAGTAAACTAATTAACAAGTAATATAACAAGTGCATACAGGACTACAACGTGCGCAGGAAACAGTAGGCACACAAAGCAAGTTGGCGCACAAATTACTAAAACTATGTTGTGGCGCACAAATGAAGTTGGCGCACAAACCTATGTTACCCAGACTCTCCACTTTAGGAGAAGTACCCATGTCTACCGGGTAGAACATAGGTATGCGTATGAAATCCGTATCCGATCCTCAATAGTGACAATCGGATCCTTTATGGTCCTTTATGGTGACAATCGGAAGACTGGTAGTGAAGTAGATAGTTTATTTTAATATGGTAGTGGCGTAGATAGTTTATTTTAATATAGTAGATTTGTGGTAAACTTATGAAACCTTACAAATTTAATTACATGATATATTTTAATGAAATTATACAAATTTAATTATAAGCTTAAATATGAAACAAATAAAAAATTTATTACAACTATGTCTTTATATGAAATCATATAAATTTAACTAGAGTATGTATTTTTATGAAACCGTGCAATTTAATTACATGTCTTTTATGAAGCCATATAATTTAATTACATGATGTGTCTTTTTATTAAACCATATTCAAATGTATTTATTTTAATAGTCATATTCCCGTACCCATATCCAAAATTTGGATCCTTTTTAGCCGAGTCCGTGTGCCCTTTAATTATGAGTTTGAAGGACCCGACTCTTGGATATATATCCGTATCCGACACCCATACCTGAGTCCAGGTCACATAGGCACAAACGACTAAAACTTGGCAATGGCGCACAAACGAAGTTGGCGCACAAACTCTCAGAAACAAGGTTAACGCACTTTCAAAAAAAATACTCAAATTCGAGGTCAAAGCTCGATAGTCGAGAAACTCGTCAGTCAAAAAGAAACACAAACCAATAACACAGAAACCGAGAAACCAACCAAAGCTTCGTCCCTAATGAAACAAAGGAAAAAAATGCACGAGCTACCAAGCGTAAGTAAAGTACTTCGGTTGACGAAACAGAGGAAAAGTGCGCCAGATTGTTAACACGAAGAAAGTTTGCGAACCGATTGTGTTGCACTTTCCCTTAGTTTCCCAGGAAAAACTTTGATTAAATACGCACCAAAATGCGCCAACTGAATTTTTCCTCAAAAGTGCGTCACTGACTCAAGGAGTGTGACTGGCGCAATTTTGCAAGGAGACTAAGTGCAGTATGATTAGTACGCACGAGTTGGGACAGCACACAAATGCTCCCAAAGTGAAACATATATATTTCTACGCAAAAGGGGTTATCTTGCATACTCTTCATATAGCACTTTTCTTCTTCTCCAGTAAGTCATTTGGTACGCGTATTGTATCAAGTTGCAACACTGAACTAAGCTGGACTCGAGAACAAGCACGGCCAAAAGCAAAGTTACATAAAATATGGTGCACTACACTATAAGCTAATTAATTTTGTAAAACATAAGGTTTTGGGCGATCAATCCCCAAGAAAACAAAAGTGAACTCATAGACCCAAACTCTGGTCTATGCAATTCCAACCAAGACAAACAAGAACGACAAGTATTAAAGATGAAGGGATGCTCGGTCCAAACAATATGAGCCAGAAATAAACAGGCATTATTAAGAATTAAAAGCATGCATAAATATATGGTTCTTCTCTTGTACAAGATGTACTTGCCTACAGAGGAAGAGGAAACCTAAGGAAAGGAAAGATAATGAGAAGAGAGAAAAAAAAGAGAATATATAGGTTTAGGTTTGAGATGTGGACCGTTGGATTACTCAAACCCATCCTAGCCACACATGCCACCAATCCATCCAAACCCACTTCTCTCCACAACTCACGGGTCCGATCTAAACAAAGGTCGGGCAACCAACCAACATGCGCCAAAGTGGGACAAAGACAACATGAGTCAAAGTGTACCGGAAAAGGGGGCTGACATCTCTATGTATCTAAAAAAAAATTCCGTCCTCGAAATTCTAACTCAAGGCTAGCTAGAGATATCCAGACAAGCTACAAACTAACTACAAGCAATCTACACATATAGATAAATAAGTATAACAACACATAATGAAGCGAAGCAGCATCATTTCACATGAGTGTTTGTCGATCACAGAATGAAAGATGTAAGACATACGAAGGAAATATACCTTATGAGTCGAATAGGTGCGGGTACCGAGATCAGATATCGTCCTCGCGCTCCCACGTCGACTCCCCCAAGGAGTGATGGCCCCAAGCAACACGAACACGACGGATAGTTCGGTGCTTGAGTACCTTCTCTCTCTGATCCAAAATGGACACGGATTATTCCTCATAAGTCGGTACCAACGACTAACTTAAAGTGATCGAGGACATGACTCGGTCCGGGACATACCTACGCAACTAAGACACATGAAATACATTATATACTTTACGAAGCAAAGGCGAAAGGGCAAGAATATTAGCAACATCCCCTACCCTCTCGAGAATGTCGAACGGTCATACGTATCGCGGACTAAGCTTCCCACAAACCCCAAATCTAATTACTCCACGGGTAGGCAAAATCCGCAAAAATACGTGATCGCCGACAGAAAATTCTAACAGCCTACGATGCCGATCTGCCCAATGACGATGACGATCTTGTGCAACCCGAAGCCGCTTCCTGATCTCCTTAACTACTCCAATCGTTTGAGTGATCATTTCAGGCCCCAACATCTTCCGTTCTACAATGTCATCCCATGCCAAAAGTGATCTGCACTTTCTTCCGTACAATGCCTCGAAAGGATCCATTTGTATGTTGGCCTGATAACTATTGTTGAAAGAGAACTCTACTACGTGAAGATGATCATCCCAAGACCCACCAAAGTCTAAGGTACAAGACCGCAACATATCTTCTAAAGTCTGAATCGTCTTCTCTTATTGCCCATCTGTCTTGGGATGATATGCGGTACTGAATCTCAACTTGGTACCCAATCGCTCGTGCAAGCTTTTCCAGAAATGAATGTAAAGCGAGTATTATGATCTGACACTATACTCGTTGGGACTCCGTGTTGTCTCACTATCTACCGCATATATATCTTTGCTACCTGTTCTGTGGACTGCCCTATTCGAAAGGAGAGAAAATGTGTCACTTTCGTGAGTTTATCTACTATCACCCAAACTGCATCACGTCCAGTAGGGGACCTAGGTAAACCGGTCAAAAAGTTCATCATAATGTGTTTCCACTTCTACTCTGGAATACGCAGGGGTTGTAACAATCTTGCTGGTCTCTGTTGTTCAGACTTCACTTGCTGACACACGAGACATCGTGAAACGAACCGAGCTATTTCTTTTTTTATTCCGTTCCACCAGAAATATTGCTTGACATCATGGTACATCTTCGTGCCCCCGAGACGAACAGAATACTGAAAACTGTGTGCCTCGGTCATCACTTCTTGTTGGATATCTCCACTTGGCACACAAAGACGGTTTCCAAATCTAAGTGTTCCGTCTTCGTGAATTCTTAATTCCTTCCAAAGACCCGACTTACATTCTGTCCTAAGCTTCTGAATCTGAGAATTTTCTGCTTGATCCGCCTTGATCCTCTCCACCAAAGTTGACTGTATCTGAAGACTAACACTCCCGTCTCTTGAGGTAACACTACATCGATGTCCATCTCTTGAATATCTTCTAGAATGTGTTTCTGAGTTATCAAGATGAATGTGCTGCCTCTCCTACTTAGAGCATATGCCACTACATTTGTTTTGCTTGGATGGTACTGAAGTGCCACATCATAATCACCAAACAACTCAAGCCACATCCTCTCTCATGTTCAAGTCATTTTGAGAGAATATGTACTTCAAACTCTTATGATCTGTAAATATCTCCACCCGATCGCCATATAGGTAATGTCTCCACAACTTGAGAGCAAACACTACTGCTGCCAATTCCAAATCATGGGTTGGATAATTTTTATTATGATCTCGAAGCTGCCGAGAAGCATAAGTTATTACCCTTCCGTATTGCATCAATACACATCCAAGTCCTTTCCCCGATGCGTCACAATAAACTGTGAATCCTCCTGATCCTATTGGAAGGGAAGTGTAAGGATCGGTGTTGATATCCTCTCTTTCAACTTTTCAAATGCTGCTTGATACTCTACCGTCCAAACAAACTGCACCTCTTTGCGGGTTAGACGAGTTATTGGGGCTGAAATTCGTGCAAAGTCTGCCACGAACCTCCGATAATATCCGGCTAATCCCAAGAAACTTTGCACATCTGCTACTATTTTCGGGGTTGGCCAATTCTCTATTGCTTCAACCTTCGTGGGATCCACTGATACTCTTGCTCCTGAGATGATGTGCTCCAAGAATGACACATGATCTAACTAGAACTCACACTTACTGAGTTTAGCATATAACTGATGCTCCTTCAGAACTTGCATCACTTTTCGAAGATGTTTTTTATGCTCTTCTTCACCATTGGAGTAGACAAGAATGTCGTTTATGAATACCACTACAAACTGATCTAGGTATGGCATGAAGATACAATTCATCAAATTCATGAATATTGCTGGTCCATTAATCATTCCGAATATCATAACTAAGAATTCTTAATGTCCATATTGAGATCGAAATGCTGTCTTTGGTATATCTTGCTCCCGGACTCTCACTTGATAATATTATGATCGAAGGTCTATCTTGGAGAATACTTTTGCTTCACTCAACTGGTCAAACAAATCATCAATCCTACTCAATAAATATTTGTTCTTCACTGTTAAGGCATTCAACAGCCTATAGTCGATACATAACCGTGTCGACCCATCCTTCTTCTTTACTATAAGCGCTGGTGTTCCGCATGGTGATCCACTAGTCCGAATAAACTTATTCGCCTTCAATCCTTCCACGTGATGATACAATTAGTTAAGTTCCATCGGTGACATATGATAGACTTTATTGGAAAAGGATTCTGCTCCTGGTTTCAACTCTATGCTGAACTCCACTTCTCTTACTGGGGGTAATCCGGGAAGCTCTTCTGGAAATACATCAAGAAAATCCTCAGTTATTCTGGGAAACTGACTTTCATCTCCTGCTATTGCTGCAATGCCGCCCTCATGCTGACCCTTCACCGTTCTGTTGAAGATAAACTCTTCCTTGCCCGAGATGTTAAACAAAACTCTACCCCTACGGCAATCTATCGTCGCATGACTCTCTCAACCAGTCTATGCCTAAAGTAACGTCGAAATTATCCATAGGGAACTCGATCAACTTCGCAGGTAATGAATGCCTGCATACTACGATTAGACACGCTATATACTCTACTAACTCCTACGAGTCAATTACCAGTAAGTATATTCAGCCTCTCTGGCAATGCCTCAAACTATAATCCAATACGTGTCGCAAATCGTGCACATACAAATGAATGTGATGCTCCCGAATAAAATAATGCTATGGCAGGAAAAGATGTAACAAGAATATTACCAGCCACCATGTCACCTGATGCCAAGGCCTCCTCCTTGAATACACAGTTGTGGCCTCTGCTGTCTATGCAATTGATTCCTCTGCTGGTTGTACATCTGAGTTTGCGATAACATAGAACATTTCAAAATAAGTTGTAAGACGTCCCAAACACCGCATCAGAATGTTCTAGAGAACTAGCAATACAAAAGAATATGCCAGATGCACGATCAATAATATACATGACAGGGAGTCAGCTGCAGTCTGAATATATTACAGTCATGTAGGGAACTAGTGTCCAGATTTGCCGGCCAACAGGTGTCAGTTGGCTAAACGCCTAAAAGAATATAGTTTACAAAAGACGAGCAGTGAAACAAGAAACCTACTCGTGACCCTCAGCAACCATCCTTCCTTTGGGGTGTTCTTAGCTTCATCACCAGCTTGATTAGCTTCTTCTTTCATATACTCCGGTGTATAGAATGCAGAGTCAGCGAAATAGGCTTCAACACCTTTAAATGGGTCGAGGTCATCTACCTCTGTTTTGACTTCTCCCCGACTGTTCACATATAAGCATTGGTGCAGGGTGGAAGGTACAATTTTATGCTCGTGTATTCATGGTCATTCCAGCAAAACGTTGTAGGATACGTCAGAGTCGATCACATAGCATGTGACTTCAGTATGTAGATCGCCTATCTGAATTTTTAGGCGTATCTTTCACAGCGGTTTACTTCTTCCAGCATTGAAGCCTAGAATGGTATAGTGCTAGTGGCAGACAGGTTGTGCATTGATATCTTCAATCCTCTCAGTAGGATTTTAGGAATGATGATGAGTGAAGAACTAGGGTCAATGTGAATCACGTTCACTTTAATCGATCCGATATAACCGGTATAATACAAAGGCATATCATGCCAGTTATCCTTGAGTAGCATATCATCTTGCGTGAAAGTGATGTTAGAAATCTTTTCAATCACGTTGTGGCATTGAGGGCACGCTAGTGGCTCTTCATCAGGAGTCTTAAGTTGAGCTAAGCATGAGTCTGCATGTATCAAAGCTTCGCTCAAAGCTTCACGAGCCTCCTTCGACAAACGAAGCAACTCGAATATAGAAAGTCGTGCTGGAGTATTGGCCAGTTGTGCTAATATGTCGAAATTGTAGGACTTTTCAAGTCCTTGAGGTACATTCTTCTTCAGGAATTTGTCAAAGCGTACTTCTTTTTGCTTCCCTTTCTCTGTTGCAGTAGGCTTCAAAGGACCGTAGGCTTCAAAGGACCAGGTTCGGCTGTGACCGGGTCAACCGGAGTTGATGAAGTAGAAGGAACATCAAGAGCATCTTTCGAGACACTCATAAGTTTTATGATAATCTTTCCTGGACCTAGTACCCGTCATGACTTCTTCTGGCATCGGAGCAAGAAGCACCATGTTACAAGTCCTGAGTTTCTTTTTGGCTTGCCTCTTTTTGGAATGAGTTTGTGGGTTAACTTGATCGTAACACAATCCGCTACGGGATTTGTTAGACTGTCCTTGGAGTTGTAGAGGAGTACGTCGTCCCTTGCCAAAATTTAAACCTTCAACTTTCTGGAAATCATACCCCATGTTTTGCATTAGGCGTACAAATTGTTGGCTGTATTGATGAAATTGGAGACGCTTCTCCTCAGCCACACTAATTGAGGTTGATGCTCTAATTGTAGAAGGAGAAGAAGGAATTTGTGTAATAACACCTTTATAAGCAATAGAGATTTGTTGTGCCCTATTCAGCGGAACACTGTCAATCATGCACCATTGTCGATGTGTCAAGCGAAACTTACGAGTAGATCTTGGTGGGGCAATGCTCAGGTTTTGAAACCTGATCTCAAGAAGTATGTCTTCTTGAGGTTGATCTTGATCTCTATCTCTGTCTGAGTGATGATCCGAAGAAATCATATTGCATGGTTTATACTTCTTTTCCTTCTTGGATTTTGAATTGGAAGATGTTGCTTCCTAGTCCCAATCTAGCAGCAGGTCGGGATGAATCAACATAATCTCGCCATGATATGTAGTAAGAGGCACCAAATCCTCTGTTTGATTTCGAGACGGCGGAAGATTTACCACTTCCATTGTAGCTTGAGGTATTGGAATGACGTCGTTAGGGACTTCTTGTTCTAAAAAATCACCAAATTGAAGAGACACCATATTGGCCGTGATCGTCTTCTCCTCATTGTGAAGGGTGATAGCTTTAGCATCTATCAAATGTTGTATTTTTTTTTTCAAGAGATAGCAAGTCTTGGTAGGATGATGTACATACCGATGGTATAAGCAATACTTCGGGTCATCTGTTTTACCGGTCTCCTCTGGTCGTTTGATATCGGGCAACTGCAATCTGCCGCTCTTCATCAGATAGTCAAAAATACTGTGGATATCGCTCTCGTCAAAGGAATATTCTTCATTAAGTCTGGAAGATTCTGGAGTCTTTTGTGCTGGAGGAGAGGTGGATCGCTTTGCCAAATTTATTGATAAGGCCTCATTTTCTTTGTTGTTGCGATTATTCGCATTATTGTTATTGTTGGAGAAGCGCTTTCTTTACGCATTAGTCATTTGTATTCTCAAGTTACGTGCCACATTTGCATTATTTTCAGTAGCTTCGGCCCCGGTGATGAACGTCTCCAATCTTGAAATTGAGGTGGACCCGTCCAGAATAAACTATAGGCAGTACATTCTTTTGGCAAGTAGCGATGAATGCGGAATCTGGAATACCGGGAGGCAACTTCAGAGTTGCTTACCAGAAACGCTCTACGAATTCACGGACGGATTCTTTTTCCTTCTGATTGATATCGATGAGCGAAGACATCGTATATCCATGCCTCCCTCGTAGAATCGTGAGAGAAAAAGACACTTCATGTCATCAAGCGAGGATATGCAGTTATCAGATAAACTGCGATACCAAACGTAGGTTATGCCGGCCAAGCATCCCACGAACAATCTGGTAAGGAGAGCATCTTCTTTCTATATGTGAGCCGTCGTCATATTAAAGTAATTAATATATTGGCTCGGCGATGTCTTGCCTTCAAACAAGACTATTGATTGGGGTTTATATTTAGGAGAGAAGGTAACATTATCCCAATTAGAAGGATAAGGCTGTTTCACCCCCAGCTTGCGGAGTTGATCTTTGTTCTTTAAAACATCGACATGTGCACACAATTTTCGGATGGCTTCGAGAGGATCTTCTGGTTGGAGTTGTGCAGCTGACTGGTAAGATCCTGATTGAACAGGTATTACCACATGCGGAGATCCATTCCCCGTATTGGGAGGATTAAGAGTTGGCGCTGCTGACTCTTGGTTTGGGACTGCTTCTGGATTTGTGTTACCTTGCAAGTGTATTGTTCCAGGAGTAGGCTGTGCAGATATAAATGAAGCCACTTGGACAGGAACTGACGTAGCAGAATGTTGGACAGTCATCATTTGATGCATATTTTGCATCTTGGTGTACATCTCCCTGAGGGCGGCCTCTAAAGAGTTGCGTTGTTCGGTGCTTCCTGATGGAGGAGTATCTTGTTCGTCATCGATGGCGTAGATGCTAACACCTCTGTGTACAATAGAGAGATTGGTAGAAAGAACCGTGTATTGGAGTCTACACTGTCAGTTTTCGAATGAGGGAGATTGTTATACCCCAGCCTCGGATTCTGAAGAATGGGGATTTCCAAGAAGAATGAGTTTCCGTCTTCGAGAATGGGTATTATGGTATACTCCTTCAAAGAATTCGACGAGTTGGTCAAATCTCCTCTGGCTGGGTGTTCTTGAAGAACTTTGTCTTGATTGTCTCCCGCTACGGGAAAGATGCGAAGCCATGTAAGCTGGAGCAAAGAACGGTTCATCATCATCATACTCCTGATTGTCAGCTTTCTTTGCATGTCAAGGTTTGGGAGACAGCGTAAGTCAATCAGTCAAACACAAACCGTTTCGCTGATGCGCAGCAATATTTGATTACAACCTTATGACAATTGCGACGATATTCATTAGAAAGTACCGTTACAAAATCAGAAGGATCTCTCTCCTTACGCTTTTGTACAATAAGCTCATGTAAATCAGAAGAGGGAAGTTTAGAGAAGGAAGAGGACAGACTCTACATCTTTTCATGAGATACACTGAATCTTCTATGCACATTTTTGGTCCCCTGTGTATAAAGTGAGATACTGGCTTGATTGGTGAGTGATTCGTCATCTCTCAAGCTTTTGTTCTTCACGAATGAGAGAAAGTTGTATCTAGCAGTCTTCTTATGTATACGCGCACAAACAGCACGTTGTGAAGAGGTTAATCCTACTTGGCACATTTTCTGTGGCACAGACAAAGTTGGTGCAGTTTGCCTACATGCATTTAATTTTGCACGAAGGTCTTGGCATGGCACACTAATAGCAGGCTTCTGACGAGTAGCGCATAACTTTCCATCCACTATGCGGATGATCATGACGTTAGGGGAATGATTTTTCCTGACTAACGTCTCATTAGTGCGCTTGTAGTTTTCATTATGCTGGCGTGGATTCTGAAAAAAAAATCTCTTTGAAGAGCGCGCCTGTAGAGAGATTGGCTTGGACAGCAGTATCCATGACATGCTTGTCCCACACATTACAACGAATATGCGCTGGTTCATATGCTTGGGTGTGGATCACCATTTGCTTGATATTGCGTGAGTTGTGAGTTGTACGATTTGTATCCCTTGTTTAGTGCAAGGGAGTCAGAAGCTTGGGTGTGGATCACCATTTGCTTAATATTGCGCGAGTTGCGCAATTTGTATCCCTTGTTTAACGCAAGGGAGTTGTCCACCAAGTCATTGATCTGAACTTAGTTGACAGAATTGACAAGGGAGCTCTAGTCAATCAGAATGCGTTTTTCCTTGTTGATAGCAACTTTGGGATATGTGTGACGAGGCTTGGGTACCCATACTTTGCGGGTCTTCCTTGATTTGAGTGTGGATGAGAGGTGGACACTTCCCCCAGAAGGGAGCATTTCTTCGTATGCTTGTTGATCGAACTTCATGACCAACGTTTTCTGCATCAAGCCGACCGACACAACGTCGTATTGAGCTATCACTTTCTCATCAGAGGTAAAAGTCAATCTCAGCAGAGTCATCTTGTTTGCGATGGACAAAGGTTTATACAAAATTTTTGTATTACAAACTATTGAAAGAAAGAAAAGTACAAATGATCTTAAACAAGAATCTAAGTACAATTGATTCTGGAAAAGTATATATGTAGAGATCTGATCTGCAAACGATCACTTTACTCCTTGGACCACGTGGCAATGAAGAAATTCAAGGATGCTGTGAACAACTTGAAGAGTTGGACAATAAGAAAGTTTTGGCAACAACGACACGGCAACCTTCTATTTCTCTCCTTCTGTTCTGAACTTCAAAGACTTGAAATTCCAGCAAGGATGCTATGAAAAACTTGAAAAGTTGGGCAAAAAGAAAGCTTTGGCAACAACGGCACGACAAGCTTATATTTCTCTTCTTCTGTTCTTGAACTTCAAAGACTTGAAATTCCAGCATCTGTAACGTGCACAATGATCCTATATTTATAGGATTTCAGAGCAGTTATGACAGTATGCGCGCACTTTGGACAATCTGCACTGTGTGCGCACTTTTGAGGGGATAACATCCCACGATCTAGTGTGTGAGAGCACAACTTGCTGCCTGCTTGACACGTGACTTCCAATACGAGGAAAGCGTAGGTCATGGGATAGTTATTTGTACACGTTTCACGAGGAACATGGCATGTAGGACACGTAATCGTAACTTCTATCTGTCGGAATCGTAGGCACACTTTAGAACTGGTTTGGAGACTGGCGTACTTTTGGAAAGATTGGATATACAACCTCTTTTGAAGTAGTCATGATGGTGTATTTTTGATGAAGTAGCCATGATGGCGCACTTATGAAGAAGTAGCCATGATGGCGCACTTTTAAAGAAATTGGCCTTACGGCGCAATTTGAAGAGGTTGGCCTTACGGCGTACTTTGAAAAAGCAGCCATGATGGCACACTTTTTAGAAAATTAGCCGTGATGGCGCACTTTTGAAGAAGTAGGTCGTAATGGCGCACTTTTGAAGAAATTGGCTTTACGGCGCACTTTGAAGAAGCTGATCCGTACTGGCCGCTAAACGACAACCTGGATCTGTGTGTTGTAGCTCAGCTGTAATGATGGCTTCTGACATCCTCGACTGCTGTTCAGCGTCAGATTCATCGCATTTAATGCTCAAGGGAGAAAGCAGACACGAGATTTGTGTGTGTCTTTGTTGATGAAAACAGCTTGAAAGTGTTTCATCCTTTGAAACAGAGATAATGTGCGCCATTCTTCCTATGTTTTAGTTTATTTGTAGGAAACTACGCCATCTTCAAGAGGCGCATTTTTATGCTTCTACACTTGGTACAAAAAGCTAGAAAGAAAACATGTTTCCATTTAGTCTCACTTCCTCTATTAATGGCAAATTCAACCTCATTAACAATCTTTATGGTAGATCACAAGTTAGAAGAACAATGATTGCCCTAAATTAGTTAGACACTAGCATAAGGAAATCATCTACATTAGGTAAAACCTTTTTCCCAGAGCTTCATCACGAAGGATGCAACCAATACCCACAACTAGTACAGTTTGGAGATCTTACACAACAATTCATAGAAATTTCAACACAAAGCTGTTTTGAATTTCAGATTGCTTAATTGTGAATCACTAATCTGGGTAGCCATCCAAATCTTGTTTTGCGTCAAATTGGTTTTAGTACTTAGGTTTAGGTCTTAGGTTAAGCCTTTGCATGTTAATACGTAGTGCTAAGATATAGAGCATAGGTATGAATTCCAAGGACATAATTCAAAGAACTGTTGACCAACTTGCGACACTTACTATTTACAATGAACACTATGTTCGAGTGGATCCAAACCAAGTTGGACACAAAAATGGTCAAGATAAACATTAGAATTGGAGTGGTAGATACTAAAGTTGATATGCCAAATACTATGATTAATGCATTAGAGGCTAGATCCCTTTGGGTGATTCATCCATGACCATGACCATGACCAGGATGAAACTTGGGTGAAAAGTGGAGGTCCAAACCAACTAATATTTAAAGAATCAAAGAATGAGTTGTCGTAGAAGATGAAATATCACTCAAACCCAGAGCTAGCAGGTTTTCCTCAAATTGTATTGATCTGTACTAGTTGATTAAACATTTAAGGGTAAAGATTGTTTTAGTGCTGGTTGCGAGCTACTCTTCACAATCTGAGTGAGGATTAGGATAATTCAAAATTTCATATCATGATACATCATAGAAAAAGGGAAGTAGAAAAGAGGAAAAAGAAGGCAGAGAGCTGGCCAAGATGACTTGGAGAGTCAGACTATTGTCCTCTAAGACAGGAGAAAGGTTTAGACATGGAGATAGAGCCTTATTTGACACTACTAAAGTTGCTGACATAGATGTGTATTAGGTCGCATCGTAGGGATCCCGGTTTACCTTGTTTTGAGATTCACGATAGTCCGTCCAGGATGGCCATAGTTCATGTGATTCCTAAACCTCCCATTAGAGATACCCTTAGGAGGCGAGTACCAGAGTCCAACACTAGTCAGTTGAGTCTTTTGCACAACCAACTTACGATTTACACTTTGAGATTCGTAGGAATATAGTTGTGACTTGTGAGTGATGATTATTACAAATCTCTAGCAGATGGTCATGGCTGATTGTACTTCTTAGTTGGAGTAATGATATTGGAGAAGGTGAGACGAGAGGTTACATCCATCGTTACTGCAAGGTCTGTTGCACCAGTGGCATCGTCTTCTTCAACGGGATAGTGGTCATTGCTTCAAGAGTTCTGGTACTGCTTCCTCCCCCACGGCTATCAGTACCACCTAAAAGGCATCACGGATTACCAAGAGCTTCCTTTTCGGCCAGCACTACTTTAGATACATCAAATTCTAGGGAATGAGTACAGTTGCACGATGATCTTGTTACTATTACTGATGGCAGGGTCATGCAATTACTTAGTTCATTGGCACAGATGTTCAGATCCAGTATGTTAATGGCTGACGATGGAGAGTTTGAGCATGGGGAGATTGAAGGATGACCAGATCAGTCAACATTGAATCTGATTCGAGTTCAAGAACAGTTGGATTGATTCAAGAAAATAGGTTTATTTAGTTAGTTTGGTTTATTTTGTTTATTTTTTTTATTTAGGATTATGATTACTTTAAGTCGTGTTTTATTTGGCAAAGTAAATTTCTTAGCCATCAAGTTTCATGTGACTCCATCAAGGGCCAGTCACCGTTTGCAACCCCATTTTCACCATTTTGCCTTCATCAATCCTTCACCATTTTTCTCATGACCTCTGTCAAGGGCCCCTCAAGAGCTGTCCTTCGATCAAGGTTGAATATTGATCTCGAAACAAAGGTTCAACGTTGCAGATCATCTTCCTTGGAACGAGACCAGGTCGTTTAGAAAGTGTGGATCGACTTAGCGACTCTTCGGTAAACCCATGATTTTACTATAAAATTCAATTGTTTATTATGCAACCCATTAGGGCTATTCGTTGCTTTTATAATTATACTTCCGTGGATTTTAGATTGTTTAATTGTGAAGTGACCCCAGGTCTTCTCCTCTAATCTCGTGGAAATAGGGGGAGGGAAGAAGAGAGAGAGAGTATATAATGACTCCAACATGCTTGGGAGAAAGAGGATGAATATCCCTCCCCAATCTACTATGCTATGATCTTAGACTGGCCTTGATCTACGGGGATTGTAGCGGTCAACACTGGTCAATTGTCATGAGGAATTTGAATTTCAATCGCCATCAGAAAGGCTCCTAAGAACCAGACGCACCTATACTACGTACATAACTTTCTAAATTATTTATGTAACATTCTAATTTGTTTCTGTATTATAATTAATTAAACATTTGTTCACAAATCTAATTGAGATTTTTTATATTCCATTGTCTGTGGTACAGAGGAATAGTGATATCATCCTCTCCCTATTTCCACGAGGTAGAGGAGAAGACCTGGGGTCACTTCACAATTAAACATTCTTGACAGGGAGGATGGATATCCCTCCCCGATCTAACATGCAATGATCTTAGACGCCTTGATCTACGGGGATGGTAGCAGACAACGCTGGTCAATTGTCACGAGGAATTTGAATTTCAAAATTGCCTTCAGAAAGGCTCCTAAGAACCAGATGCACCTATACTACGTAGATAACTTTCTAAATTCTTTTTTCTGTATTATAATTAATTAAACATTTGTTCGCAAATCTAATTGAGATTTTTTTTTTTACATTCCACTGTCTGTGGCAATGAGGAATTGTGATATCATCATGATTATTTGACTTGAAACCATAGTCTTCTAGATGAGCTCCGAAGTGTCCAACTGCTCGTTTCCAACATGTCAAAAACCTTGAAAGTTGCAGTATCCAGGTAAAACTGTGGTCTCAATTGGACGAGTTCCAAGACTGAAGCTTAAATATAAAACTACAATATCTACTATCTTCCCAAGACATTGCAACAACAAAGTTCTATATGGTAATCTCACAATCATTGCATATCTAAAATGTGGTCATACCATGTGACTGATAACAATGTAAGCACTCTGCTCCCTCTCATTTTAATTACTTTGGGAAAAAAAGACCCACACCACACACCCTAACTACTTTTGCCAATTCCCACAAATTATAAAACAGAATATAGAAAGAACGGCAAGCAGGTAATTCCCTGATCTAGGATGCTAGATGTTAAATAAAATACAGATTTGGTAAACCATGCCAAATAGGAATATAAGGAGTTCATATAGACATAAATATGTAGAGAAATCTCAAGCTCAGCTGCAGCTTCGTGAAAGACATTATTCCACCTACCTGTATCTCGGGCAGCATTCCAGTATTGTATGCAAAAACAAGGCTTGCAACAGATCCAATTGTAGTAAAGATCTTGTTGGTGTGTGACCCTGGAATGTGGTAATCCCGATGCGGCATACTCATCCCTGTATCAGAGCATCAAGCAAGAATAGTTATTTTCGGGTTACTTACGAGGTAATTGATTACTCAAGGCAGTCTTTATAAACCTTCTCCAAAAGCAAGTTTACAAATTATGCATAAATATTCCTCTAGACTAGAGAAAAAATTAATAATGGGTTCTCCAATAGGTTCCTTCAGTAACTTTTAGTACTGTGAATTTTGAAGAAAAAGGTACCGAATAACAAATGATCCACAGTACTTTGTAAGTGATGAAATATTGAAAAGCACACAGCTCGTGCAACTGTTCACATTTGGAACATGGTTCGTGCAACTGTTCACATTTGGCACATGGTTCGTGCAATTCTTTACTGGGCTTGGCAGGATATTACAGAAGATTTGTGTCAGATTTTGCTAAGATCTCGGCACCATTGATCGGTTGACGCACAAGAAAGTTAAGTTTATATGGTCAGCAAAATGCCAGATAGCCTTTGAAGAGTTGAAGAAAATCTCTGCGCCAATCCTTACTCTTCCAGCAGGATCCGGAGGATTCACAGTGTATTGTAATGCATCTGGCAAATAACTTGGATGTGTTTTGATGCAACAAGGAAGAGTGATAGCGTAAGTTTCTTGGCAGCTCAGAAATCACGAGAAGAACTATCCAACTCACGATTTGGAGCTAGCAGTAGTAGTGTTTGTACTTAAGCTATGAAGGCACTACTTATATGGCGATCGAGTAGAAATATTCACAGATCATAAGAGTTTGAAGTATGTGTTCACGCAGAAGGACCTGAACATTAGACAGAGCACCCGAAGATTCAAAAGCTACGAGAAGAATGTGAGTCAGGCCTTCGAAAGGAGTTGACAATACATGCGGATGGAACGCTAAGGTTTGAAAATCATCTATGTGTACCAAGCGGAGATATTCGGCAAGAAGTTATGACTGAAGCACACAATTCACAGTATTCCATTCACCCGGGAGGCACGAAGATGTACCAAGATATCAAGCAACACTTTTGGTAGAACAGAATGAAGAGAAAAATAGCACGCTTCGTATCGCGATGTCTGATATGCCAGCAAGTGAAGGCAGAACAACAGAGACCGGCAGGATTATTGCATCCGCTTCCTATTGCAGAGTGAAAGTGGGAACACATCACGATGGACTTTGTGACTGGTTTACCTAGATCACCGACTAGTCGAGATACGGTTTGGGTGATACTAGATCGTCTCACAAGAGTAGCTCACTTTCTCCCTTTTCGAGTAGGACAGTCTAAAGAACAATTGGCTGAGATGCATATGCGACGGATAGTGAGACAACACGGTGTCCCAATAAGTATCATGTCAGATCGAGACACTCGGTTCACTTCACATTTTTGAAAAAGTCTGCATCATAGTTTGGGCACCAAGTTAAGATTCAGCACAGCTTACCCCTCACCCTAGACAGACGGACAATCAGAGAGAACCATCCAGACCTTGGAGGATATGCGACGAGCCTGTACCTTTAGACCTTGGTGGATCTTGGAAGAATCACCTTCACTTGGTGGAATTCTCGTATAACAATAGTTATCAAGCCAGTATTCAGATGGCACCTTTTGAAGCACTGTACGGCAGTAAGTGTAGGTCACCGTTGGCTTGGGACGACATTGGTGAGCGAAAGATGTTAGGTCCTTAAATGATCACGTAGACAGTAGAGATTGTCAAGCAGATTAGAGAGCGACTTCTGGTTGCATAAGATAGGCATCGTCATTGGGCAGATCAACATCGTAGGTCTTTAGAATTTTGTGTCGGCGACCACGTATTTTTGCGGATTTCGCCTACCTGTGGAGTCGTTAGATACGTAGTTCCGATCGATATTCTCGAGCGGGGAGACGATGTTGCTTATCGTCTTGCCCTTCCGCCTTCGCTACTTGAGGTACATGATGTATTTCATGTGTCTCAGTTGCGTAGGTATGTTCCGGATCCGAGTCATATCCCCGATCACTCTGAATTAGTCGTTGGTACTGATTTATCTTACGAGGAGCAACCCGTATCCAAATTGGACCGAAGGGAGAAGGTGCTCAAGAACCGGACTATTTCTCTTGTCCGGGTTGCTTGGGGCCATCACTCTCTAGGAAAATCGACGTGGAGCGCGAGGACGATATTCGATCCCGGTACCCGCACCTATTCGATTCAGAAGGTATACTTTTTCTTACGTCTTCATATCTCGAATTCTGTGATCAGGTGATCACCTGCATGTTGTGATAATATTGCTTGCAAGTGTAGTTGCTAGTAGATTTGTATCGTGCTTGTCCTAACTTATCTAGCTATTGTTTGGATTCGAATTCCGAGGACGAAATTTTTCTAAGGTGGATAGAGATGTCAATCCCCATTCTCGATACACGTATTTGGAACGTATTTTTATTTTAGCATTGTTGCATGTGAATGAAGAATAGACCCATTCTTTGATTTAACCTGGTTCATGGTTCATTTTGTGGGTTGGTTCAAGTTACCCTCAACCCTACCATATATAACCCAACATTTTCTCTCTCTCTTCACTTCTTTATTTCTCACTCCCTCTTTAGTTTTCTTTTCCCATTTTCATAGGCAAGTACACCTTGCATGAGAAATGGAGAAACCCTCAATATTATTGTTTCATTATGTTTGTTATGTGTTTTTTAGCACTTTTAGAACTTAGAGTTTTCTGTTTTGATGGATAGATTAGTGTAGATCTACATTTCAAACTTTGAATTTTTATGGATTTCATGAGTTTTTCTTGGTTTTGATCTATGAAACATGCATTTTAGAAAACCAATTTTTGCTACATGATAGATCTTTCAATTTAGAGCATTTTGGCTTTTTGTTCACCCGATTTGGACATTAAATGAGAATTTTATGGACAAAACAAGATTTTAGTTTTTGGAGCTTTTCTGCCATGGCCGAACCTGTTGTTTGGAAGTCTTCATGCGGCCAACGAGTTATGCAACTGAGAGAGCTATGTAGCCCGAGAGGGTTATGCGGCCTGAACTTTTGTCGCATATTGACAACATGTGTCCATCTTATTGGACGCTTGACTGCTTATTCACACAAGTGTCCTTGAACACCTTGTGTTTTCACTCGCTGAATGAATGAAAATTTTGCTTAGTCCAAGAGACCTCCATGCGGCACCGAAACTTATACGGCATTGGAGAGTATGCGGCCACCATTTCCTTGGATGCATTCTTTTGAAACCGTGGCACATGTTTCTATGATTTTTTTCTTTTCTTCCTAACACATTTTATGGCTTGTCACATCTATAACTTTGTCACATCACTGACACTTTATTTATTACCTATCACTTCAACACTTGTCCCAAGGTGTAGACTATAACCCTGAGCATGCGGCCCGAACTCCATATGCGGCCTGACTTCCCATGTGGCCAGGATCTGTCATGCAGCCCTGACTTCATATGCGGCCAGAATTTGTCATGCGGACCTGACTTTATATGCGGCCTCGACTTCCCATGCAGCCTAGAGACCCATGCGGCCTTAGTTGTTTCGATTGAATGTTTTCTTGATTCATGTGACCTAATGTTTAATTGGTAATTGGACTCGAATACTGTATCCGTGCTGATACCACTATGGCATGATAATTGTCCATGATTTAATGTGCGTCAAGGTGCTACACATCGTGTCATGTGTTAAGTAATTATATTTGGGTTGTGCATCGAGAATGCCTCCAAATTCCTGGACGCGTGATATTATAATATATATTATTTTTCCAATACGGGCATAATAAGCTAGTCAACTACCAAAGCGTGGTTAGAATATTGATTTGTCTGAACGTTGCATACACGCTCGGGTGAATCCAGATTTGACTTCCACGGATTCGTATCTAGCGTGCCTGTACTTGTACGACATCTTGAGAAAAATTCTCATATAACCACGCCTTGAGATTTCAAACACAACATAGGGCTAATTAAGTAACTAAAAGTGGTAGTAACATTGGAGGGAACGGTATCCCGAGATGATGCCAACGAACCTTCCCACAGATATTCATTCTAAGTGCGTTGTGGGCTGGCTACCACAGATATTGTATATCATCTGCCTTAGTTGAGTGCAGTATCTGACCTATTATTATGCCGGGTCACTGTTTCACTATAGGAACACTAGAACCGCTAATACCGTATTTTTAGCTCAGTGGCCCTACGGGGGACTGGTGCATCCTGTAAGTGCCTCTTTTATTTATTTGGTTCGGTTAACTCATGTTTGGCATTGGCGTGATCTGAGGATACTTATTATGCATTATTCTGAGATAACCTCAGACTCCACAAAATAGCAAGCAGTACAAATGATTGGCCGATATAAAAGAATGCACTTGGTTGTGATTGTATTATTCGGTTAGTAGCCTAGGAAAATGGACTATCATAGTGTGATGGTTCAACCCTTGTCCTTGTTTGGTTGTAGGGTTGGACCTTTGCGCTAGGATATGTCATGGACCTAAGTTACGATACTGAACCTATGTATTATTGTATGTTTTTCTTGGGTTTTTGTTTCTCCATTTCGTGCTTCATTTGTGGTACTTGCTATTTGGGGTCTAACCCCACTAGTTTTGCATGGCCAGGTTTCGAGCCAGCACCGAGGATACTGCGTACCTTCCCCCTACTTATGGCGCGTACCAGAAATATGGTCGCAGGGGATAGCGAGTGGGTTTTCTTCTTCCCTGCTCATCATGAACATTTACTTCTTTTGGCGTTTAGCCACCGGCACCTGTTAGCCAGCTCGTCTGGACATTAGTTTTCTTACATGATTGTATTAAATCAAACTGCAGCTGATCACTGTCATGTACTTTTGTTACTCTTCCAGCTCCTTATTTTGCATAGCTGGTCTCTAGAACATTTTGAGAAAGGGTTTGGGACGCTTTATTGCTTTATCATATATACTCTATGCTTACTGTTTCTTGTTTGAATGATTGAGACCTAGAAGTTCTTGACCATAGGAGACTTGATTGTAGCATGCACTTCCTTGTCTTATACAGCCGTAATCACCGTACGACGTATAGCACCTTGTACGGGGTAGCTGGCCATGTCCGCCTCCGTATTCCGATACTGGGACGTGACAATAGCAGTTTCTTCTAACAAGTTAAGAGTGTATTTCCTTTGTGACACAGAAATACCTTTCATGCTTCTTTCATTCCCATAAAATATTCCAATGCTCCGAGATCTTTAACCTCAAAGTCCCTTGCCATTATTTGTATAATTTTACTCATCTCTTCAATGTTGTCTCTGGTGACAATGATATCATCAACATAAACTATAAAAATAGTTATCTTTCCGTTTTCTGAGTGTTTGACAAACATTGTGTGATCTGCTTGCCATTATGTATATCCAAGATTCTTTTGATCAAACCAAGCACGGGGGATTGTTTCAAACTATAGAGAGATTTGTTAAGCTCACAAACAGTTCGTCTGTCCAACCTTTCTTCAAAACTTGGGGTTGACTCAGGTAGACTTCTTCTTCAAGGTCATCATTCAGAAATGTATTCTTTTCATCAAGCTGATGCAGCTGCCAGTCAGAGTTTGCTGCTAGTGAGAGTAGGATTCGGATGGTATTGAGGTTAGCAACAGGAGCAAAGATTTCAGTGTAGTCAATCTCATAGGATTTTGTGAATCCTTTAGACACCAACCGCACCTTGTACCTCTCAATGGAACCATCAGCTTTATATTTGTAACTGAACACCCATTTGCATCCTACAATACTTTTATCACGCGACAGCTCCACAAACTCCAAGTATTGTTTTGTTTAAGGGCATGCATTTCTTCAAGAACTGCAGCTTTTCACTCAAAAACATTAAGAGCCTCTTCAATTGCCCTGGGAATAACTACACTAGAGACATTCGAGGTAAAAGCACGGAATGAAGAAGATAAATTGGAATAAGAAATAAACTTGGAAATGGGATGTTGAGTACATGACCTAATACCCTTTCTAATTGCTATAGGTGCATCTAGATCAGAATCAGAACTTGGATTATTTGTTGGATTACCTGACACATCTGAAGGTTCTATCACTGGTTCGGCTTCTTGACAGTAGGATCATGATTTGTTTATTTCCTTGAGAGAGATTTTTTTCGAGAGTAGACATGTAACTCTTGCTGATTTGGCTTAGTTAATTCTCCCCATGTTTCCAATCCTACAAATTATCTTGTGGTTGGTTTGAAGTATTGGCTAGGCTTGGTTCAGTAACAGACATTGTTGGTTCAGGTAGAATTGGAGTAGGGATGTTGGAAATAGTAGAAAGGGGATTTATGGTAGGAGTGACGGATTGGTTTAATGGTACATCCATAGTATCCCATGAACACTGAGCTTCCTGATAAACATTCTCCCCCTGAAGCGAAGTGGGGGAGTAGTATGGAGTATCCTCAAAAAAGGTGACATCAAACAAGACATGCTTTCTTGGTATGGGGACAGTAGCATCGATATCTTTTTGGGTTGGGGAATAGCCAATAAAAATATTGAGTGCTCAAGGGTCAAGTTTATTATGATTGTGATCATGAATGTGGACAAAGGCTCTACAACCAAAGGTCTTTAAAGGAAGAGTATTTGTGGAAAGATGGGGGTAGGATGTAAGGACAGAGAAAGGAGACTCAAACTTGAGAGTGCGACTTGGGAGGCGATTTATGAGATAGGTGGTTGTCAAGATAGCATCTCCCCACAAGTACTTTGGAACATTCATGGTAAACATAATAATAGCATGGGCTACCTCCAAGAGATGTCGATTTTTTTGTTCTCAGACTCCATTTTGTTGTGGACTATCAACACATGAACTCTAATAAATAATTCCATTACGTAACACGTAATCACCTAGGATGGAGTTAAAATATTCTTTGCCATTGTCAGTCCGTAGCACAAGAATTTTGGTCTGGAATTGTGTTTGAATCATATGGTTGAAAGTTTTTAATACCTGACATGTCAGTGATCTTTCTCGAAGAAGATAAACTAATGTGTGTGATCATCAATAAAGGTGATAAAACATCATTTGACATACATTACATTGAATGGAAAGAGAACTTTTATTATCAAATAAAGATGAGAACAAACGTTTCAAATAAGAAACATTTGGGTAGACAAGTCTATGATGCCACAACATTATTTCGCTAGAAATAAAAACAGAAGTAACTCCAGACACAAGAATGTGTCGACTCTCTTTATTGTTAACTTCGAAGAAATAAAGTCCATCATGAATCCTAGCACTATAGTGTCCTGCTCCCCATTCGGGGTCACTGTATCAGAAATTCTATCGGTATCAATTGATCGAGACAGATTTAATTAAGACCCTTCCTCTTAATTGGATTGGCTATTCGGAATCATGTCCCATATGTAATGGATCATGCCTTGAGGAAAAGCTCTATATAAGAATCACTCCCTCAGACCTTTTCACTATTCGTTTTCATTATCGTTTTCGCTGATGCTTTCATTGTTATTTTTATGGATGTGTTTTCGTGAATGTTTTCGATGGATTTCATTGCTTGCCTTCATCGATTACGTATTCATATTGAATTCTGTAAGAATGAGAAGATAATGTATTGATCCTCTGTTGGTGCAAATGCACATTGTCCCGTAGGTGAAACTTGATCGAATAGTTGGAGATCTCTTTCTCTCGGTAATTCTCCAATAGTGAGTAGCTTCGATTCTTCTTTCCTTGTCTTCACACCTTAATAAAATGACTCTCTTGTTGCGTTCTTCGATCAACAATACCTTAATATAAAGAATCAAAATAAAAGAGAGTAATCTTGAATTTGGTTCCTTGTCATATATGAATGTATATCATGTCGCTATTGTAGATAGATTAGATTCATTTATAAATGTTTCAACTAGTATGGATTACAAGCGACGACTCGAGGCAGGTAGACTATACAATGAAAAATTGATGCATAGTTATATCTCGTTTATGTTGTCCTGCATGCTATGTTTATTAACAATAATTTGTGCACACGATTATTATTCCTCGAAAGGTCCCCGGGACACTGGGACGATTCAGCCTAGGGAGAATAGGGATAGTTGTGCTGACGAACTAGCACGAGTGATTCAAAAACTTCCAGTAAGGCTTACTGCCCGTACTGAAATGATCGATGTATAACCATGCTATAGTACAGAATAGCTTGTGGTGCCAGTTACCCTCATATATTTAAACTATTGAGCTAACGATGTCTAGTACACAGGAAAGAACATGTTAAATTCGGTGCAGGAAAGATAAGTCGGTCGTGGGTAAGAATTACTGTTTTGATAATGCACTTTATTATGTTGTTACATTAACTGTAATATGATATGTAATTGAATTAAGCAAAGATAGAAAGATCACCTAATAATATCGTATGCTTTCACATGAATATGGTGTTGATTTAGTAAGTTGAGTTAACTCGCCGCTCACCAATGCATTTCAAATGTACTGACCCACGTTTTCCCATGTACTAGAACCCGGGAAGATGCGCAGCAGCAGTGAAGGCACATCCCGTACAACGAAAACTAGTGCATACTTTTGAAGCTTCTCCAGCCGCACCTTGAAGCCTCACCCGTTGCATTTTTGAAGACTCCCGCTAAAGGTGTTTGTATCTTTTATTTCTAGTAAATGGGTACGATGTATGGAATGGTGTATCTCATTTTGTAGTTCAAGTTGTAAGCCAAGCACGACACCCTTGTATCAGAATCTATGTAACAGATGTACATTATCAATGAAAGAGCTATTTTACTTTTGTGCCTTGTGTTATTCAATTTTTTTGTTTAACTCTGTTGCCAACTCCATAAATTGCGATATTTCAAAATACACACGATCATGCCTTATACAAGTGCAACTTAGACTTGTACGACAACATGTCAGTGGCAAGTTATCGATTTTACGGAATCGGGACGTGACAAGCGCTATCAATCGTCCTTCCCGATGATAGTTCCTGAAATTAACACGAGGAATACACAAATTTAGCAACACGAGTAAGTTTGCTACAGAAATCAAGTTACATGTCAATGAGGGAACATGAAGAACTGATGTAAGAGTAAGGCCCTTAGATAATCTAATGGTTTCTATTCCTACAAAACAATGAGCCATCGACAATTTTAATAGTGCCTTTATGAGAACAAGGGACATGAATCAAACATATTATAGATTATAGACACTTGTCGTATGATCGGATGCGCCTGAATCAATGATCCAAGATTCTGTTGAATTAACTGAAGAGGTTAACGTTGAGTGAAAGTTACCATAGTAAGCAACAAAGCAAGACCCTAAATTGGAACCACAGGAGGAATTGAATCGAGAAAAATCTATGGAAGACTGATTTAGAAGACGACACAAATGTTCCACTTGTTCTTTGTTGAATGGTGGTGAAGACCCATTTGGCTTAGCATTTCCATCCTTATCACTGCTAGATTGAGTCTGATAAGCTCCCTTTAGGCTGCTAGATTGAGTCCGATAAGCTCTCCCTTTAGGCTGTCACCCATCCGTTTGTTTGTGGGGAACCCAGTCGGCAGGTTTGCCATGAAGCTGCCAACAGATTGCTCGAGTATGACCATGACAGTTACAATGGTCACACCACATACGTTCTCCTCTTCGATTCGGTCGTAGTCAGGAATAACACGTCAATTCGAAGGAAAATTCCTAAAGACAAAGGTAGAGCCCCCAGAGAGGTCGAAGTACATACGTTGAGCGGCATTCCAAACGTCTTTAGCAGTTTTGAAAAAAGGATAACGGTGGCTGATCCTTGGCTCAATTGAAATAATGAACTAGACGAGGACGATATAATTCTCAGTGAACCACGTTTTGTACGTCGAATGTGTCGGTGCCGGATAGAGCTGTCAAGTGGGCCAGGCCGGACCTAAGGGTGAAAATCTGAGCCCAGTCCGGCACATGACCTACGACACGGTGAACTTCGGGCCGGGCCAGTTTGGGTCAGGTCGGGTTGGTTCCGGTCGGGCCAGAAAAATATAGGCTTTAAAATTTGAATAATTAAACTGCGGGTGACGTCATCAAAAGTACTCGGTGGATCTGCGGCTTCTTTTGATTGGTAATTTGATGCCATCAAAATTACTCGGTACTTAAGCATTTTTTTCCATTGATATAATGATTGTACAACAGACATCCAGAGAAAAGAAAATATGACATTTTGACACTTGCTTTGAATACTTGTATAAATGTTATACTGATCCATTAATTTTGCAATCTTCCAGTTCATTATGAGGCATTCTGGAAAGAGCTAAATGGTGGGAAGAATGTTTGGAAGACCTTGTTCGGGTAAGAGCTATACGCATGGTTTTGTGTGGTGAGATTATGGGAAGAGGGTTTACTCTTACTGGCTAAATATTAATATCGGGCCTGGCCGGGTAGTGCTGCGGGTCGGGAAGTGCCTGGGCTTCGGGTCTGGACGGGCCGGGCCTCTCTTATGGTCCGAGATATGAGGCCCGGCATGTCCCGATATACTGGGCCGGGCCAACCTAGGCCCACAATTTGTAGTGTCTCGTTCCCCCTTTTCGGGGAGCGCAGCTAAGAAAAATTTCGGTATCATTTGATCGAGACAGATTGAATCAAGATCATTTTCTCGTTATAGATTAGTTTATTCGAAATCAAGTCCCACATTCAGCGAATCGTGCCTCGAGGAAGGACTCGACGGCAGAGTCGCGAGGGGCCTTTCCATTGCGTTGGTTTTATGACTTGTGTTTTCTTGAACGGTTTCGATGGATTTCATTATCTTCGTTCTTTGAACTTCGCATTCGTATCGAATTCTGGGAGACCGAGGCAAGGAGATATTAATCGTCTATTGATGCGTACAGGTGATCGAGTAGGCGACGCGCGAGCGGAGTCCTGAAGACCTCCCCCTTTCTCTTTCCGATTCACCAACTTGTGAGTGGCCTTACTTTCGATTAGTTGACCCTTCTTCCAAGTCTTCACTCTTAATAATCTGACTCGTTTGTGCGTTCCGATCAACGATACCATAATAATAAAAATGAGTCAAGATAATACGAAGTAGATATGAAACACTGATGCTTATAACATAAAAATCACCGAACGATCACCTTGTTGCGTGCTTGTCCGCTATGCATGTACACATTTACGTTTCAATTGTATCTAGAACTTATTTATATATAACTGTGCAATGAGTAGTACATATTTGCAATGTGATCACTTGAGTTGGTAGACTATACTACCAGAGTATGCCATGAAGTTCATTTCCTTATGTCGTTTTACATGGCTCGTTTGATAACTTAGTTTTGAGACGATGTGTGGTCAAGGACGACTTGTGCACAAAAGTAGAGTTCTACGAACGGTCGCCATGATACTGGGACCGCCGCTTCGGCCTATGTGGAACATTTGCTAGCTGAAGTCCTAGCATTGGATGAGTCGGGATGTCCGCTAAGGGCTAGCTACCCTAAGCAGAAAGACAGCCGACCATCCCTCGTCCGATCAGTGACCATACTATGTATATTTAAACTGTGCAAGCTAACTATGTCCTCGTGGCAGGGGAGGTTATGGTAAGTCTTGTGCAGATGGTTCAAACGGGCAGATAAAATTCATCGAACGGTGGCACATTTTGTTATATCATTTATTTCTATCATATGCTTGTAACTTGAACTAGGGCAAGATAAAAAGATCACATAATAATAATGTTGCATATTCACATGAATACTTTGTTGATTTGGTTTGTTGGATTAGCTCGCGCTCACTGGTATATTTCGATGTACTAACCCTCCTTGCAGCAGGTTCATCGAGTCAAGACGACGCGGCGAGGAGCTGAAGCTTTCTCCCAACCTGTTCACCTATTTGACGCGTTCGTGTTCGTGACTTTTGGAGCGCGCATACATACTTCTGGATCTCGCACATATCCCCTTTTGAAGCTCCAAGGCAATGGTGCAAACACGCACCCAAGGTGGTTTGTCTTTTGAATTTTAGTAAGGGATGTAATGTATGAATTGGCTATCTCATTTTGCGTCCATCTTGTAAGCCCGTGCAGCATCCCTTTACTTTTGAGTCAAGAGTTTGTAATATAGATATTCATTATCAATAAAAAGAACTTTTTTTGTTTCAATGTGTGCTATTCAAATTCCGTACTCTGTTGCATGTGTTTCGAAGTATATCATTATGCCTAGGCCTTGTGCGGGCGCGCCTTACGCTCGCACGACATCACGTCCGGGGGACGATTATTGATTCTGCGGAAATCGAGACGTGACATAATTAATCGGACCGGGCCGACACATAGGTCATATTTTTGGACCGGGCTCGTGTCGGGCTGGGCCAGCCCGGCCCATTTGACAGGTCTAGTGCCGGAGCAGGTAGCTCGCCGGTGATATAACCGAGCTTTCCACCACCGCATATAACGATTTTAACTGATTGAGCCCATTTTAAGTAGTTTACGCCATCAAGTTTGTTGTTAGTGATAGTTTATGCCATCAAGTTTGTGGTTAGTGATATGAAGAGAACCATTGTCTCCTCCTTGAAATGAATCACCAGAACCGTCGAACTGGGTCTGTGCAGAGTTTGCAGAGGTAGCTTCGTCACTGGAGGAAGCTACATGAATGGCAGCGTCGACCATGAGGAAGAAAAGCTCTTAGGCTTTGACACCATATAAAATATTTTGAATACGTATTTTTTATATATCGGTCAAAGATAAATGTACATATAAATAGGCTACAGAAACAAATCTAATAAGCTAATAATTATCTCCTAAAATCGTGGCTAATAACACACAATCAGATCCTACAACTAGAATACATCAATAACTAATTTGAGTAAATCAAATTCAAATCTTATTTGATTTTCCGTCAACCTGTAGCTTAAGGCTCACGGCCATTTAACAAGCATTCCTTCATTTTATCATATAGGTGAAATGGCACTTTGATTAATTTAAAGCAGTCAGCAAGACAGAAACTAACATCTACGAACCTAATCTGTTAAAATTTAACATAATAATAGTTACCAATTCCCCAACTTAGTTCAGCCTAGTAACATTACTATAAGTCTAACATCTTAAGTTCTCTAATCACTTAAGAAATGGACATAATCGATTTCAATATCATCCATCTTTTCTACGGTTAAAGTTAATATCATCCAGTTCCTTGCCCAATTTGCCTTCTGAATTTGTCCAATGCAGAAAATCATTTGCCAAAACAAAAAGAGAAATTAGCATGAACTTGTTGCACATGGGCAAAAGTTTAAGATAATTAAGAGAAATAAATTAATTGAGAAGAATGAAATTTCATATTTTTCACGTCATCTACATAAGATGCTATATTGAATGTGAAAAAGGAGATTCCCTTAAATAGATTAATGCAAACTATGACTACTCTCATAGTCCATAATAAACTAATGCTGCAAATAAACTGTTCCAATGATAGTACTTATTTAAATCAAGCATTGTATATTTTAGGAGCTTTGAGTAAGCTCGCTAGCCATGGTGAGAACAGTAACGTCTATCAGTGTAGTCAAAGGTGCGTCTTGCTCCTAGGCGCAGGGATAGCGCCTCAGGGCACTCCAGGCGGGGCGCAATTCTTAAGGCGCACCTAAGGCGCGCCTAGGTGCGCCTTTTTCGAGCGCCTTGGAATAGCTAAGGTGCGCCTTGAAAATCTTGTGAAAAAATAACATGTTTAGACTTTTTTTTAACTGTTGTACTGTTTTTAGACTTTTTTTGAACTGATGTACTTTTTTTTATTGTTTCACTCTCACTAACTCAATTCAAAGTGATTGCAACCTAGACGTGGGAGAATTTAAAGCACACATGTTTATCAATGTAGAAATCCGATGTAAATATATATATATAATTTTTGCGCTTCATGTCGCTCGGGCGTGCGCCTTGTGCCTCGGGCGATTTGGACCCTTTGCGCCTCGAGTGCGCCTTGCGCCTTTGACTACCTTGACGTCTATATCTGGGTAAGGATAAAATTGTAAGATTCAACCACTCATTGTGAGGAACTAGGTGTATGCGGCATTAAAAATAAAATAATCCAAAAGAGTTAAATTCAGGTGACGAAGAGCACTAAACTGAATAAAAATCAGGTACGAGTTGTACAATAATGTGTTGTACAATAATGTGACAGCTAAATGAGTCATACCATCTCTAAGGGACAACACAAACGCTGTGATCATATATATGAGACTCAAGAATGTTGAAAACCCCAACCAAATCCTCAGAGCTGATAAGTGAGGTATCCCAAAAGCAAATAGCGCACAGATGAGCCCTGCAATTGCAATACAGTAGGGAAGTTTCAGTGCAGCATCATCCCTGTAGATGACATATGTTGCCTGCACAAAATCAAATGAATTCAGAAAATTATGCATCAATAAATCTTTGTCCGTCAAAATTTTATAATGAGATGATCATTAACACAATTGTGTTCCAGAAAGCCTAAAGCAGTTGGTAAAATACCATCCGCCAAACCAAACTCTATGTCGTACTGAGGGCTATATATATTATTCTAACACGTTCCTGCAGGTAGAAGGCCATTTGGGCAGAGTGCTGGACGGAAACAACCGAATTCTTTATTTTGTTTATTTTATTGCAATAAAATCTACTTAAAATGCATGTAATAGGATATTCCGATACTCGAACATGGATTGCTCTAATACCATGTTAAAGTCTCTGCCACTACACCAAAACTCTAGAGTTGTACTGAGGATTATGTATTTATATTAATATAATATCAGTAACCCTTTTATGATTTGCTGGATATAGGGGATCCGGAATTCTGGTACAAAATTGCAGCCCACTGGAAATCCATATTTCTTGACCGGAAAGATCTTGTTCAGTTGTTGGTTTCTTGGTGTCTAAGTCACTTTCTTGCGGTTTAAGTCGGACAGAAATTTGGACAATTTAAGGTCATATTTGTATGGTCTTTCTATTTGTATTACTCCATAAATAAATAAGATGACTCTCCAATTGGAGATAATGCGGTTATTATTTATACTTCTCCCAAAATACTAGTGTTAGCCATCTTCTCCTCCATCTCCTGTGTCTATCCCTATATAAAAAGCATGGCATCAGAACAGGCTCCATCTCCCATGTCTACCACAGCATAGAAAACATGGTATCATAGCAGGGTTGATGATAAACAAAGGAGAAACGGTGCCGACGACATATCCAGGTGTACGATCTTGTGGCGTGGGCTCTCTTCTAGCCGTGTAAACAAGTTGGAGGGAAATAATAAAGAAGAAGCAATAAACAAAAAAGCTTGTCACAAGGTAAATAGATACATGATAAATAATAATCTATGAAAAGAGACATCCCTTTATCAGTGTACTGTGATCCTTTATCGGTACTGTGATCCTCCAAGTGAAAATATGACGTCCTCCTTGTCGGTGTTGAAATATGATAAGGGGGAGTGAAGATCCACTTGTTGGTGTTGTGATATAGTAAGGAAGAAAGTTGAAGAACACTTGCAGATGTTGTTATCCGTTAAGGAAGAAAGTTTTAAGATGCCATCCGGCGGGTCGAACTACTTACTCAAACGACATGGAAGTTGTTGAAAGATGACTCACTGAATGATGATCCACGATGAAGATCGACAAATAGAAGCTTTGAATGTTATCATTCAAAATTTTACTTTTTTGTCAAAAAGAAGAAACAAAAGGTAATGTCCAATTTATAATGTGACCATGTACAACTTGAGGGAGTGCTAGAAATAAAAGGAGCAGAATTTTGGTCTAGAGAATTTCCAGCCCCACCTGAAATCTAGTTTCATCACCGAAAATATCCAGTAAGGTGCTAGTTTCTTGGGGTTTAAGTCAGTTTCTTGGAGAATTCAGGGTTTTAAAGACTTTCTACTTGTGCTCCTCCATCTATGAAAAAGATAAGACTCCCCACATTGGGGAGATATGTTGGTCATTCGTTCCTTGCACAATTTTTTTTTCCAAAATATTAGGGTTAGCATATTCTCTTCCATCCTCATGTCTACCGCTACATTTTGTGGTTCAGCAAACATGTTTCTCACTATCAGCTTCAGTGATCTTGTAATAATTTGGACAAGTATAAAAGCTGGGGTAGGTGGCACCGCATTAAGAACAGACTTCTCATCACTGTTCACAAGTGGAATTATTATGACATAGTTTCTCTTAATAAAACATTATATTATGTATCCATAAAACTAATATACAACAATTCAAACTTTCATTTAAGATGACCATTCAAGTCAGCATCAGCATTCAATTAATTTGATACAAGCTTAGTACTAATATATGTTAATGTTATCACTGACATATTGACCCATATTAATCCTTCAAAACATGACAGCTATAACAGCAGAACTTATAACGAATATAAATTGACAATCCATCCTGCTTGAGGTCCAATAAAAATACTTGTATAGTTAAATGTTGTCTTATTGGATTGACTGTTTGTACCTACCTACTCATGATCTCTTCCAATAGAGTTCCCAGAAGACATCCTCCTAACCAATTCCTGAAAATTTATAGATAATGGGGCTAAATATAAGTTTGAGTAGTCCATCCCAGTACTATCATCAAACACATGAAAACACTCGAGTGACTAAGGCCCAAGCGTTCATGGATGCAAGAGCACAAAGGAAATAGCTTTTCCAGAAACACAAGTTATAAGGAAGTTTAAAGACCAAGCAAGGTAACTCTTAACCATTGTCTGTTTGGAGCTGCACCAGGGGTGTCCTAATTTCTCATAGAATTGTTTGACATCTAAACCTTTAACTTCACTTCAAACATGGGAGTAGAGTAATTTCCAATAGCTACTAATAGCATTAGAAACTAGAAGATCCCATCATGTCTAAGGGTAGACTCATGTTGGAGGGTTTTTGTACCAACCAGGTTATTGCACCCATTTCTTGATGGTTTGTTGGAAAGTTTTGTACCAATCATGTTTCTAGAAAAGCTATTTCCTTATATTTTCACGTCTAACCCTGCAAAAAAGATTGGAATGACATGTCTCAACTGTATCTAAAATTTAACATCCCAAACTTATTTATGGTTGCTTAATGTTGCATCCCCAAAGTGTTTTAGGAAAACTTCCGCTAAGTTCTTCAACATAATGTTTTAATGTGTTTTTGTTCAATTTGATGGTGTGTTTTGTCAAAGATCATCAATATGAGAAGATAATGTCATTTCAGTGACCTGAGTCAGCATATAAATGCATACCATACAAAAATTGTCCTGATGTAAAATAGATTGTGACCTTTTTAGCTGGAATATGACCAAGGGTCAACATGTCAATACATAACATACAAAATTTCCAACACCACAACTTCTCAATGCATCTTCATTGTTCTTGTCTTGTCAATTCTTACTCAACCCATGCTTTCCTAAAGCAAATTATAAGATCTGCTTCACTATAATTTGGATAGGTGACTTATAAAAAATGATGCTCCGCAAGGATATCAATGTGAATACTGATAAAGTATATATAATCCTGTGTATTAAAACTTTAGTGAGGCATAATATCAGTCAGGCATGAGTAATTTGCGACGTTACGTGTTAGGAACTATGCATATAGTATGAGCATTACATTCAATTGGCACAACTAGTTAATACTCCAACAAGTGTAAACCATTGATGGTATCTCCAGCAAGATCACACCATGACAAATAACAAAAAGAAAATAAATTACAGCACTCAGGGTTATTTTCTACCATTTAGCAACTTAATCAGGGTATCATTCACGCACAATAAATATAAGGAATTTTTATAGTATGCAATCCAAAAACATCAAAATTATCGTCAAAAAGGCATTTCTAAATGATATCCTACCTTCAACGCCTGTCCAGCCAAGATAATATATCCAGTATTAATCATGAATAAATTGACATACTGTAAAGCCCATGTAAGAGCATAAATTTTTCTACCTGCAGTGTGAATAAAACAAAAGGAAAATGTCAGACAGGGTAAGTTACAGAAACCACATAGGTAACTTTCGACACTGCAAATTAGTAATTACTTAAACAAGTGAAAATTAATATTTTGAAGGAAGAAATATTTCATAGGTAGCCAAGCCATAAGCTACTTTAGACATATTTAAAGACATTGTATCCTTGAGTAAACAAGCTGCAACATGGATGTTATAAAATACATGCAACAGTTGACTAACAGCTTACCATAGATATGACCAGCGAGATCTCTGTATCTGATATGCCTTTTCCCACCAATTTCATGAAGACGAGCAAGAAGAACATTGGCATAGAGAGAGATGGCTGCTGCTAATACTAGGCCCATCGTGCCAGCAATCCAACCCAAAGGAACCATAACTGATCCAGAGTATCCCAAAACATATGCGCTGTTAACCCCCGTGGTGAGGACAAATCCAACTTGATACCAAGGGTCTGATCCACCAATACGTAAGCACAAAGTTAGGTTGCAGTAAATAAAAAGCTAACTAACAAGACTTGCTTTCACTAGGGTATGTTCTAGGGTATGTTTGATTCACAAGATGTTTATGTCTGTAATTCCAGCTACGGTATTTTGTACCCCTGGTGCCCTTCCTGTAGTGCCAATTGCAGGTTTTGGAGCCAATTTGCTACATAAATTGTGTTTGGAGATATTACAAGATAATGAGACAAGCTAACTGCCCACAAAGAATATGTATACAGTAATACTACTAAGAGTATGCACGTAATTTTTTATTCGAAAACACGATGGTAAGCTTTTCTTTTCTTTTCTTTTTCATAATCAAACTGCTTCAAAATTTGATTCTCCATAATTTTTAATATTCTCATAGCTTATGACTACCATAGTTGTGAAAAGCACCCTGTCGTGAGGCTCAAGTCTATCTAAAGTGTGCCTCATAAGTATTCGATTTTATATGTTACTTTACTATATCTTTTTACTTATTATTGGATTTATTTTGATCGACATTGGATTTATCTTATGTTAGAGTTATTTTATTTTATTATTTATCATATGAGGGTATAATAGTAATTGTGGGTGTATTGCATATTTATATAAATAGACATGAGATGCAACCTAGGGTTTTAGGCCCTTGCAATCTCCTTTCTCATATTCTCTCTTCTCCTACTTCTCCTTCTCCTCTCCATCTTCAGACTTCACTTGGTATCAGAGCATATATTTGTAAGTACTGTACATCCCATCTTCAGACATGAGATGCAACATGAGATGCAACCTAGGGTTTTGGGCTGTTTTTCGTCTACTTTTCATGATTCGCCGTTCGTCGTTCGCTGTTCGTGGTCGTTCGTGGTTCGTTTATGAGATCTAGGATTTCTACAGATCTCCGTTGGTTATTCGTCGTCGGTTGAGGTTCGTTGTGAGATCTAGGGTTTCAAAGATCTCGTCTTTCTGTTGCATCTGCAAGTATGGTGGGGACCGAATCTTCTAGCGAGGTTAATAGTGGTGGTGGTAGCGGAGGTGGTTCTCCTTTTACTGTTATTCATAATGATGAATTGGGAAAGTCGATTACAGCGGTGAAACTCAATGGTGCGAACTATCTTGCCTGGTCCAAGTCTATCAAAGTGGTGTTAAGGGCGAAGAAGAAGTTGAAGTTTTTGACCGAAGAACCCCTGCCTGAAACGTCCGCTGAGTATGAAGATTGGATGAGTGCAGATGCATACGTTATGTCATGGTTGTGGCATAGTATGGAACCACATATCGCTGCTAATGTTCAGTGGTGTGAATCAAGCAAACAGATTTGGGCATCTCTGGAAGAATCTTATTCGCAGAAGCGAAACGTTGCCCGTATCTATGAGTTGTACGAGTTATTGTTCAATACAAAGCAAAATGGGAAGCCTGTGAATGAATATCTGGCTTCAAAGAAGGCTTTGTGGGAGGAACTGCTTCAATATCATCCTGTTACTACTGATTTGAAGGAAGCTCGGAGACAGAAGGAAGAGTTTCATGTTTCACTCATCCTTGCCGGCTTGGATCCTGCGCTCGAACCTTATAAAGCTCAAATCCTTGCTGGAGAGCAGTTACCTACGGTGGCAGATACTTTCTCCCGTCTCAATCGTTCCTTTCTGGGACAGAGTTCTGTGGTGCCGAGTACCGACTCTTCTGCCCTAGTTTCTAGTGCTGTTGGTCGTGGTGGTGGACGTGGTATTGGACGTGGCGGTAGAGATGGTGGTCGTAGTTTTGGTCAAGGAGGAGGCCGTGGTGGTAGAGACAATGGTCGTGGTGGTGGTCGCGGTGGTGGTGGTGGCCGCGGTGGTGGTGGTGGTGGCCGTGGTCAACCACGAAAGTGTAACTATTGTGGAATGCTCGGTCATGTAGAAGACTATTGTTGGGACAAATGGGGCAAACCAGAATATGCACATCAAGTGCATGATGAAAATATGCAGTCCCAGGACACCACTTCTGCTCCCAGAGATGATACTTCGGGTTTCAATCAGACTTCAACATCCGATACCTCATCTCCATTTCAACAGATCCTCCAGAAGTTGAACGCGCTTGCTAGTACCACCTCCCAACCTACTGCAACCATGGCACATATAGGTAATCCTGCTTTTGTGGCAACCCAGTCACCATCCACCTCTTGGGTCATCGACTCAGGAGCGAGCTCTCACATGTCTGGTATAACATCTATCTTTCATAATCGTAGTTCCATGAAACACAATATTATCTTGGCTGATGGGTCTACTCGTCCTGTGCTTGGGAAAGGTGTCATTCACCCTACTCAATCACTATCATTATTTGATTCATTATATGTGCCTAATTTTCCATTTAATTTGTTATCTGTGAGCCAGTTAACCAAATCTCTTCAATGTTCTGTGACATTTTCTCCCAATTCGTGTATTTTTCAGGACCTCAGGACGAAGAAGACGATTGGTTCGGGGCATGAAAAAGATGGACTGTACTACTTGGATCTACCTGGAAAGGCCTTCACTTCTGTTTCTACTTCTCCGTTGCAGTGGCATTATCGTTTGGGACATCCGTCTTTGGCTAAGTTGCGTCAAGTTGTTCCTAGTTTGAGTCATTATCTAGTCTTGAATGTGAGGCTTGTCAGTTAGGCAAGCATCACCGTAGTTCCTTTCCTCGTCGTAGTGAGAGTCGTCAATTAGAGTCTTTTGATCTTGTTCATTCTGATATTTGGGGTCCGTCTAGAGTCAAAAGTCCGAAAGGATTTCAGTATTTTGTTATTTTTATTGATGATTATTCCAGAATGACTTGGTGTTATTTAATGAAAGAAAGATCTGAGTTTCCAAATGTGTTATCTGCCTTTTATAATGAAGTCTATGTTCAGTTTAATAAACGTATCAAAATTCTGCGTTCTGATAATGCTTTGGAGTATACTCAATCTTCTGTGAACAGTTTCTGTGTTGATCGTGGTATGATTCATCAAACCAGTTGTGTCCACACCTCTCAACAAAATGGTATAGCCGAACGCAAACATCGACACATTTTAGATGTGGCTCGAACTCTCATGTTCAATATGCATGTCCCCAAACAGTATTGGGCAGATGCCGTTCTTACTGCATGTTATCTTATTAATCGCATGCCATCATCTGTATTAAATAACAAAGTTCCATTTACTATATTACATACAGATGTCGCACCCTTTTCCTTATCTCCTCGAGTGTTTGGCTGTGTCGCTTTTATTCATAACTTGGAACCTAATCGAGATAAGTTGGCTCCTAGATCTCTGAAGTGTGTCTTTCTTGGTTATCCCCGTACTCAAAAAGGTTATCGTTGTTACAGTCCACAGTCACGCAAATATTATGTCAGTGCGGATGTTACATTCTTTGAGTCTACCCCCTTCTTTCCTTCAGGAGACCGTGATATTCCTTTTACAACAGATTTGATATCTTCCATACCACTTTCGGTCATTCCTGAATCAATTTCTGTCTCCATTCCCCATTTACAGGTTTATCAGAGATCCAAGGACAGGCCAGTGGTTCTGCAGAATTCAGCCTTCAACCAATCATCTTCCGTGCCTGAGGTTTCTGCTCCCATCATCACAGATCCAGATGATCTTCCTATTGCTCTCAGAAAAAGACAACGCCTTTGTACCACAAAGAATAAGCATCCCATTTCTAACTATGTTTCATTACACCGTGCTTCATCATCTTTTCATGCATTTGCTGTTTCATTGTCTTCTACTTTTATTCCCAAAACTTACAAGCAGGCTATGTCATCTTCTGGTTGGAAAAGTGCAATGGATGAGGAGATGTATGCTTTACATCAAAACCAGACTTGGGAGCTTACATCACTTCCTGTTGGAAAACAAACAGTGGGTTGTAGATGGGTGTACACTGTTAAATATCACCCTGATGGTTCTGTTGAGCGCCTCAAGGCACGGTTGGTTGCCAAAGGGTATACTCAGACATATGGCGTGGATTATATGGAGACTTTCTCTCCAGTGGCTCGGCTGAATTCAGTTCGGATTCTTATTTCTGTGGCGGTTAATCACCAATGGCCTATATATCAGCTGGACATAAAGAATGCTTTCTTGCATGGTGACTTACAGGAGGAGGTTTATATGGATCAACCACCGGGATATGTTGTAACAGGAAATAAAAGACTCGTATGTCGATTGAAGAAAGCATTATATGGACTGAAACAGTCACCTCGTGCTTGGTTTGACAAGTTCAGTTCAGTTCTCATTCAGTATGGCTTTCGGCGTACCACATCAGATCATTCAGTATTTTGCCATTCTTCCTCAGCAGGTATTATCGTGTTGATTGTTTATGTTGATGATATCATTATATCTGGGAGTGATCATGCTGGAATTGTGGACTTGAAGGCCTACCTTAGTCGTCAGTTTCATACTAAGGATTTGGGTCTTCTTCGATATTTTCTTGGAATCGAGGTTGCTCGATCTAAGACAGGTGTGTATCTGTCATAACGCAAGTATGTTCTAGACTTGCTCTCCGAGACTGGGATGTTAGAGTGTCGGCCAGTTGAGACTCCTATGGATTATCATGACAAGCTTGATGCTGACAGGGGAGAGTTATTTGAGGATGTTGGATATTATAGACGTTTGGTTGGCAAACTTATATATCTTACTGTTACTCGACCAGACATCACATATGCAGTTGGAGTAGTTAGTCAGTTTATGCATGTCCCTCGGCAACCACATTGGGAGGCTATCTCTCGCATTCTTCGATACTTGAAGGGTGCACCTGGAAATGGTTTGTTGTACAAACCTTCCCAGTTGCTTACGGTGACTGGATTCAGTGATGCTGATTGGGCAGGCAGTCGCAGTGATAGGAGGTCTACTTCTGGCTATTGTACGTTTGTGGGTGGCAATCTTGTCACGTGGCGTAGTAAGAAGCAGAATGTTGTGGCTCGTTCTAGTGCAGAGGCCGAGTACCGTGCGATGGCTCATACAGCTTCTGAGATGATGTGGGTGCAGTCTCTTCTTCATGAAATGGGAATCATGATTCCTATTCCGATGGAGATGTATTGTGATAATCAGTCGGCAATGTTTATCGCAAGTAATCCGGTGTTTCATGAGCGCACGAAGCATATCGAGGTGGATTGTCATTTTGTTCGTGATTTGTTGCTGAAGAAACAGATTGTCACTCCTTATGTTCGGTCAGAGGATCAATTAGGTGATATCCTCACCAAACCACTTGCTCGTGGTCCATTTTCTGATTTATGTAGCAAGCTGGGCATGTCTGATCTCTATGCTCCTGCTTGAGGGAGGGTGTTAGAGTTATTTTATTTTATTATTTATCATATGAGGGTATAATAGTAATTGTGGGTGTATTGCATATTTATATAAATAGACATGAGATGCAACCTAGGGTTTTAGGCCCTTGCAATCTCCTTTCTCATATTCTCTCTTCTCCTACTTCTCCTTCTCCTCTCCATCTCCAAACTTCACTTCTTATAATAACCCTTTGTAAGAAAAGGATCAGAAGAAATAAAAAGATATCAAACGTGATCAAAAGAAATAAGAAAAAAAATCCTAAAGTCCATCATTCATGACTCACATCTTCTCACCATATGATTCTGCAACTAACTCAATCTAATATATGTTTTCCATCTTTCTTCTTCTCCTCTTTTCTACCTCTTCTTCAACTTTCACCATTATCCTCTGCCATTGAGAAAAGCTTATTTTCCTTTAAAAGGTAAGTATTTAAAGTCCATTTTCTTTTTAATTAGTTTTCTTCATGAGGCTGATGCTTTTACCTCATGCCTTGTGCCTCAGTCTCGAACACCATTTGCACCATGATGTGCCTTGTGCCTTTAATAATGCTACTGCTGAAACTGATTACATTGCATTTATGGACTGTTTTTTTGTGGAAAAGGGGAAATTCTGAATTAGTTCAAAATTGAAGGGGGAAAGAAAAACAAACCATGATCATCACTTTTGAATGACCAAACTATTTCAAAATTCAATTGTCCATAATCTTTCAATATTGCCATATTATTATCAATATTGGTAATAATTGTAAGCAACCCTAGGTGGGAGGGGGTTGAATAGGTCCAAAATTTAAGGGGGGAAAGAAAAAACAAACCATGATCGTCACTTTTGAATGACCAAACTATTTCAAAATTCAATTATCCATAATCTTTCAATATTGCCATACTATTATCAATATTGGTAATATTTGTCGGCATCCAGGGCTTGTGGGGGGGGGGGGGGGGGGGCGCGGTTGAATAGGGTTTTCAATAATAAGCAATTTAGGGTTGAATAGGGTTTTCAATAATAAGCAATTTAAAGTAAAATGTTAAGAAATCAAACGATCTGTGTATCATGGTATATTTCAATAGGCACACCAGTCCCAGAACACTCTTTGGCTTTAATCCACTATTAAAATTCGCTTTTAGAACCACAAGCTTTGATTCGAAGAATTCGCTAACTTCAAACACACAAGCTTTGATACAAAGATCTCGCCGACTTCAACCTCTTATAGTAGAGATTATGATCTTCTAACAAGTGAATATCTCAAATTACAACTCGAAACAACTCTAGCACAAGTAGTAATGGCAATAAAGAACTTTTATGTTTGTGGAGAGGTTTGGTATAAGTAGGTGAATATTGAAGGCTCAAGAAGTAAGTATTGATAATGGCTATCAATGGCTTTTATAGCAAATTAGATGGTTGCTCATAATATAGTCGTTACTATACTGCTGCAGTAGTAACGACTATATTTATCGTCGTACAGCATTTAATGCAGAGGGCGAAAAAGCAGAACAATATACTGGAAGTATGCTATTAGTACACTGCCAGTATACTGATGAACAAAAATATTAACTTCTGAACAAATTTGTGTATATCGCATAGTTTAAAGTAACGGCCGATACCGATCCGATACGGCCGATACCGATCCGATACGGCCGATACCGATACAGTTTGGCATGTCCCGATCCGATACCGACCGATACCCGATACTGACCGATACCGACATTAGAGGTCTCTTTTCCAGTCAATTCGGCAAAAAAAATTGAATTAAAAAGACCAATTGGAAATGATGTAAAAGCATAGTAAGGTTATAAAAACATATAAAAGAGGAAAACTTATCTATTGCATATAAATCAATCGACAATGATGACTACTATTTCATTCAATATCAAAAATACTAAGAAACAATACTGAAAATACTTTAAATTATGCATAAATGTATAAAATATATTTTCTAAAATGTTAATAATTTACTAATAGTTGTTTGCTTTCCGATACCAAAAAATCCGATACTCCGATCCGAAACCGCCGATACTACTGATACCGCCGATCCCGATACTCATAGGAATGGTCCGATACCGATTCCGATACCGATACTTTGAACCTTACTATATCGGCAGTATACTACCAGTACACGACTTGTATACTGATGAACAAAGTTTTGGGCCTATGAAAAGTGATTTGAAGAAAAGAGTATACAACAGTATACTCGCAGTACGCAGTGTACTGCCAGTGTACTGTTGGACTTTTTGTGAGTCAAAATAGGAGTTATGGTATATTGGCAGTATAGTGGCAGTGTACTGTCTTAGTAGAGATTTGGGAAAATGGTTTAGGCTAATGCTTTACAACTTATGATAGCTTCTGATTTTTGCTATTACCACTTGACTTGCATAGTTTTACCTAGGATGCCACTTGACAAACATAAATATAAGATTACAAGAGACTCGAGCAACTTTGATTCTTCCTTTGATTGTTTTGGTTTTCTTGTGTTTGTTCGTCCTGATAGAGACTTTTGATCAGGACTTTGTATGTTTCTCATGATTGTCCATCTTTGTTGCAAGATATGCTAGTAGCAAAATTCACATAGTTATATCATATTTGTCATTATCAAAATCTAATCCCATATTAGGCCAAAAATCTCCGTAATTTTGATAATTGACAATATAAGCATAAGCTCCCCCTCAAGATATGGTCTCTCTTCCCCTTTCTCACTTACACAAAAATAGAACGTCGAAAAATATAGTAATACGTGCATAAGTAAAAAAGCATAATAAGAGACAGATAGAGAAACATAGGGTAAACAAACTGGCTAGGCTTGGCACCAAAAGTCATAGCCAGAATAGATACATGACATTATGTTCAAAAGGTATACTGGGTATGAAAGCATAAATAGGTTTTAGAATATTATAACTAAAAGGAAAGACATAATACTACTAAAGCATAACAAGAACACCAACACGCTAGGACAAAATAAAATAAGCCAGGGGCACCTTAGCCCAAAATGTTAGGAAGGCGCACCCAATCATCCAATCAGAATATCCTAGCCGGGTGGAGGGACAAAAAGTCACGAGCTGGAGCATATAAATCAGAAAATGGACCACGAGTAAGTGGTTTGGTGAGGATATCACCTAATTGATCCTCAGACCAAACATAAGGAGTGATAATTTGTTTATTTAGCAACAAATCACGAAAAAAATGACAATACACCTCGATATACTTAGTGCGCACATGAAATACCGGATTACTTGCGATAAATATTGCCAAATGATTGTCACAATACATCTCCATCGGAATAAGAATTATAATCCACATTTCATAAAGAAGAGACTGTACCGACATCATCTCAGAAGTTGTATGAGCTATCGCACGGTACTCGACATCTGCACTAGTACGAGCCACAACATTCTGCTTCTTACTACGCCACGTTGCAAGATTGTCACCCACAAATGTACAATAGGCAGAAGTAGACCTCCTATCATTGTGACTGTCTATCCAATCAGCATCGCTGAACCCCGTCATCGTAAGCAACTGGAAAGGTTTATACAACAAACATTTTTCAGGCACACCCTTCAAGTATCGTAGAATGCGAGAGAGAACCTCTCAATTTGGTTGCCGAGAGGCATGCATAAATTGACTAACTACTCCAACTGAATAGGTGATGTCTGGTCGTGTAACAGTAAGATATATAAGTTTGCGAACCAAACGTCTATAATGTCCAACATCCTCAAATAACTTTCTCCTGTCAGCATCAAACTTGTCATAATAATCCATAGGAGTCTCAACTGGCCGACACTCCAATATCCCAGTCTCTGAGAGCAAGTCTAGAACATACTTGCGATGTGACAAATACACACCCTTCTTAGATCGAGCAACATCGATTCCAAAAAAATATCGCAGAAGACCCAAATCCTTAGTATGAAACTGACGACTAAGACGTACCTTCAAGTCTATAATCCCAGCATGATCACTCCCAGATATAATGATATCATCAACATAAACAATCAACAAGATAATACATAATGAGGAAGAATGACAAAATACTGAATGATCTGATGTGATGCACTTGCTGAAATTCATACTGAATGAGAACTGAACTTGTCAAACCAAGCTCGAGGTGACTGTTTCAGTCCATATAATGCTTTCTTCAATTGACATACGAGATTTTCACTTTTTGCCACAACATATCCCGGTGGTTAATTCATATAAACCTCTTCCTGCAAGTCATTATGCAATAAAGCATTATTTATGTCCAGCTGATATATACACCATTGATGATTAACCGCCACAGAAATAAGAATCTGAATTGAATTCAACCGAACCACTAGAGAGAGTCTCTATATAATACACACAATATGTCTGAGTATACCTTTTTGCAACCAACCGTGCCTTGAGGCGCTCAACTGAACCATCTGGATGATACTTAACAATGTACATCCATCTATAACCTACTATCTACTTCCCAACATGAAGTGATATAAGTTTCCAAGTCTGATTTTGATATAAAGCACACATCTCATCCATTGAACATTTTCAAGCAGAAGATGACATAATCCGCTTATAAATTTTGAAAATAAAAATAGAAGCCAATGAAACAGCAAATGTATGAAAAAGATGAAGAAGCACGGTGTAATAAAACATAATTTGAAATGGAATGCTTGTTCTTTGTGGTACAAAGACATTTTCTTTTTCTAAGAGCAATGGAAATATTATCTGGATCTGTGGTGATGGAAGCAGAAACCGCAGGCACGAAAGTTAATCGGTTGAGGGCTGAATTCTGCAGAACCACTGGCATGCCTTAGATTTCTAATAAACCTGTAAAGGAAAAATGGAGACAGAAACTGATTCAGAAATGACCGAAAGTGGTATGGAAGATATCAAATATGATAATAATGGAATAAGACGACCTTCTGAGAAAAAGAAAGGGGTAGGCTCAAAGAAGGTAACATTTGCACTGACATAATACTTGCGTGACTGTGGACTGTAACAACGATAACCTTTTTGAGTACGAGGATAACCAAAAAAGACACTTCAGAGATCGAGGAGCCAACTTGTCTCGATTAGGTTCCAAGTTGTAAACAAAAACGATACACCCAAACACTCAAGGAGGTAAGAAAAAAGGAGTGCATTGGTATGTAACATGAAAAATAAAACTTTGTTATTTAATACAAATGATGGCATGCGATTAATTAGATAACATACAGTAAGAACGGTATTTGTCCAATACTGTTTAGGGACATGAATATTAAACATGAGAGTTCGAGCCACATTAAAATGTGTCGATATTTGCGTTCGGCTATACCATTTTGCTGAGAGGTATTGACACAACTGATTTGATAAATCATGTCACGATCAACACAGATTGAGTATACTCCAAAACATTATCAGAATGCTGAATTTTGATGCGTTTATCAAACTGAACATAGACTTCATTATAAAAGACGAATAACACATTTGGAAACTCGAGTCTTTCTTTTATTAAATAACACCAAGTCATTCTGGAATAATCATCAGCAAAAATAACAAAATACTGAAATCTTTTCGGACTTTTGACTCTAGACGGAGCCTAACTATCAGAATGAATAAGATCAAAAGACTGCAACTGCCGACTCTCAATACGACGAGAAAAAGAACTACGGTTATACTTGCCTAACTCACAAGCCTCACATTCAAGAATAGAAACATGACTCAAACTAGGAACAACTTGACGCAAGTAAGCCAAAGACGAATGTCCCAAATGATAATGTTACTGCAACGGAGAATTATAAATAGAAGTGAAAACCTTTCCAGGTAGATCCAAGTAATACAGTCCATCTTTTTCATGCTCCGAACCAATCATTTTCTTCGTCCTGAGGTCCTGAAAAATACAAGAATTGGAAAAAAATATTACAGAACGTTGAAAAAATTTGGTTAACTGGTACACAGATAGTAAATTGAGAGAAAAATTAGGCACATATAATGAATCAAATAATGACAGTGAGTAGGATGAATGACACATTTTTCAAGCACAAGACGAGTAGATTCATCAGCCAAGATAATATTATGTTTCATAAGACTACGATTATGAAAGAGAGTTTATACCAGACATGTGAGAACTTGCTCTTGAGTCGATGACCCAAGAGGTGGATGGTGATTGGGTTGCCACAAAAGCAGTATTACTATATATGTCATGGTTACCTATATATGTCATGGTTGCAGTACTTGCAAGCACGTTCAACTTCTGAAGGATCTGATCAAATGGAGATGAGGTATCAGACGTTGAAGTCTGATTAAAATTGGAAGTATCATCTCTAGGAGCATAAGTGGTGACCTGGGACTGCATATTTTCACCATGCACTTGATGTGCATATTCTAGTTTACCCCACTTGTCGCAATAGTAGTCTTTAATGTGACCGAGAATTCCACAATAGTTACACTTTTGTAGATGACCACGACCACTACCACGACCATTGTCTCTACCACCACGACCTCCTCCTCGACCAAAACTACGACCACCGTCTCTACTGTCACGCCTCAATCTCCCGCAAGCTCGATCGTCCCCGCTGAACGTGAATCACCACGTTGCAGCGCTCCCGCAGGACGATCGTTCTCATCGGGACGTGATATCGTACGAGCCTGGAGTTGCGCTCGCACAAGGCGATGTTGTCAATCATCAAAGTTATTATCGAAACGACCAAGTTGCAGCGAAAGTCAAGTATTATGTACCAAGCACACATCAGAGTATACGCAACGAAGCTCTCGATAGGGTCCAATTGAAAATGCCACAAAGGATAATGCCACAATCTTGCTCTTTCTCTTGCCCACAAAGGTACTTACCGTTCATACATTATGTCCCGTATATCCAAGCAGCGCCACTACACCTACGTACCTGAAATAATGTCCACAAACGTGGGTCAGTACACCGGTGAGCGGGGTAACCCACTCGTCTAAACCGACACTAAGTAGAATAGTGAATGCAAACAGTTATACGGTGATCTTTCTACTTGAATCCTAGATTCATTTCATGGCAAAGGTATGACATGTTAAGAAAAACTGTAAAGCAGGTTAAGCATGCAAGCATTCAACTCAAGCCAATATACAAGCAAATATATCCAACTCAAAAGGAAACTAGCATGCAAACCGTCCTACTCAAATCCAAGCAACACGAGAACCTATCGAACCATCATCCAAGCCTCAATATCCATCCTCAAACGATGCCACAATCCAAGCCTTATTATTCCTATCATCGAAAATGCACACTCTTGCCGAGGCAAGGTGGCCGCCGCCTACGCGAAAAGCACAAACCAAACCAAAGCAAAGCAAAGCAAACCAACTATTATCTATATGAAGTCACTGGCCAAGCCATAAGGGACTGATCAACTGCAGTTCTACTCGATCCAGCGCTGAGTAGCTAGTCCGCCTGGTCGCATCGAACTGCCGGCACCGTGCCCAAGGCAGGTTACCATTTGTTTCCTCCATGGTCGAACGGTCCCGGTGCCCCAGAGCATATCCCGTTCGAGTAAACGAAACCATGTGTGTAACAGATTGTCCGTGACGGATGCAGACACCAAGTAGGTATCACGAGAAAATCGAGCATTCTCGCCCCACCAAACGATCCTAGCCTTATCCCAACCAACTATCCATAACCATTCTCCAACTTATATTCCAAGGCACCATCTCAAGTTATCCCCATAGGCACTATGCCGCTTCGACACAATACTCCAATTGGTGCAACACCCCTCGCTCAGAAAAATCCCGTGGCACAGTGTCCCAATAGTGGCACAATGCCCTCACCGATACAGTTGTCCGGTTTCGAACCACAACTGCATGCATTGCATGACAAAGCGCCCAACTTATACTCGTGCACGGATGCACGCTCGCCTGCCCGAATTGCCTCGATGTTCCAACCAAGATGATCCACTCAAGCTCCAACTGCCTACTCAAGCTCCAACTGCCCAATGCAAAACCAACTCAAACCACAAATCATATCCAACCAAACGACGCACACTCTATGCACGCCACAGTGTAGTGATTTCTAAACTCCAGTCCAAGTGTTCAAGCCATTACGTGTGTTCCATATTATTAGACATGAAGGAGTAGAGGAGAAAGGACAGCCCACTCACCAAGTCTGATTCCGTCAAGTACCCTGCCTTGCCGATACGGCCGATCCCTTGAACCCGAGGTCCGATGCAAAGCACGATCTACTCAATTGGTATGACCGTGCGAGCAAGTCGTGCTCTCCAAATCATCCGACCGATCGAACTAAGGAATACGGCATTATCGCTCCAATCCTGCTATCCCAGTACTGCTCTGAACGAACATCTGATTCCATCGAACTCCGCTAGCGATCTGCACATGAAACCAACTCAATCAATACATGTTCCCAAATCCAACAAATCAAAAAATGTAACCAGCTATTGCCTCATTTAATCCGACTCAGCGTAATGCACCGTGCGGTTGCGGGACATTACATAATATACCACTTAGAATCAGGTTCGTCCTCGAACCATACTAGTATCCATTCCTTGTCGCATGTCGCTTGTCCAATTCATAACTCTGCTCCATGCAACTCACATTCTCTTGATCCAGACTCAGCATCTCGCTCGAGCTGAACGCTCGCACAAATTCCATATTCCCACATCCTCCTTGCAGCTCAATACGAATTTCTCATATCGCTTAATTTTGGATCATACACATATTTAAGGCGTCCCTGAAATACATGCATTTCAGCCGAGCTTAGTGATAGCGAATTTGGACAAGTTACAAGGGTATCTTTATGTCCGAGGCATTCATTCGCTTTACTCTCAATTGAACCAATCCTGACGTTCATTCCATAACTCATTCGTACAAGTACTATTCTCAAATACGATAATTTTTCACTGACGATCTTCCCACCTGACTCAAATCAGTTCGTGTTCCAACTCAATCCATCCAACTATTTTTGAATCCATACTAGCACCATCCAAACTCAACTAACCAAACTCTAGCATGACTCCAATCGCACATGTTCTGCATGCACTATCTCCAACTATCATCTCTTGCTCCGAACGATCATCACAACTGATACTACCCCAGCTAGGCGACTTACCCAAATATCAAACTATGCTCTTAGATCAGCTCAGCCCAACACCTCTTCCTCAATCTCAATACCTCACTGGGTGAACATCTATATTGAGGTTCATGTAATCCACGAAGATTTTGCCGCCACGCCATAGGGATAGTGTCGTCGCGATTTCAACGTGGATACACTCGCCACAATCCCTAGGTCGCGCATGGAATAGTTCTTCGTACTGCTTCCACTACCTCGAAGCACAGGATATCACATTCGCCTTCTGTACGAGCACGCATCCCAGACTAAGTTATGATACATCTTGTAGATCTGAGGCACATCTGTCCCTTTCAGTATTGCAAGGATTTGATCTGAACGAGCCGTTGCTTTAACTTCACAAGCTAGTTTCACAGTCGTCAATTCATATGAATGTTATTCCCTTCTGGGGCACGACGAGTCAGAGGCGATGCCATCTTCAAAAAATCTGCGACTCCGAATCTCATCAGTTGACTTAGGCCGTTCCCACCATCGCTTCGATCTTCCGGCTGCATCTTCAGCTGAAGGCTATCCCAAGGATCTCTCAAATCCAACACTCAGTCACTTAGGCCAATCTCCAACACACACTACTCACATCCACCCTCGACGCATTCCCAAATACACCGCCGCAAGGGTCGTTCTATGGGTCTACAATATTCATCCCTGATTTGGCAGGCATGTCGCTAGGGTCAGCTGTCCCGAAGCTACGCTCGATAATTATAAGTCATCACGATGGGCAGTTACTATGAACCATGCTATATCTCTTCTGCAAATCTAAGCCATAATCCAACCATTCCATCCGAACGAACTTCTGACTCCGAGAACTTTATTCACTACCTCTGACGATCTGTCAACCAAACGCCGCTTAACCACCTAGAGTTTTACTATTTATCCAAGGCACAATTTGAGAATTGCACTCGTTGAAATCGTCTTACATCAATCCGCTGTTCTGTCCTGAATCCATCAAATTTTCTGAACTGCCATGTTCGACTTCTCGCACTACCAGTTGCTACGATTCCAGAAACCAAAACTTGCTCCAAATTCTTATCCGTATGCCATGTTTCACAGTATACTTCCAACTTGCTCGAGCAGTACAGTAATTTGCTCCAACGTTGCTCTCTCGTTTAGCTATCTTCAAAAGTCCATATGCCACAATTCTTGTTCTTGTTCATTCCTTAGCCCGTCTTGATTCTCTCTATGTTCCGATTAGTCCACACACTCTCAATGACTCGTGCATCAGTTCCAATATAAATCTCAAATCCATATTGCCTTTACTTGTTGTCTCAATCCGTCTCAGTACTGCACGTGTTAACTTCCAATCTGACTTAACATCAACTAGACTTGCCTCATGTCCGTTTATGTCTTTCGGAGAATCCGTCTACCATCGTTGCACCATTTCGGCAATTTTCACTTCCGCTAAACCATGAGTCCAACTTCTCGAGTGCCAATACCCAAAATCCTTCAAGTCTGTACGAATCCATCGCATTGCCCCTCCAAACCAGATCGTGTTTCATTGCTCAACCAACAGCTCCAATGCGTTTCCAAAATTCGTAGTCCGCGCTCGCTATCCTTCGATTCATCCATCGCTCGCTCAAGCGTATCCCAACTGTTCGTTCCTCATGCTCAACTCTCTCATTGTATCCATGAATGCTCCATCAAACTTCCAAATTGTGCAAGCGAACTCTGATATTCAGCTTTTTATCTGATCGATCTCAACTGTTTCCAATACTTAGTCAGCATCAATCCTTCAAATTCTAAACACTCTTTTCATTCTGATTCCGTTCTCGTCCATCACTCAAGTCCAACGATACTTCCATTTGCACAAGTTCGTTCTTGATTTCTCAAATCTAATGTATCGAAGAATACCTTAGTCAAATTCTATTGCACCATATACCACTTGGAAATAGAGTCGCTCTAGCGCTTACTCTGTGTCGACGAACGTCTATTCCAAACCGACTTATTCCGGGGTGATCATGTCGATCGCAACTCAACATTTGCTTGCTCAATGTTCCATTTCCTAACTTAACCGATGTGCACCAACCAACTTATATTCCTGTTACCCTTGTCCATTGAGGCAATTTTCTTGAGGTCTATCCAACATATTCCAATGCCACTTAACTATGTGATATACCATATACCACTCAGAATCAAGTCACTCCTCACGTCACCCTTCTTTGCACTGATCCAAGATCCGTTCAAACCATCCCTTATGCGTGATCCTGCCATCCCCAACTCAAGTCTGACACGAAACTCAGCCAATGCATGAAGCATCTAACTCTTTCATCAATCTCGCTAGATGCAACTTGTGCCATATTCCATTCTCAATACTTCCAACTATTCTCAAACCGTCCGATATTTTTGCTACACAAGCAACCCGTACAACGATCTCTTCCAAGTAATCCAATCCAATACCCAATTGTTCCTCACATTTGCTGTACGAGCGACTCGTGCAACGCTATCCTGATATCCCCAAGCCAACTCAAACCTGCTCAGCCAATGCTCTATGTGATATACCCAGCCAAAAATTAAACTCCATCCAACACATTTGCTACATGAACAACTCGTGCAAAGATCCATTCTCATCCGATGCTTCTACTCACAACATGCCACATAACCAATCTCGTCTGCCAACCAACTGCTCCACTGATGCAACCAGAATCTCCTGAACGACAAGCCAAACCAACGCAACGACACCTCTCAACTTGCTGCACAAATGCAACAACGCCACACAACTTGCTGCACGAATGCAACAACGCCCAACGATGTTAAGCGATCTACCGAAAACCAACGAAAGCAATGCAACAAAAAACAACATGCACCCACAACCAGCAAATATGTAGACTTATTGCATGAAACATCCAATGTGGCACCGAGTAGAGCCAAGAGCTAAACGACACGCGGAAGCTATTTAGAGTTTGTGATAAACCAAAGGACAAAGTCCGAGGAAATGAACCGGGCGCTCTGATACCAATATGTCACGTCCCAATCTCCCGCAAGCTCGATCGTCCCCGCTGAACATGAATCACCACGTTGCAGCGCCCCCGCAGGACGATCGTTCTCATCGGGACGTGATACCGTAGGAGCCTGGAGTTACGCTCACACAAGACGATGTTGTCAAACATCAAAGTTATCATCGAAACGACCAAGTTGCAGCAAAAGTCAAGTATTGTGTACCAAGCACACATCAGAGTATATGCAGCGAAGCTCTCGATAGGGTCCAATTGAAAATGCCACAAAAGAGAATGCCACAATCTTGCTCTTTCTCTTGCCCATAAAGGTACTTACCGTTCATACATTATATCTCGTATATCCAAGCAGCGCCACTACACCTGCGTACCTGAAATAATGCCCACAAGCGTAGGTCAGTACATAGCCGTACTGGTGAGCGGGGTTACCCACTCATCTAAACCGATACTAAGTAGAATAGTGAATGCAAACAGTTATATGGTGATCTTTCTACTTGAATCCTAGATTCATTTCATGGCAAAGGTATGACATGTTAAAAAAAACTATAAAGCAGGTTAAGCATGCAAGCATTCAACTCAAGCCAATATACAAGCAAATATATCCAACTCAAAAGGAAACTAGTATGCAAACCGTCCTACTCAAACCCAAGCAACACGAGAACCTATCGAACCATCATCCAAGCCTCAATAACCATCCTCAAACGATGCCACAATCCAAGCCTTATTATTCCTATCATCGAAAATGCACTCTTGCCGAGGCAAGGTGGTCGCCGCCTACGCGAAAAGCACAAACCAAACCAAAGCAAACCAACTCTTATCTATATGAAGTCACTGGCCAAGCCATAAAGGACTGATCAACTGCAGTTCTACTCGATCCAGCGCTGAGTAGCTAGCCCATCTGGTCGCATCGAACTGCCGGCACATTACCCAAGGCACGTTACCATTTGTTTCCTCCATGGCCGAACGGTCCCGGTGCCCCGGAGCATATTCCGTTCGAGGAAACGAAACCCTGTGTGCAACAGGTTGTCCGTGACCGATGCAGACACCAAGTAGGTATGACGAGAGAATCGAGCATTCTCGCCCCACCAAACGATCCTAGCCTTATCCCAACCAACTATCCATAACCATCTTCAACTTATATCCCAAGGCACCATCTCAGGTTATCCCCATAGGCACTATGCCGCTTCGACACAATACTCCAATTGGTGCAACACCCCTCGCCCAGAAAAATTCCATGGCACAGTGCCCCAACAGTGGCACAATGCCCTCATCGATACAGTTGTCCGGTTTCGAACCACAACTGCATGCTTTGCATGACAAAACGCCCAACTGATACTCGTGCACGGATGCACGCTCGCTCGTCCGTCCGAATTGCCTCGATGTTCCAACCAAGATGATCCACTTAAGCTCCAACTGCCTACTCAAGCTCCAACTGCCCAACACAAAACCAGCTCAAGCCACAAAGCATATCCAACCAAACGACGCACACACTATGCATGCCACAGTGTAGTGATTTTCAAGTTCCAGTCCAAATATTCAAGCCATTACGTGTGTTTCATATTATTAGGCATGAAGGAGTAGAGGAGAAGGGACAGCCCACTCACCAAGTCTGATTCCGTCAAGCACCCTGCCTTGCCGATACGGCCGATCCCTTAAACCCGTGGTCCGATGCAAAGCACGATCTACTCAATTGGTATGACTGTGCGAGCAGGCCGTGCTCTCCAAATCATCCGACCGATCGGACTAAGGAATACGGCATTATTGTTTCAATCCTGCTATCCCAGTACTGCTCTGAACGAACATCTGATTCCATCGAACTCTGCTAGCGATCTGCACATGAAACCAACTCAATCAATACTTTTTTCCAAATCCAACAAATCAAAAAATGTAACCAGCTATTGCCTCATTCAATCCGACTCAGCATAATGCACCGTGCGGTTGCGGGGCATTACATCTACCACCACGTCCACCACCACGACCAGCAGCACTACTAACTAGGACAAAAGAGTCATTACTCGGTACCACAGAACTCTATCCTAGAAAGGAACGATTGAGATGGAAGAAAGTATCTCTCATCGTAGGTAACTGCTCTCCAACAAGGATCTGAGCCTTATAAGGTTCGAGCGCAGGATCCAAGCCAGCTAGGATAAGTGAAACATGAAACTCTTCCTTTTGTCGCTGAGCTTCCTCTAAATCAGTAGTAACAGGATGATATTGTAGCAGTTCCTCCCACAAAGTCTTCTTTGAAGCCATATATTTATTCGTTGGCTTCCCATTTTGCTTTGTATTAAACAATAACTTGTACAACTCATAGATACGTAATACATACCTTGGTATAAATAAAAACGGATACCTTTACTAAGAAGCAATGACATAGCAGTATTAGTAAGGGCACACACGGGTATCGATGTTGCCCCTTTAGTATAGTTGCAGAGACTTCCACAGCAGTGCCAGGTGTTCAGAGACTTGCCAGTCTGTTATAAGTAAAGGGAGGAGTCCACATCAGCCCAAGCTCCCACGACAACTAGGGCCAGCTCAGCAACAACTATTTTTCAACTGTTAAATAGAAGACAAATAGTATAAGTAGTAGTAAAACGAGAGAACAAGGCAGGAATGATGACTACATTTGTATTCTTTTCTTTCTTCTTCTTTCTTTAGCCATTGTAAACCTTCATAGCTATTAATAAAAATCCTAGAATTTTCTTACCAATCGAGTGTGCAAACCACTGTTCTTGCCATTAGAAATGGCTAATATTGCTAGGTCCCCTCCACCTCAAATACAATTTGAAAGGGGACCTATCAACGTGGTATCAGAGCCACTCGACCTGGTTCTTGAAACTAGTCGAGAGGCGAGCTCCAGTAATCGGAGCAACCGTCGAGGATCACCGGAGAGCCGTCGGAGCGCCGCCGAGGAGGAATGTTTGATGGTTCTTGAAGGTATAATTCTCAACCAAACTCAAAATTCGACAGAATGTTGGAGAATAACTCCAAGATCGATATAATCTTGGAAGAGTTGACGAGAAATAGGGGAGGAGGAGATAATCCCAACCGCCTGCAGCAGCCATGGCACCACTCCCACCCCCACCTCCACCACCATTTCAAACTCCTTTTACATCTTAGGGCAACCCCGCAGTACTCTCCACTCTTGGCCTTCATCATCTACTAGTTTTTGGAACCATGGGTTCCAAACCCTACATATCCTTTTGAACCCAATGCACATCATTCCCAGTTCATCAGCAATTTAAGGACTGGGATGCAAGTATTACTGATATATGGTCTATATACGAATACTCTGTATTCATTGGTGGAAACTTAGTATCGTGGAAGAGCAAGAAGTAGAGTGTGGTCTCACGATCAAGTTCAGAAGCAGAATATCGAGCGATTGCTTATGGCACCGCAGAAGTGTTATATCTGCAGCATCTTCTACAAGAGCTGGAAGAAGAAGCATGATTGAAAGCAGCAGATATGTGGTGTGATAACCAGTCCGTCATCCAGATTGATATCAATCTTGTATTCCATGAACGGACGAAACACATTGAGATTGACATTTACTTTTTCCGTAAGAAATATCAGAAGGGGACGATCACATTTCACCATGTGAGAACTGGAGATCAGATAGCTGATATATTTACAAAATCTCTTTTGGGTCCTCGTGTTCAGTTTCTTTGTAACAAGCTGGACATGATTGACATATATGCTCCAGCTTGAGAGAGGGTGTTAAGAGTATTAGTTATGGGCTTTAGTCCCACATCGGATAGAGAATAAGGAGAGGCTAGTCCTCGTATATATATGTAATCCTTCATTTAATAATAATCATCATATTATTCTCATTCTACAGTAGCTTTGGGATTACTATTCTTGGTAAACCCTATAAGTACTTTGCGGATCTTTTCATGAGCCGAGTATTCCTTGCCAAGAGATGAAGGATTAATAATATTAAAGAAACGAGTAAACATATCCATAATAGACAAATTTTGCTTCATTTTAAAAGCTTCATTCTTATCTGAGTGTTCTAATTTTAGATTCTTTTACTTAAGAAGTACCTTTGTGAGTGATTTCGAGTAACCTCTAGATTTCATGAGAGGCAGTACAAGTAGATATTCTATTGAATTAATTTCTATCCAATGCAAAACATAAAACATTTATATCTTTGCTATCAAGGCTTTCTGGCTTTTTCTCACACTCGGTATATTTGTCGTATGGCTTGCCGATCATGATATCATCAATTTTAATTTAAGGGATTTTAATAGTCATTTATGACACTACTCCATAGATCAAAATCTAAAAACTTCAAATAAATCCCTATATATATCTTCTTGTAATTATAGTTGGTACCATCAAACAAAGGAGGTCGGATAGTAGATTGTCCTTCACCATAGTTGGCGTTGACATTTGGGATAGATGACATAAGATCTACTCTAAGGATGTGAGTTCTTTACAAGAGCCCTAACTCTAATACCAATTGTACGCAACCCTAGAGGGGGGTGAATAGAATTTTAAAACTAATTAGCATAATATTAAACAATTTAAAGTAAAATGCTAAGAAATCAAACGCTTGATGTATCCTAGTATCTCCTTCACGAGACATTTCAGTCCCCAAATTCTCTCCCGCTTTAATCCATTATTGAAAATAGTTTTTTACAACCACGAAAATTAATTCGAAGTAACTCGATAAAACACACGAGCTTTGATACGAAGAGCTCGATGACTTCAACCTCTTATAGTAGAGATTGTGATCTTCTAACAAGTGAAGGTCTCTAATTACAAGTTTACAACTCGAACCAACTCTAGCACAAGGAGTAATGACAACTGAAAGCTTTTAAATTTGTGGAAAGGTTTGGTATAGATAGGTGAAATTTTGAGGCTCAAAAAGTAAGTATTAATAAGGGCTATCAATGGCTTTTATAGCAAAGCATATGGATGCTCATAATATAGCTGTTACTATAGTAGCAATATACTGCCAGTATATTGTTACAGCAGTAACGACTATATTTATAGTCATTACAGCAGTAACGACACAACATTTAATATAGATGGAGAAAATCTGAACAGTAAATAGTATAATGGCAGTATGCTTCAGTACACTGCCAGTATAATGATGAATAAAAATACTGACCTTTGAAAAAATTTGTGAACAAAGGAGTAATAACGTATATTAGCAGTGTACTGCCAGTACACGACCAGTATACTAATGAACAAAGTTTTGGGCTCTGGAAAGTGATTTGAAGAAAAGAGTATATAATAGTATATTGGCAGCCAGTGTATGACTTGACTTTTGTGAATCAAAAAAGGAGTGATGTTATACTGCTAGTGTATTGTCCTATTAGAGATTTGGGGGAAATACTAAATAGTTTAGGCTAAGGCTTTATAACTTATGATAGCTTTCAATTTTTGCCATTACCGTTTGAGTTACATAGTTTTACCTAGGATGACACTTCACAAACATAAATAAAAGGACTCGAGAAACTTTGATTCTTCCTTTGATTTTCTTGGCTTTCTTATATTCGTTCGTCCCGAGAGAGGAAGACTTTTGATCAGGACTTTGTATGTTTTTTTCATGATTGTCCGTCTTTGCTGTAAGATATGTTAGTAGGAAAATTTACATTGTTATATCATATTTGGCATTATCAAAATCTAAAACCATATTAGGCCAACAATATGGACAAGCTGCTTAGGTTAAAGTTTGGGACCAAAGTTTGCTAAAATAGGATTAGGTCTATTTTGGAGTTTGGGATTTTAAAAATGGGATTTGAAATGAAGAAAGTATGCAAAGAAAAGTGGAGTTATTTATTACTTAGGAGGCACTTGGGAGTTTAGAATTAGTATTGGAGTTTTGTAAATTGATGTACAAAAATAGAGTTTAGAATGGAGGTTCACAAAAATTCACTCGGATAGGAATTTTGGTAACTCCAACTTTGATGGGAAATAAAGCTTTGTGCAATTCAAACAACACTCTTAAACGCACTGCACTTCAGTAGTTTGGAATTTAGAGGTCAAAATCTACCAAACCACACTTTTCTTTTCAAAACTTTGTTCTCAAATGAATCCTTTGTGAGTAGTTGTTTCCTAATGGAGTTAGGTTTACTTTAGAGTTTTGAGATTTTGAACTGGAGTTTGAAATGATAAAAGTCCAGTTGAGTTATATTTAAGTTAGGAGATGTTTGGGTGTTTGGAGTTAATATCAGAGACTCGTAAAAAGAGAAGGAAGAAAATGGAGTTTCACAAAAAATCAATAATATTTAAGTTTTGCAAACTCCAATTTTAGTGGTATTTTGGTGTTAGAAATGAAGTTTTGCCTAGCTCCAAAAGTACTCCCAAACATACCATAATTTCTTTTTTGGGTTTGGTGGCCCAACTCCACCAAACTCCACCTTTCTTTTCGAAACTCCACCTTTCTTTTTTGGGTTTGAAACGATGAAATTCCATTTACAAAATTGGAGTTAGAAGAAGTTCAGGAGTTTGTAGTTTGTAATGGAGTTTGTAAAAAAGATAGAAGGAAATGGAGTTTAGAATGGATTTCTATAAAAATTCAATTAAATTGAAGTTTTGTAAATTTTAGTTTTTGAGTTTGAAATGGAGTTTTGACCGACTCCAAAAACACTCCCAAACGCAGCCGAGTTTCGTTTTTTGCAATTTGGTGGCCTATCTCTACCAAACCACAGTTTCCTTTTCAAAACCCCGTTCCCAAACGTACAATTAATGTGAATCGGATAAACTATTGATCAATATAAATTTGTGAAAGTGTTCACTTCCAGATTACTAGATTACTACTTGTGACAGGGGTTAATCCTCTTCTCCTTATCTTTTGCATATCAAATTGCTCCAAATTTTTGTTTTTCCACAATATTTTAATATCCCACAAGAATTGATACTGCTAACACTGATTACATTCCATTTATGAATCATTTTTTAGGAAAATATAAAACAGTCGGGCCTAATTTGGGAGCAAAGTTTGTTAGAATGGAGTTAAGTTTATTTTGGAGATTTGAGATATGAAACCGGAGTTTGATTACAAAACTGGAGTTATATTTAAGTTAGGAGGGATTTGGATGCTTGGAGTTAGTATTGGAGTTTTGTAAAAAAAAAAAAAAAAGTTCGAAGAAAATGGAATTTATAACCAAGTTTCGGAAAAATTTATTAATTTTGTACTTTCACTTTTGCAAAGTCCAGTTTTTGTGGGTTTTTGGGAGTTAGAAATCGAGTTTTGTCCAACTCCAAAAGCACTCACAATGGTACCATAGTTCCAACTTTTTGAGTTTGGAGGCAGGGTCGAACCTACATAGGGCCGAGTGTTACTCCCACTGAATTTTTGCTTCTCAGTTAAGTATTTAAATATTCATGTTCCTTTTTTAAAAAAAATCATCAATTTTATGTTTCGTCCCTCCGAAATTTATAATTTCAATTTCTATATACAATTTTACATTATGTTTCACTTTTTTCTTCATAATTTTTATTTTTACAAAATTTTGATATAGCGAACTTTATCTAACAAAATTTTGGACTTTCTTTACATTTGAGGTTGACCCCCTCTTTTAGATTCCTGCGTCCGTCCGTCCTTGTTTGGAAGTGTAATCCCCCTGATTTTTCAAGAAATTTTAATCTGGATTTTTTCACAATTTTCTGTATTTTTCTGAAATTAAACTAAGGTGTTTTAATTATTAAATAATTTTTAATTGATATTAAATAATATTAAAATATTACGAAAATAATATTTTATGGTGTAAAATGAAAAACTAGACATAGGATAATTTTTCGGAAATTTATTGGACCCCGGAAGCATTTTAAAAGCCCTAAAAACTAATTATTTAATTAAACCAAAATAAACCGGGTTTATTTGAAATAAACCAAACCAAACCAATAGCTGAACCAAACCGGTCTAATTAAACCCAAATCCTTATTGGGTCGGATCCGGGCCCAAAACCCAGATCCGACCCGACCCGCTTGGACCCGACCCGACCCGTATTCTATTATTGGATCGGGCCGGATCCACTAGCCAGACCCGACCCGTCCGGCCGAAACCCGACCCGCCAACCTCTCTTCTCCCCCAAACCGCCCGAGCCGGCCGTTGGCCTCCCCTCCGCCGGCCGACCCGCCGCCCGTTCACCTCCCAGCGCCTCCCCTTCCTCTTCCGCGTAACCCCCGACCCCTCGCTCCGCCTCCCTTAACCGCCCGCCGGACGCCCTATAAAACCCCTCTTCTCCGACCAATTCCCCCCCCCCTCCCGCCGACGACTCTCTTCCTCCTCCCAGCCACCCTCGCCGCGACGCCGCCCCTGCCCACGCAGCCCCAGACCTCGCCGCCCTCGCCTCGTCGCGCCGCCCCGGCCCTCTCCTCCTCCTTCCTCCTCCTTCCTCCTTCCCCTCAGCCGCCCGACCCAGACGCAGCAGCAGCTCCGGCCACTCGCCGCCTCGCCCGAGCCCTGCGCCGCCGCCTCCCGAGCACCGCCGACGACGACCTCGGCCGCCTCTGTGCCCCCAGCCTCCCTCCGGCCCGTCTCCGGCCGCCAAGCTCCGGCCAGAACCCTAACCCTAGACACGACTCCGACTCGGACACCGGACACGACGCGGATACGAGAAACTTCGATTTCTGGAGCCCTGTTCAGGTACCCATATATCTCTCCTCGCTGCCCCGTTTTCAATTCCATTTGTTGCATCGCGTAGCCTGCATGACCCCCTCGATGCCCGTGCAACCCACTCGGCGCATCGCATCCTGTGGCGATCGCGAATCGCGATCCAAAAACGGGAAAACCAACACCCTGTTTCACCCCGGAACTGAGTACGCCCCGCCAAACGGGACGACTTGGTCGCGTGCGGTCTTCACAGATACGTGTGCGCCGTTGATACGGACATGCGGAATTTCGCAGAAGTTGATTCGGATGTTCGTGCACACCGGAATCAATACGTATCCGCGGACACCGTCCCGTATCCGTCCTTTCTGGTTCTCGCTGTAACTTAGTGTACACACGTCGGATCGAGACGAAACTTGCGCCATCGGACTCGTAGCAATACGCTGGTCCTGTGAGCCAAGTTTGGTTCAATTCTGAGAACGTTGACAAAATCGCGTATCGTGGGCCCCACAGGCTCCACTTGACGGACGATTTTGTGATCGGCTCATCGGAATCCAATTCTGGAAGTTCCGTTGGGTTCGTATCATCGTTCCTGACCTGTTGACACTAAGTTGGACAGATTTGGAGACCTTTGACCCTGACGCATTTTTCGGTGCAAAGCGGCCCACATGTGGACCCCGTTTAGCCCTGAAAAGTCATTTTTGCCCCTGTGTCCAAATTGGACTCAAGGACAGGCGTTTCTAGCTGATTAATATTTTCTGGATCTGATGGTGATATCTATTTCAGCAACCGGAGTACTGCCTGCAATCCCCGCTGAAGCCAGAGCTACAATTGGAGTCGAAAACCCAGGCAAGTGTACCTTGTCATAATTGCAGTATAATGATTCACTTTGTTCTCTTGATTTATTTTCTGTGACTGTTGTACGTGCTCAACCCTAGGGCCGTGTGACTTACTTAGCTTCCGATTAATTAATAGTCGAGTGTCAACACCGTACGCGAGGTTGTGTAACGTCACCTAGAGATGGATAACGTGACATTTACATTCTCGTACTTGTTCTATCAAGTACATTATACCCAGGACACTTGACACAAATCATGATCAGAATCTTCCTGAAATATTCAAGGTGATTCTGTATAGGATACAGGTTTATGACATCTTTACATGCTTAGATTTTATCCTGACTTATTGCATTAGTTTTGATCTTGCATAACATGAACATTGTGAACTGTGACGTGAGATTACATTGGGTGGGGAGAGTATTACCATATCAAGGCTGATTATATTATAATTATTGTCATCTGGAGGTGTCTTAGTCTCTGATACAGAGCTTTGGCGCAAGTTCTGGCCCTTCGAGAAAATACTGCTATGATTTCTTTGACACTGATCCTGTAGTAGTCTCAGCCTGAGTATGACTAAAACTCTCACTTGCATATCACTTAGCTGGTTTATTTACCCTATTGTTTCCTTATTTCTGCACTGCATTATTTTTGGCTTGTTTTATCTGTACCTTGCTATGTCCCCTGAGGACCTGGAATGGATTATGTCCCCAGATTTAGAAGACGAGATTTACCCTGAGGTGTACGGAACAGGAGCACTTCTCGGAGCAGCACCGGAACTTGAGGACGAGGTGATCGCTGAGGACTTCTCCAGAACATCTGCTTCTTCCATGCTCAGTTTATATGGCCAATAAACTCTTTATTTCCTGTTTTAATGAACTTTTGTAAACAGACTTAATATCGGGTTATTCCCCGATTTTTAATTACTTGTGACTGGATGTTGTTTATTTCTTTTGCTGATATTGCTGTCTTTATTCAGTGGATGAGATTAGTAAACCCTGACTATTGTAATACAGCTTAAGTATGCCCCGATGGATCCATTAAATTGGGTTTGTTCATCGGTGCGTGCTGCTGGCCATTGCCACGTGTCCAGTCCCCGATATTTTGGGACTGGGGCGTGACATGGTTTTTGTGGTGGCCCATGCAGGTCAACGACTAAATTGTTCGGTTTCAACTTAGGGACCGAACAGGCCTGCAATAAGAATAGAATAAGTTTTTAGGATCTCATCCACTTGCTTGAATCGTTTTTGATATCTATATCGTATTTGAACTAATTTTTGACTTGCATCTTGTCTTGATTCCTGTGCGCCTCTTATAGTTTATTTTTGATGCAGAGTAATGGATTCACGAGTAAACGACGGAACTCTAGCAAGAACACCAATAGGTGATGTAGCCACCTACGGAGAAGATGAAGTGACGCCATTGAGTGGAGATCCCTCTACTCACCAAAGCAGCCAAAAAGATCAACAAGCTTCTAGATTTCGGCGTGATGACATTCCACCTCCGCCGCAGTTCGTTCCACCGATGCATGTATTCCCTCAAGGGCAGTTTATTGACGGGCAACAAATATTCCAAATGATCTACGCAATGATGCAAGCCCAGCAACAAGTCCAACACGAGGCTCAGCGTCGCGAGGCTGATTACTTGAGGAACAGTCTAGTAAATGCACTGGAGCAGGCCAACCTACCAGCTAGACGGCAACCGACGGGCTCTATCACTAATTTTCGCCAACTGAAGCCCTGTACCTTCTCAAGCAAGGAGGAGCCCACAGAAGTTCATGAGTGGCTCACCAACATACAACATCAATTAGAAGCAGCTGAGCTACCAAGGGAACGTTGGATGACTACCGTCAGAATGCAATTGACGGGCAATGCTCATCACTGGTGGCTATCTGAAGAGAGACGGCTCGGACCAGACCGAGTCACTTGGGAAGAGTTCTCCAGACTCTTCCAGGAGATGTACATTCCGGCTATCGCTCGATCAGAACTTCGGGACAAGTTTAATCGCCTCACTCAGGATGCTATGACGGTGGAAGAGTACAACGCCGAGTTCATTCGTCTAAGTCGCTTCGCCCCAACATTGATCCCGACAGAAGAAGAGAAGGCCGAGAAGTTTTTCGACGGACTCAACTTCGAGTTACAGAAACTAATTGGATCCGTTGCACCAACTTCGTACTCGGACGTCCTTGCTGCAGCCCGACGCATGGAGCGCGTCACCAGGAGAGAGACCAGTCTAAACCGGCCTTCCCCATCAGCAACAGCCAGAGCACCACAAGAAGAAGCTGCAAAGAGACCTCACCAACAGCAGAAAGCATCTACACCACAAGTAATAGTCCTTACTACTTGTCACTACTGTGGCAAAGCAGGCCATCTCGCCAAGGAATGCCGACGCAGATTAGGATTGTGTTTAGCATGTGGATCCCGTCAGCATTCTGTAAGGGATTGCCCTGAACGTGGAGAAGGAGCACCAAGGACAAACCAACAAGCTCTACCAGCACCAGGAGGACATCAACCAAGGCCACCCTTGGCACTTCAAGCAGCACCCTACCAGCAAGCCCAGCAACAGCAGAGGGCACCACCTCAAGGGCGCGGACAAGCTTTCGCAATGACCGTGGGAGACGCGCAGAATCATGGAGTAGCTAATGCGCGTAAGTTTTTTTGTAGTTTTGTTTCTAGTATTGCTTTATTTCGTGCCTGCTGGTTCGTGACCCTAGACTTAACCTGATAGCTTTAACTTGCTAATAATTGATAATCTAGTGATAACCTAGAATTGTTAACCTGATATGTTTTTGAAAGATAACCTAGTTTTCTAAAACTGTAATTTTCTAGATTTCCTACATTTGGGAAATTGTATAACTTCCATTGCTTAGGGAAATGATTTTCCCTATGTGTTTAAAACCCTCAACCTTGACTTTTCTTCATCGGGGTGTGATTCGAATAAATTTTGCAACCGTGTCATCTCTGTTGACCGGTTATTATTTGATTGCGAGGACGCAATCCTCTTAAGGGGGGTAGATTGTAAACCCCCTGATTTTTCAAGAAATTTTAATTTGGAATTTTTCACAATTTTCTGGATTTTTCTGAAATTAAACTAAGGTGTTTTAATTATTAAATAATTTTTAATTGATATTAAATAATATTAAAATATTACGAAAATAATATTTTATGGTATAAAATGAAAAACTAGACAGGATAATTTTCCGAGAATTTATTGGACCCCGGAAGCATTTTAAAAGCCAACTAATTATTTAATTAAACCAAAATAAACCGAGTTTATTTGAAATAAACCAAACCAAACCAAACCAATAGCTGAACCAAACCGGTCTAATTAAACCCAAATCCTTATTAGGTCGGATCCGGGCCCAAAACCCAGACCCGACCCGACCCGCTTGGACCCGACCCGACCCGTATTCTATTATTGGATCGGGCCGGATCCACTAGCCAGACCCGACCCGTCCGCCCGAAACCCGACCCGCCAACCTCGATTCTCCCCCAAACCGTCCGAGCCGGCCGTTGGCCTCCCCTCCGCCGGCCGACCCGCCGCCCGTTCACCTCCCAGCGCCTCCCCTTCCTCTTTCGCGTAACCCCCGACCCCTCGCTCCGCCTCCCTTAACCGCCCGTCGGACGCCCTATAAAACCCCTCTTCTCCGACCAATTCCCCCTCCCCACCCCGCCGACGACTCTCTTCCTCCTCCCAGCCACCCTCGCCGCGACGCCGCTCCTACCCGCGCCGCCCCAGACCTCGCCGCCCCCGCCTCGTCGCGCCGCCCCGGCCCTCTCCTCCTCCTTCCTCCTTCCCCTCAGCCGCCCGACCCAGACGCAGCAGCAGCTCCGGCCACTCGCCGCCTCGCCCGAGCCCTGCGCCGCCGCCTCCCGAGCGCCGCCGCTGACGACCTCGGCCGCCTCCGCGCCCCCAGCCTCCCTCCGGCCCGTCTCCTGCCGCCAAGCTCCGGCCAGAACCCTAACCCTAGACACGACTCCGACTCGGACACCGGACACGACGCGGACACGAGAAACTTCGATTTTTGGAGCCCTGTTCAGGTACCCATATCTCTCCTCGCTGCCCCGTTTTCAATTCCATTTGTTGCATCGCGTAGCCTGCATGACCCCCTCGATGCCCGTGCAACCCGCTCGGCGCATCGCGTCCTGTGGCGATCGCGAACCGCGATCCAAAAACGGAAAAACCAACACCCTGTTTCACCCCGGAACTGAGTCCGTCCCGCCAAACGGGACGACTTGGTCGCGTGCGGTCTTCACAGATACGTGCGCGCCGTTGATACGGACGTGCGAAATTTCGCAGAAGTTAATTTGGACGTGCGTGCACACCGGAATCAATGCGTATCCGCGGACACCGTCCCGTATCCGTCCTTTCTGGTTCTCGCTGTAACTTAGTGTACACACGTCGGATCGAGACAAAACTTGCGCCATCGGACTCGTAGCAATACGCTGGTCCTGTGAGCCAAGTTTGGATCGATTCTGAGAACGTTGACAAAATCGCGTATCGTGGACCCCACAGGCTCCACTTGACGGACGATTTTGTGATCGGCTCATCAGAATCCAATTCTGGAAGTTCCGTTGGGTTCGTATCATCGTTCCTGACCTGTTGACACTAAGTTGGACAGATTTGGAGACCTTTAACACTGACGTGTTTTTCGGTGCAAAACGGCCCACATGTGGACCCCGTTTTGCTCTGAAAAGTCATTTTTGCCCCTGTGTCCAAATTGGACTCAAGGACAGGCGTTTCTAGCTGATTAATATTTTCTGGATCTGATGGTGATATCTATTTCAGCAACCGGAGTACTGCCTGCAATCCCCGCTGAAGCCAGAGCTACAATTGGAGCCGAAAACCCAGGCAAGTGTACCTTGCCATAATTGCATTATAATGATTCATTTTGTTCTCTTGATTTATTTTCTGTGACTGTTGTACATGCTCAACCCTAGGGCCGTGTGACTTACTTAGCTTCCGATTAATAGTCGGGTGCCAACACCGTACGCGGGGTTGTGTAACGTCACCTAGAGATGGATAAAGTGACATTTACATTCTCGTACTTGCTCTATCAAGTACATTATACCCAGGACACTTGACACAAATCATGATCAGAATCTTCCTGAAATATTCAAGGTGATTCTGTATAGGATACAGGTTTATGACATCTTTACATGCTTAGATTTTATCCTGACTTATTGCATTAGTTTTGATCTTGCGTAACATGAACATTGTGAACTGTGACGTGAGATTACATTGGGTGGGGAGAGTATTACCATATCAAGGCTGATTATATTATAATTATTGTCATCTGGAGGTGTCTTAGTCTCTGATACAGAGCTTTGGCGCAAGTTCTGGCCCTTCGAGAAAATACTGCTATGGTTTCTTTGACACTGATCCTGTAGTAGTCTCAGCCTGAGTATGACTAAAACTCTCACTTGCATATCACTTAGCTGGTTTATTTACCCTATTGTTTCCTTATTTCTGCACTGCATTATTTTTGGCTTGTTTTATCTGTACCTTGCTATGTCCCCTGAGGACCTGGAATGGATTATGTCCCCAGATTTAGAAGACGAGATTTACCGTGAGGTGTACGGAACAGGAGCACTTCTCGGAGCAGCACCGGAACTTGAGGACGAGGTGATCGCTGAGGACTTCTCCTGAACATCTGCTTCTTCCATGCTCAGTTTATATGGCCAATAAACTCTTTATTTCCTGTTTTAATGAACTTTTGTAAACAGACTTAATATCGGGTTGTTCCCCGATTTTTAATTACTTGTGACTGGATGTTGTTTATTTCTTTTGCTGATATTGCTGTCTTTATTCAGTGGATGAGATTAGTAAACCCTGACTATTGTAATACAGCTTAAGTATGCCCCGATGGATCTATTAAATTGGGTTTGTTCATCGGTGCGTGCTGCTGGCCATTGCCACGTGTCCAGTCCCCGATATTTTGGGACTGGGGCGTGACAGGAGGTCCACCGAATTCCAGTTTTCTTTCCAAAAACCCATCGGAAACTCACCTTGAGATTAGATAAATTTTGAAAGAGAAAAAGAAGAAGAAAAAAAATCTGAAATAGTCTAAAATTGAAGGAGAAAAAAAAATCACGCCATGACTGATTAAGTAATCTTCTATCCCATTATGAATCCTGCTAATAGTGATTATTTTCCATTCTTGCATCTAAAAAAAATTGTCAATTATCCAAACGGTGCCTAAGGAATATCATGGGGGCCATTTTGGTGATTGAACCTTTTTTTGGTTAATTTGGTACCTAAGTTTTGTATTTTGGTTTAATGAGTACATGAACTAGATTCATTCTTTTGGAGGCCGGGACGGACCTACATGGGGGGCGAGTGTTACCCCCTGAATTTTTGCTTCTCAGTTAAATATTTAAATATTCATGTTGCTTTTAAATTTTCTTCATCAATTTTATGTTTCGTCCCTCCGAAAATTTATAATTTTCAATTTCTATATACAATTTTACATTAGGCTTTACTTCTTCTTTTTTCTTCATAATTTTTATTTTTAACAAAATTTTGATGTAGCGAACTTTATTTAACAAAATTTTGTACTTTCTTTACATTTGAGGTTGACCTGCTTTTTTAGATTCCTGCGTCTGCCCGCCCCTGTTTAGAGGTCCATCAAACCCCAATTTTCTTTCCGAAAACCCGTCCGAAACTCACCCTGAGATTAGATAAATTTGGAAAGAGAAAAAGAAGAAGAAAAATCTGAAATAATCCAAAATTGAAGGGGAAAAAAAGAAAATCATGACATGACTGATTAAGTAATCTTCTATCCCATTATGAATACTGCTAATAGTGATTATTTTTTCGTTCGTGCATCTAAAAGAAAGTATTAATTATCCAAATGGTGCCTAAGGAATGACATTGTCGCCGTTTTGGTGATTTGAGTTTTTTTTTTGTTAATTTGGTACCTAAGTTTTGTATTTTGATTTAAAGTGTATATGAACTAGGTTCCGTTGATACTTTTGATTGAAAATCGTTAAAAATGGATATGTGATGGTCACGTGCCTTATTTTATATAGTTATTTTGTCAAATTTTTATTGTTGGACTATTATTTTCAGAAGAATATTGGTATTTGAATAAAGTCTACATATACAAATAGCTTTTGTCAAGTACAAAACGATGGCTCTACAATCAATCATAGCCAACGTAGCGGCTAGTCAGGACAAAAATAACCCTAAAAATAAAAACGCGTGGCCATCATAATTCTATTTTTAACGGTTTTCATTCAAAAGCATTAAGCATCAATGGAACCTACTTCAAACACTCTTTCAACCAAAATGCAAACTTAGATACCAAATGAAAAAAAAAAAAATTCAATCACCAAAACGGCATTCCACAGAGACACCAGATTACTCACTGGTTCAAATTTCACCCAAAAAAAATCTGATAAAAAAAAAATCAAGAAACTATACCATGACTGATTTGGTGAGCTGTTTCATCCGAAGCTTCGATCCCCAGACTCTCCTCCTCCGACTCCTCCACCACCAACGGAATCCTAACCCCGTCAAAATCATCACCACCAACTGAATGTATCTAGATATAGAGTAAAGATAGAGAGAGAAAAAGAGAAAGATTGGAAATCAAAAAGAAAAGCATTAGATCAATTGAATTAGCTGCTTATTGATCTTACGTTATCCATAAGCGCCGATGATTTACGGCGTTCAGTTCGAAGAGAGAGAGGGGTTGGGGGGGAGTTAGATTGGTAGCTATGATGATTCTGGGTTAATAGGAGGAGTACGGAGAAAGATGAGGTTACGTCTGCTATTTGCACAATGGTTTGTGGGACCATGGTGTGACCATTCTCCAAATTGACAAATATATTTATACCAAACGGACCCTAGCTGCAACAAATTGTTTACCGACCTATGTTGCCAAAAAACATTTATTATCCAAGTTCCAGGATTTAGTTGGAGAATTAGCTATGGTCACCAGAGTTTGTGGTTGGAAAAAAATTGTACAGTTGAGAGCTTTGTTTTGTTGCGTAACTTGCTTGCGATTGCTTGTGATTTGAAGGAAGTTTTAGATAGTGACGTCGGTGTGGGTCAAATGGGCGGGCAAGTTGATACATATTTTCTCAGGGTGCAGATAGGTCCCAAACCCACCGTCAAATAGGTATGATACCAACTGCCCGCCAACAGCAACAAAGAATACCATGGGCCATCTGCTACACCATGAAACAGTAGTTGCTACATGATATGGAGAGGAAAAATGTCTATTGTTATTGTTAGGGTTTATTTAAGGGTTATTTATTAATTTTTTCATATATTTTATGTTTATTATACGAATTATTTTTATTTTAAAATAGTTAACACTGAGTATTCTTATGGTTGGGTCAATAAGGACGATTATTCTCATATTATATTATTTTTAAAATAGGGGTATCATGTATCATTATCAGAGTGCACTATCCAAATCTTGAAGATGTGTTTTGGTCTTACACTCTTGACTTTTGTAGCTCTTGGGAGGATCAATTGCATCTAATAGAGTTTTCCTATAATAACAGCTTCCAGACGAGCATTCAGATTGTACCCTTTAAGGAGTTGTATGGCAGGAGATGCAGATTATCATTGGCTTGAGATAATGTGGGTGAGAGCCAATTGTTTTGTAGACTGACCCACTCTAAAAGTAAGAAAGTAAGCAACATTCGTGTGTCGGTCTACTATCACTCAAACGATATCTTTGTCAGCCAGGGATATAGAAAAATATGTTAGAAAGTCCATGGCTCTCCCACTTCCACTCTGGAATAGGTAAAGGATGAAGAAGTCTGACCGATCTATGATGCTTAGCCTTGACCTGTTGGCACACTAAACAACGAGAGACAAATTGTGCTCTCTCTTTCTTTATTCCATTCTACCAGAAATGTTGAATATCCCGATACATCTTTGACCCTCATGGATGAACTGAATACTTCGAACTGTGGGCCTCTAACATGATATCGCATCGGATATGTCCACTCGGTACGCAAAGACGACTCAAAAACTGGAGAGTCTCGTCCTCGTGGATTCGTAAGTTTTCTCTGGATCCTGCCTCACACTCTGCGATGAGCCACTAAAGTCTGGCATCTGATAACTATGCTGCTATGATGTCACTCCCCGTTCCCGATATACATATTTAAAACGTATTTTATTTTGGCATGGTTGCATTTGCATGGCCCGTTCTTTGGTTTAACATGGTTTAACCTGGTTCATGGTTCATTTTTTTGGATTAGTTCAAGTCATGAGAACCATTGGTTCAACCCTCAACCCTACTATATATAAGCCAACATCTCCTTCTCTCTCTATTACTTCATTTTCTTTCTCTCTTGTATTTTCTCTCCCCTATCCATAGGCAAGTACACCTTGCATGAGAAATAGAGAAACTGTCATGCCCCAGTCCAAAAATACGTAAAACTGAGCCACGTGGCAATGGCCAACTACGTCTACCGTAGACTTTTGCCCAACGGTAAACGTATAAGTTGTCTATAGTTGGGTATTCTAACATGCATAACCTATGGTTGTCTTATTACTATATCTCAATCCACATGGGTAATGAAAGCAAGACAGAACATATAATACTAAATTTGGCCACCCGATAGCATTTATGTTCGAATATGTACGAAACACAAGAACATGGACATATAAAAACCAAACTCATAAGAGTATAATACCATGGGTAGCACATATCGCTCCTCATAAAAAGATACTAAAAGTAAATACGAAAGATTAAGATAACGATACGAGGTGAGGGTACCCACGGCTGCTCGGGTACTGGCGCCTCAACCTGACTCCTCGGTGGCATCGTAGCTGGATCAAAGCTCTGTCATTCACTTCCCAAAAATCTGGATACACAAAGCCAGTCCGTTAATTCGGGAAGAGCGAGGGTCCAAAGGAAGCCGCAATCATAACAGTACATCAAATACAATTATATACATAGGTATGTAACTAAGTCCATCCTATCAATATAATCGAAACAAGAGCAAGCTACAATAAGGTACGGGTATGAAGTAAATACAATATAGCTAAGACATGAGTTAAGAGATTTGGTAGGAGGTTCATACCAGCATGCGGATATGCCTGCATATGAGTTACAAAAATATAATACATATACACATAATAACGGTAGATAAGAGAACATCCAAGTATCGCAGTGAAACATCAAAGGTAATCTAGTTATCACAAAATAATAAAATCAAGCTGTTCTAAAGGTACAAGTCAAGCAAGCTATTCCAAATTTACAAGTCAAACAAGTTATTCCAAGTCAAGTCAAGTAAGTTGTTCCAAATCAAGTGTTATGCAAATTGTTCCAAATTTAATCTAAAAGTTTCTAAAATTTTCGGCAGAGCCTCCTTTGTATTTTCTATGTTTTCACAAACCTGCATACACACAAATAAGGCCCACAACCCATCCATACCCAGTCTATGTCAACGGCGCAACCCGCCGGACTCACAAACCCATATCCACACAATAATCTCAGTCACGGCGCAACCCGTCAGACACACAAAGAAGTGAGTATTAAAGAGTTCACATATTCAAGGAAAAAATATTAGCATTGTATATATAGGGGACTAATAAGTAAGCAGTAAATAGATGTCTAACTATCAAGAAAATGCCCCTAGCAATAAAAAGAAAAGCCTAATGCCAAGGGGAATAACCACATCCATGTGAATCTAACCATGACCGACACAATTGTAAATATAGTGTATTATGCTAGTGGCCACATAATTTAGAGTTAAGGAAAGGTAAATATATCAAAACTCCAACAACTAATAAATAAAACAGATGATGTTATTTCATAGGTACCACTTAAATATAAATTAGCTAGGTAAGCATTAATGATACTAAACTAGGTAGGGGTACATCTATCAATTAGTATTGAAAGAGAATGATATCTAACCAACATGTGAGGTAAAGTGTTTAGACTATAGAAACGAGCAACTAAGCATTATTTGCGCTATCCCAAATGAAGCAATCAAATAGCGGTTATTCAATTTATTTAATTGGTTAGCTTAATTATTAATTTCTTCCAAATCTTAATTTATGCTAAAAATAAAGTGCATATAAATTTGATTTTAATAGACTATTACGAGAGGCGAGTGACCACTCGCATGAGCGTGAAGGGTGCAATCGCGTCCTTGGTTGCGAGGCTCTAGTTCACTCAACGATCGACGCGTCCAATGATGTATCCACAGAAATCTTGAAATAAATCTACTAAATAATAAATACGTGAAATAATAATATAGCATATACGAAGAAGCAAGTAGATAGAATTATACCGAGTCAACGTCCCAGACACAAATGCCCGGCTTGGTGCCGATGCGGATGCAACTACTATGCAGTATTTTATGGTTGAAACAAATTTTTGATTTTTGGAGCTTTCGCCATGGCCGAATTTGTCATTGGAGAAGACGAAGTGCTCATGCGGCGAGTGCCATACGGCCTGAGTGCTATGGGACCTGAACTATGTGCCACATATACTGATCAGCATGCGTCCATCTTGTTGGACGCATGACTGCTTATTTTACACAAGTGTTCTTGAGATTCTTGTGTTTTAACTCACTGAACGAATGAGAAATTCGCTAAAGTCTAAGAGGCAAATCCATGTGGCATATGCGGCAAGAAGAGCATGCGGCCACCTTTCTTGGACGCATGACTCTGAACCGTTGGTGCTTATTTTCATGACCTTGTCCTTTCTCTCTGACACACTTTATTGCATTGTCACCTCAGTCACATCATTTACTTTATGTCACATCACTGACACTTTATTTATTGGCCGTCACTTCAATATTTGTACCAAGGAGTAGACTTTAACCTGGAGCATGCGACCCTGACTTCATATGCGACCAAGTGGTCCATGTGACCCTAACTTCATATGCGACCCTGACTTTTCCTGCAGCCTAGAGACATATGCGGCCAGGACTTCATATGCGGCCTAGAGACATATGCGACCCTGACTTTCCCTGCGGCCTAGAGACATATGCGGCCAAGACTTTATATGCGCCCTAGAGACCCATGCGACCATGATTGTTTGATTGAATGTTTTTTTCTTTTATGATTTATAATTGGGTTACGTTTGTGTTATGATTCTAAGGAAGAATAGATTTAGTAACCAGACCTCGTGCCAGACATGACCATGAGCTAAGATTGGCTATAAAAATGGCATGAGTTGAACTGAGATTTCAGTATAAACCAGACTAAGTGGGTAGTGACTAATCGGCCTTGTGTATGACATAAGCTTCGTATTACAATACGAGCTTGATTCATGTGGCCCATGTATAATTGGTAATTGGACTCAAATATTGTATCTGTGCTGATACAAACTATTGCCTGAAAGTATATATAATCGGATGTGTGTCGAGGTACGACATACCTTATCATATGTTAAGTAATTTATAATTGGGTTGTGCATCGAGAATGCCTCCAAATCTCCTGAATGCGTGATATTATATATACATACTACTTTTCCCCAGCAAGGGCATAATAACCGAGTCAACTGCCAAAGCGTAGCTAGGATGTTAATTGAATGTTGCATACACGCTTGGGTGAATTCAGATTGAACTTCCATGGATTTGTATCTACCGTGCATGTACTTTGTACGACATGACATCTTAAGAGAAATTCTCATGTGACCACACATTGAGGTTTCAAACACAATATAGGGCTAATTAGGTAACTAAAAGTGGTAGTAATATTTGAACGGTATCCCGAGATCATGACAATAAATCTTCCCACAGAGATTCATTCTAGTACGCTGTGAGGTGGCCACTACATATACTGTATGTCATCTGCCTTGGTGGAGTGCATTATCTGACCTATTATTGTTTGTGGTGGAAAACGAAAGAATAAAGATGTATTCAAGATGGGGTTTACACGAAACCCGCCTTCTTTGGTTTACAAACAAACTTGTACAATTTGATCCTATACGAGGATGTGGGAGTACAATTTATTTAATCTGGATAAATATTGCTATAGGTGTTTGATCTGCAGTCGATCACTTTAGCCCTTGGACCACACGATGATGAAGAAGTGTCGTAGAAGACAGGAAGCAGCTTCGAAGGTTGCAAAAGAGGATGGATGTACGATGCCAAAGTCGTCGATCCCTACTCTTTGCCTGCGCTCCGGGTTCTCTCTCTCTCTCTCTCTCTCTCTCTTGACCTCTGGTTCGATCTTTCTTGGAAGTTTAACCTTAATTTCTTTGACCCTCCAATTTGTCGACCTTGTTCCTCATTGATAGAGGTCTCTACTTATAGAGTTTTAGTGACAGTGACCACTCCGTCGGTGTAAAAACTGAGTGGAAAGTACAGCGCCCTTTTACACAACGGTTAAAATAACCAATGCCTGCGTATAGATGATCCTTTGAATGAGCGTGTGACGCATGTCCAACTAAGAGGACAAAAATGCGTATATCTGCTGCGAAGATCACGGCGTAGAAGCCACGTAGGTAGGTATCCCTCGTGTAGAAGAGGTGGGCATAGAAACCAATGTCTGTCACCATAGCGTAGAAGCCAAGTAGGCATAGGAGCCAAAAATAGGCGTAGAAGTCGAGTGGGCGTAGAAGCCGAGTGGTCATAGAGGCCGAGTGGGCGTAGAAGCCGAGTGGGCGTAGAAGCCAAGTGAGCACAGGAGTTGAATGGGCGTAGAAGCCGCTGCTCACCGTGCCATAGTGCTGATGTGGACGTCTTAGCCGAAATTACGGCTTTTGAAGATATAATCAAATTTCTTGCATTAAATGCAGAAATTTGCCACCATCCTGTGCATTAAATATGGAGGCGTATTTTTAAAGGTCTGCAGCCCTTCTGTGCATCCGTCGCAGAGGTGTGCCTCGAGAAACTGTCACCGCTCTGCGCGTTAGTCGTAGAGACATGCCTGGAGACACTGTTACCGCTCTGCGCATCAGTCGTAGAGGCGTGCTTCTAGCAACTGTCATCGCTCTGTGCATTGGTCGTAAAGACGTGCCTCGAGCCCCATACGAAGTGCAGTATTTGATATGGCAGGCGGTTTATCTACTGCGGGGCGTAAACAACTCATGTCTACCTGTGTAAAATAAGGTAGCGTATCCCTTTGTGCACGTAAAAGCAGTTTACGCGAAGGAGATGGCGGTAAATGACAGTCTGGGTCACAGTGTCGTGCCATCATTATAGCCGTCGTCTGGGTAGTCGAGCAGTATCCCTGGGTAGTCGAGCAGTATCCCTTTGTCAGAAGTCCAAACGTCAGGTTCATTGCAGGATCTGACAGGTTCACTTCGGGGAATATGAAGCGTCTCTCGTACTCTTCAATGTTGCGTTTGCAAGAGGATGGGTTTCACGCCCGGGAGTCGATGAAGCACCCTGTTTATGCTGAAGCGGTTTGGACGTACTGCCTTACGTTGAGCTTATATTTCATGCTGTGTTTGGCGGAGAAAGCTCTGTTTGCACGCTTGATGGCTCTGAAGGCCTCTGTTTACGCTGCTCTGCATCAATATGCTGTGTATAGCCATCCAGCGTATTTTTTATGCTTCTACAAGACCCCCTTTAAAGCTTTTAAATTTCTCGGAATTTGAAATGCTTTGAATGAAGCATGAACCGCTCCTCATAACTCGAAACGTTTCTGAATGGAGCGTTGAAACGGTCGATGCTGACTTTATGGCAGATTTATTGGGGACTGGTGTGATCTCTTTCGTCTATAAAAAAGGCTGGGGGGGTTAACCCGTTCTTCCCATATTTTCTATCACCACGCATAGATGATCGCCGGAGTTCGTCGGGTTGACCTGAGGAAGAAGGAGATCATGTTCTTCCAGCGTGTAAGGAGCCGAAAAAGATGGCGTCTTCGAGCAAGTGTCCACTGCAACGATGGATCATGGAAGGATATCTTAGCCTCCCTTGATCGGGATAATCAGCAACTTTATATGGCTGTTCTTCCAGAAGAAGGGAAGGGTCGCATTGGACCACACAACTTGCAAGTGGTGTCTTCTCCCGTTATACTCTCGGGGATGAGAGAGAAGACAAGCTGTAACAACCGTCTTCCAGGACTGAGTTGGGTAAAATACCTCAACTCAATTTGCCATGGCGCTGGGCGTAGGAAAGCAGTACCCTACTTTTCTGTTGGAGGATGGGTCTATGCCCAGTTTTGTACCCTCCCACCACTGATCATCTTCTTGGAAGAAGAGGAAGACCGTCACCAATGTGAGAACCTGTCAAAACAGCTTCTCGGTGCGATCTTCAGACGATGATGAGGAAGGCCTTTGTAGACGGGGTTTCCCTCAGATGTAATCATGAAAATGAAGAAAAACCCTTGTAGATTGGATTTCCCTCATATGTAATCATGACTTTAATCTTTAATAAAATTGTCTTTCTTCTCTACATATGATCGTTTTGCCATACATTGCTGTAAAGTCTGAATATATGTAGCTTTGACACGTCTGATTCTTTACGCCGACTCTGTATAGAAAGATTGCTAGGTCCAGTCTTTTACGCATAGCAATAGTCCATAGAACGCTGTTGAGCATTTTGAATATTTAGAACTGTCCTACTGCTAGGACTGAGGAACCGCATAGAGCTCTGAACTGTTGTTTTTACTTCTGATGAACAGAATTTTTGTTCAGACTTCATCTTCAAGAATGATTTCTCGAAAATCCCTTAGAACATGGTCGAGAAATGGCTGTCAAACTGAGTTGCCATCTTGATAGACGAGATATTCAGACTGGAGTCTGGATGAACCTCCAATTGACCCGAGAAGAGTAATTTCTCAATGTTTGAACTCTGTATGTTTTGGGTACTTAGGATATTTTGAGGTCGAGCAGGAGTATCTTCTGTGTGAACTCCTGTAATCGACCGCCTTGGGAACTGTTCGGATATGCGGAAAGTCAGAGATCCATAGTGTAGATGAGCTGAAAATCCTGAGTTCGTAGCCTATTGAGCGTAGAAAGCCACCGAGCGTGAGATCATCGATTTGGTATCTGCTAAGCGTAAAGTCGTAGGTTTGTAGACTCTCGAGCATAAAAGCAACCGAGCACAAAGGCATCCGGGCATAAAACCATAGACTTGCAGCTTGCGAGTGTAAAACCGTAGATCTGTAGCTGTCGAGCGTAGAAAGCTCCTTAGCGTAGAACTGTAGATTTGTAGCCTGTGAATAAAAAAAAATCTTCCGAGCGTAAGGTTGTGGATCCGTTGTCTCCGAGGGTAAACTAAATGCCACCGAGCGTGAGATCATCGATTTGGTATCTGTTGAGCGTAAAGTCGTAGGTTTGTAGCCTCTCGAGCATAAAAGCTACCGAGCACAAAGGCATCCGGGCATTAAACCATAGACTTGTAGCTTGCGAGCGTAAAACCATAGATCTGTTGCTGTCGAGCGTAGAAAGCTCCTTAGCGTAGGAACCGCTGACCTGTTTTTGCACGAAAAACTCTTCGAATTTGCTGACTGTCCGCCTTCTCTGAATAATAGGCTGACGTAGGACCCAATCATAACCAAATATTATTTAGGAGATTTGGTTCGGGTTTCGAGGAGTCCGTCTGAGGATTTTGAGGAGTCGATCCAAACTCTATATATATCCCAAGCTTTTGAGAGAAAAACTTTTCATCTGTCTTATACGAAAGAGAGCCTTCGACTCTTTTAGTTTTTTCTCTCTCGTTCTTTCTCTAAAGCACTCCGAGTTTTCAGAAATGGTGGCGAAACAAATCCCCTCCGCTAAGGGAAAGAGTATAGGTTCTTCTTCTCATTCTTTTGCCCCAGCGAGAGAGTCTTCGGTCGGGCAAGGTGAACGTTCTTCTGAGCGAAGTATCCCGCCGACGAGTAGCGCACCCGGCCTTAGAGTTAGAGCCTTTGGGATGACAAAGAATGACGAAAAATCCTTCGCACACGTTGAACGTGACCGCGCTAGGTCGTCTTCTGTGCTGATAGCCTCTTTGAGGAAGATGACGCACGGAGACGTTTTCATCTTTTACGCCCACATTTCTAATGTGCGAGCGTAAAAACTCCATGTTTTTTGCAGTTTTGAGCGTAAAAGCTCTGACTGCCGAAAACTTGGTGTATACTATAAAATTTTAGTTTTATGCTTGTGGATGGGACTTTCGGCGTAAAATGAACAGAATTTTGGCAGTCTGGCAAAAACACAGAGTGTATACCGCCAATTACGCTTTTGGATGTGACCTCTGGCGTAAAATGACCAAATTTTGTACAGTCTTGGCGTAAAGCACAGACTGTCATTTCTTGGTCTTTATGTTCCAAGATTTGTAATGATGTGTTTTCCTTGCACTTTTGTAGTTAACTTGTATGAGTCTCCACTGGCCAAGGTGATGGGTTCCGTTGCCGGGATGCTGCACTCAAACTATCTGGAGGATCTGTCCCACGTGACATTTCCTATCTTCGGACCCCAGTATCCTGAAGGAAGGAAGATCTTGATATCGGCTCAGGGCGAGCGGACGTTGCTGAACATGATTAACGGGGAGCCCCTGACGTACATAGACGGGGATCAGTACATCAAGCCGGCTTTTCTCTTTGGGGACATGATTGACAAACGGTCCCAGACGAAGCCCAAGAGAGAACCTTGGGTTTTCTTCGCCGAGAGTGTGGTCTTGTATCTGCCAACGATGCCGAGAGATTATCCCATCTCGGATTTCTCCCATGCGACACATTCCAGGAGGATGTCGTGGACGCTGACTCCCGATCTTCACGGCAAGTCGGGAAAGATCTTTCATCTGAAAGGAGCTGACCAGGGGTCGTTTATCAGCCGCCCTTCCGGCGTTGTGACGCTGTTCAGGGGACTGTGCCCGGGCAGCGTCCCGAGTGAAGACAGTTTTGTGATCCAGCCTGTCCAGTTGCCGACTTTCTGTAACGACTTCATGGGGTGAGGGTGTGTATATCCCAAGGAGAATCCTCGGTGCAATGGGTGGATCACCCTAACAAACCTCCGATGGGCTTGCCTAGTTGATTGGGCCTTGAAGCATTTTCGGAGAGAGCTGGAGGTCATCGGACTGTATGCTGCTGTGAGTGCGACGAGTGTTGGGTTGCCTCCCAACCCTAACCTGTTTCTGGCACTGATGGAGCGATACATTTTGCTCACCGGGACCTTCGCCACTCCACTGGGGGAGTTAGGGTTGGCCCTCCATGAGATGGCAGTGATCTCGAGACTGCCGATGGGGGACACCCCATATGAAGAGTATGTTCCCACCAACAGGGAGTTGGAGGACTCGGGCCCTCGGGTTGTGGAGGTGTATCAGGAGCTGATGTACCACTACTTCGCGTGTACTGCTTTTTATGATTAATCTTCTGATTTGGCTCACACCACTAAGTGGATATCCTACCTCTTCTTCCACCAGGCCAGGGCCGTCAAGTCGGAGAAAGTTTCGGGGGGCAAGAATGAGCCCTTGAACTGTTTGGGCGTGCTCAGTGCCCAGGTCATCGAGGATCTTATGGAGGATGCTAAAGCTCCAGATCAGATTCTCAATGACGGGGTAGAAAAGTACCCTGAAGGCACTAAGGCCTACAGTTACTTGAGGCGCTGCCGCAGGCCTCTGTCTAAGGAAGCCAGGCTGGCTGGCTTTCTCTCCATCTGGCTGCGTCGAGTAGTGGTGCCCAGTATCGCGTCCGTGGACTGCATTCACCAAAACATCCTGTGGCCTGCCGTGTGCCTGGTGTTTGGGGTAAGACTGGGCTTGCTCCCTGCCATGGTGTGCCGTATACAGGCTGGCCTGAGAGCCATGACTGATGGACCGCTCGTCGATGAAGCTCGGCGTGATAGCTTTCCCCGGGTAGAGTTACCATACCTGTATTTGATGGGATGGTTAATTCTCCACAACCCCCGAGTGATGTCTCCCGGCCCTGGTAGTAGCTCGGGAGGTAGTTTCTTGCTGAACTACAAGGACTCTCCCTGGAATGTGAACACAGTCTTAGACTGTCGGCTGGCTCTGAGCCTCGGTCATTGCTGGAAGCTCCTCTGTACTGTCCCCCCTGTATATCGCAATCAGTCGGGGATTAGGGTCGAGGATTTAGGTGGAGAAAGACCAATCTTTCTCCGAAAGCTTTTAATTGGTTGGTCTGCATCAGACCCTCCCATTTGCTGTATAGAAGCGAAGATTATTGTTTCTTCGAGCCCTACTTATCCAGTCGGTTCACCAGGCAGTTTGGGTACGATCAGCTGCACGTGGGCAATGCCGTCACCAGCTTCAGGTCCAGGGGCGGACTCATTGATGGAGCTAGAGGATGGCGGTATTTTATCATGGGTTGCACGGGAGCAATCTTTATCGTGCCGGTCGTCACACTCTCCACGGAGCTGCGCATCCTCTATTCGTATGCCAAGTTCTACGTGGTGATCAACACCTTCCATCGCGATTTTGACATGCGTGGAAGCTTTAGGGTGCCTTCTCCCAAGTCTGGGGGAAGAGTCAAAGTCCCCTTGGTTTCGTCTGACGAGGGCGAGGGGTCCGTCACTCCGGATGAGCCTCTGGTGTCGGTGCCGAGGTGTGAAGTGCCTCCTCCTGCGGGGGCTTTGGCAGTCTTTGCGAAGCGAAGGGCTCCCGCTTCGAAGTAGACTTCCCCTCGCAAGAGGAAGAAGAAGACGGTTGCTCGTTCTCTCCGGATTCCTGGTATTGAGGCTCCTAGAGAGGAACCTGTTGTCTCCCCTGTTGGGGATGTCTCTTTGATTGGAGGTTCTTCGCCTTTCGGAGAGGGACCCTTAGTTTCGGTTGGCGATGCCGGAGAACTCCTGCCTAAGGCTGCCGTCGCTGCCACCGCCTCCGGTAGTGGAACGAAATTACCTGCGTGGCCGAGGCAAATGAGAGAATCCTTCCCTGGACCAGCAACAGATGAAACTCCTACCGTGTCCGTGAGCGAGCCTGGCGAGATCCCGGCTGACGAACCTCGACCGCGTCTTGGTGGAGGCTCGGTAGAGCACCTGGTGGTGTCGGTGGGCCCACCCCCTTCTCCAGGTATGACAGTTCGCATTGCGTCATTAAGGCGTGGTTTAGCTACGTGGGCTGCAGATGCGACATATATACCGTTGGCTACGGGTAAATATCATTTTTATGTCTCCTCTTAGAAAGATTACCATCATATTGATATCAACTTTCTTGTCCTCTTTTCAGGGGAAGGCGTCCACGGGGAGTATAGCGTTGAAGCGCCTTCTGGCTCTGCTCGGGCTCTTGGTGATGACACGGAGGTGCCCGACTTCGAGGAGAAAATATATTCGGGGGCTAGCTCGCTCGGAGTGGTTTCGTTATCTCAAGAGGAGGACGAACCCGTTGTCGTGACCTCGCCTCTCGCGAGGATGCTGATGACTTCGATCATCGTTGTCGCATCTCCTTCGGTCGCATCACCCGTCGAGGCGACGGTTGTGGCCACCTCGTCTGCAATCATTCCTGGATGGGGACTCGCCAATATCGCGGCCACTCCTGGCGTCCAATCGGATCTAGTCGCGCTGACCGAGCAATACACCAGCCTCTTTTGCACCAGTTTGAAAACGCTGATATCAATGGTGTTGGCGAAGAACCTAGACTTCGAGCGTTTGAAGAAGGCTTCTCAGTTTTCGATCGGGGCGGTCAGGGAGTTCGGCGATTCTGGGGTAGTTGACGCCCTGGAGGCGATGGTTAATAGTTTAGAGCAACCTATTAACGAGTACTTGCAGCTGGCTCAGGGCAGCCTTGAAGCTGAGGTCCAGGCCAGATATGACCTCATGACTGCGCGGCTTACTGAACAGCTGGAAAGCCTAGATGACTCCATCAAAGCACATAAGCTGGAGATGGATGAAAGAAAAGCTGTCCTGGAGGAGGCTCTTGCTATTCAGACGAAGTGCCAATCCGAGCATGAAGGGAATGTAGCGAGGGCCCACAAGTTGAAGGAAAAACTCGCTCTGGCAGAGGAGTAGGCTTCTCAGTCGTTGGCAGGTCTAGATGTAGTGACTGGTCGACTGAGCACAGCATGTCGGGATCTGGAGCATGCAGAAGCTGCCCGTGCTGGCTCTCTTCGGGCAAGGGCCGAGCTGTCCTTTATGAACAATCCCGAGGCACGGCTGGAGCGGGCCCGTGCTGATGCCTTGGTTTCCAGGGATGAGAGTATAGCTGTACTGGTACAGCTGATTCACGATCTGACCGCTCCCCCACAATGATGTACCCTTTCTTCTTTTTGCTTCCCAAATGTAATTCTGCTCTTTTTTTGGAAATAAATAAAAGCGACTCTTTTCTGACTTTGTGGACCCATCATTTCGGAGTGTAAATGACAGGTTTGGGCGAGAGTGATATCAGAGGTAGTATGAACGTGATAGACTCTTGATAACCTTTTGGCAGGACATATCTATTCAGAGGTCACGGACATGATATAATATGATCCAACTAGTTTCATTTTGAAAGTAGTTTTGTCAGAATTGAGATTCTCGCTATATTCTACTTGAGTAGAGGAGGTTAAGCATAGTACCTTTTCAGGAATTTACCATTGATAGGAGCCATTAACAGGTCTCCATTAGGCTGGGCTAACCTGTAAGCGCCGTTTGAGAACGTTGTCTCGATCACATAAGGGCCTTCCCACTTGGGCTAGAATTTACCTTTACTTCTGTGAGTAAGGATCATCGGCCTTCTTACGGCTAAAACTAGCTCGCCGACTTTGAACACTCTTTCTTTTACTTTATAATTGAAAGCCTTGGAAATGCGTGCTTGGTAGAGCGCGATGCACTGTTGAGCTTGGAGGCATTTCTCGTCTAATCCTTCTAGCTCTTAACATGTCATTCTTTTCTTGAGTCATCTCATTAGTCACGGCTATCCCGAGTGACGGGATCTGAATTTCAATGGAGAGAACTGCTTCGCTCCCGTAGACCAGTGAAAATGGGGTACAACCTGTCGGTGTTCGTACCATTGTGCGGTATGCCCAGAGACATTCGCCCAGCTTCTCATCCCAATCTCTTTTGTTTGAAGAGACGAATTTCTTTAGGAGTTTGATAATGGTTTTGTTGAAAGCTTCCGCCAAACCATTAGCAGTTGGATAATACGCCGTAGAGGCAATATTATGTATCCGATTTTTATCGCAAAATCGATGAAACGCTTGGCTGATGAACTGAGGCCCATTGTCATAGATTATCCTTCGGAGAATCCCAAAGCGATAAATAACGTGATGCTTGATGAAGCTGATGACATTAGACGCCTTTACCTCAGCAAGAGGGATTGCCTCTGCCCATTTGGAGAAGTAATCAGTGATGGCCAGTATGAACCGGTGACCTCTGGAAGAAGACGGGTGAATAGGACCAATGATATCCATACCCCATGCTTCGAAAGGCCAGGATGCAACCGTAGGATGTAGATATTCAGACGGTTGATGTATGAAGTCTGTATGAACCTGACAGTCTCTGCATTGTCTTGCATAGTTGATCGCGTCTGCGATCATAGTGGGCCAGTAATAGCCCATTCTCCTGATACAATCCTGTAGCTTAGGACCGGGCTGATGTGCTCCGCATACGCCGTTGTGAGCTTCCCGAATAATCTGCTGTGCTTCGTCATTAGAGAGGCATCTCAGTAGCAGTCCGTCGTAGGTCCAGCGATATAGGCATTGTGAAGATGCATCGAAGTAGAAGCGTAATGATCGTCTTTTGACGGATACTGTTTCTTTGGGGTCCTCCGACAAGATTCCGTATGTGACGAAATCTATGAAGGGACTTCTCCAGTCTCTTCTAGGGGGGATCTGTGTTCACAGCGTTGCTGTGTTCTATGTGAAAGTTGTTCTTCACACAAAATAAATCTCTGTTAAGAAGGATTACCAAATTCTGCCTTCTTATAGGAGTGGCTAAATCCGCAGCTAGACTGGCTAGGGCATCAGCTTCCAGATTTTGAGATCGAGGTACATGCTCTAGGAAGAACCCTTTGAATGTCATGGCTATCTCGACCGTTGCTTGGTGATAGGGGATGAGGTCTGGATTCCGGACTTCATATATTCCCCTGACTTGATTGACGATAAGTAGAGAATCACCGAAAGTTTCCAGGGACTCGACCCCTAGCTCTTTGGCGACTTGGAGCCCGATTAGCAGAGCGTTGTACTCTGCCACATTGTTGGAGCATGGTTCGCTAAGAGAATATGCTCGGTAGATGACGAGTTTATCAGGAGTGACCAGGAACCACGTTTCCCTTGGGACCAGTCCTGGAGGCGCCGTCGAAGAACAGTTGCCATGCGTCACTTTCTATTGCGGAATTACATTCTGCAACTTCGTCAGGGATGTCCTCGTATAATTTAGAGGCCTCCGGGATCGGATGAGCAGCTAGGAAGTCGGCCAGCGCTTGACCTTTGATGGACTTCTGCGGGACGTATACCATGTCGTATGGTGTTAACAGCATTGCCCAAGTCGCGAGTCGGGAATTAAGAGCACTTGGCTTGCTCATCAGTACTCGAAGAGGGTTGATCCTAGAGATGATATGGATAGTCTGGCCGGTGACATAGTGCCGCATCTTCTGGATAGCGAACATCAAAGCCAAGCATTCTTTCTCCACTGGGTTGTACCGGTGTTCGGCTCCGACCATCATCCTGCTGAGGTAGTAGATAGCCTATTTGTGACCCATATCGTTCTTTTATGCAAGAAGAGCTCCCAGAGAATGATCCATCGCTCTAACGTACAGCAAGAATGGTCTTCCCATGATGGGAGGCACCAGAACTGGCGGACTAGTGAGATAGCGCTTGATATCTTCGAACGCTTGTTGACAGGTTTTGTCCCATATGAAGGATACACCTTTCTTCATGAGATGCGAAAAGGGCTGACATCTTCCCGAGAGGTTGGATATGAATCTCCGGATATAAGCCAGACGGCCTTGAAATCCCCGGAGTTCCCTCAGATTGCGGGGCGGTCGCATTTCTACGATGGCCTGGACTTTGTCAGGGTCCACTTGGATGCCTTTGGCGGTGATGACAAATCCCAAGAATTTGCCACTAGATACACCCAGAAAGGACTTCGTAGGGTTCATCTTGAGTTGATTTTGGCGCATCAAATCGAATACCGTCCTCAAGTCTTGAATGTGATCATCTTTGATGCGGCTCTTGACGGCTATGTCGTCCACGTAACATTCTACTATTTTGCGTAAATGCTCATGGAATATGTTACTCATAGCTCGTTGGTATGTAGCCCCGGCGTTCTTCAATCCGAATGGCATGACCGTATAGCAATATACCCCCAACGGTGTCCGGAAGGCAGTGTGCTTCTCGTCTTCGGGATACATCTTGATCTGATTGTATCCTGAGAATCCGTCCATAAAAGACATGCGTTCAAAACCGTAGGTGTTGTCGATCATGATGTCCGTGATGGGAAGAAGGAACTCATCCTTGGGACAGGCTGTATTCAGATCTCGATAATCGATGCAGATACGTATTTTCCTATTTTTCTTCATGACTGGGACAACGTTGGCGACCCAGTCGGGATGTTGTTCTTCCCGGATGAAACCATAGGCTATCAACTTCTTGACTTCAGCTTCGATGACGTCCATCATATCCGGGCGGAACCGGCGTTGGTGCTGCTTCACAGGCTTTGAGTCGGTCAATATGTTGAGTTTGTGAGTAGCCACCTTTGGGTCAAGGCCCGGCATGTCCTTATAATCCCATGCAAAGACGTCGATATACTCTTTTATCAGCTGGATAACTTCTTCCCTTTCAGCTGGGGGAAGATTGTTACTGATAAATATTGGCTTTAGCGAAAGTTCACCCCCAACATCAACCTGGATAACTTCGTCTTTGGTGGGAGGTTCCCTTTGCTCGAAGTGGAATTCCCACTGCGTATCCATTTGTTGGTCCCAAGAGTCATTCTCAAATGGCTCAGGATCCTGTTCATCTGCTTCAAAGGGATCTGCCACTACCATATTCACTGATAGTATTTGTTCGAGAGCATCAGGTGAGTCAGAGGGCGACGAGCCGTTCTGAGAAGAGGAAAAGATGTCCTCATCTGTCTTGGAAGTCGTAAGGGAGGTGGCATATCCTAACCTGAAACGAGTTTGTTGATAGCGGGGGTCGCCGCGCAGCGGCGTTCGTCTGCCTCTTCCGTAGTTGAGGCCTGGCTTCCGCTTCAAGTCGTAGCCCATGTTTTGCATGATCCTCAGCGCTTGCGGGCTGTATCGGTGAACTTGCATTTTTCCAGCATCGTCATTGAAAGAATCTTCCTGGACAGTCGGTTGATTGCGCATGCGGCCGAAGACTATTGAACGCTGACTGCTGCAGGTAGGTGGGATAATGAAGATAGAATCCTCATGTGGTCCATATGTCATTTCAACGTTGGATGATGACGCTACTTCCCAGACATACGGACGGTAGGAGTTCATAGCTTCCAAGAATTTTTGTGCTATGGATTCTACCTCGTCACGGGGAGTGGATTCCTGATTTGGAATTTGAGTGCCAATATACTGGAAAAGAGGATATTTATTATCATCTGGAACTCCGTTCCTGGTTGCATTTACATCAGTCGGCTGCCCGTTGCGCCTAAGGTTGATGACCAGGGGTGGAGGCTTCAGGTTCAAAGTGATCACTAGAGGATCACTCCCTTTTCCTGACCTGGTCTTGTTCAGGTGAATCGCCCTAGGCTCCATGGCTTTCGGACGAGTGGTTCGTCCTTTCACCTTGATTGACAGGGGTAGTACGGCAGAGGGTTCTTCTGGCTCCCAGTGGGATTCCTTCTCTGCCTTGCCTGACCCCTTTTCCGTGTGGTCTTGAGAGTACAACACGGTATCGAAATAGTAGGATTCTACTCTTTTAAACGGGTTTAGGTCAGCAACCTCCGTCTGTACTGTCCCTTGGGGGTCTACATATTTAAGACATTGATGTAGAGTTGAAGGAACGATGTTGTGGTCGTGGATCCACGGTCTTCCCAGCAAAATGTTGTAGGACACCTCTGAATCGATGACGTAACATGTGGCCACCGATCTGAGGTTGCCAATCTGGATCCTCAGGCAAATTTTCCCCAACGGCTTACTTCTTCCGGCGTTGAAATCCACGATTATAGTGGAGGTGTAAGCCAATTCGCTGGTAGGAATCCTCAGCGGTCTGAGCAGACTGTGAGGGATGATGCTGATCGACGATCCCGAATTTATGTGAATCCGATCGACCTTCATGGAACAGACGTACCTGGTGTAATAGAGGGGCCTGTCATGCCTGTTATGTTTTAACAGCATGTCGTCTTGAGTGAAAGTGATATTTGGGACCACTTCTATTACACTGTGGCATTGAGGACATGCCACCGGTTCTTCGTCGGGGGACTTGAGCTGGGTCAAGCATGCTTCCGCCTGCATCAGCGCTTCGCTCAGGGCTAGACGAGTGTCTTGGGAGAGCCTGAGTAGCTCGAAGATGGATAGCCTGGCTGGTGTATTAGCCAGTTGGGCCAGGATGTCGAAGTTGTATGGCTTCTCTAAACCTTTGTTTGGAATGTTTTTTACAGGTTTATCAAAGCGCACTTCTCTTTGCTTCCCCTTGTCCGCCGGAGTTGGTTTTGAAGGGCTGGCATCTGGTATGACCGGGCCTGGTCCTGAAGGTTTGGCAGCTGAAGCGTCCGTCGGTGTATCTTCCTGACTTGCTCCGTAGTCGTTGAGATAGGCTTTCCCTGAACGGGTTGCAGCAAATACCTCGTCTTCGTCGGATGGCGAAGAAGTTGCGACCATATGGCATGGATTGCATTTGGAGCTCTTTCTAGACGTAGCCTTAGTAGCTTTAGTCTCCTCCTCCAACTCTGACACCAAATCCGGATGAACCCACATAATCTCGCCCTGCCGGGTGGTTAGGGGTACCAGGTCATGATTTTGACCCCTAGCTGGAGGGAGATTGACGATGTTCATCGTGGTCCGGGGAATGGGTGTGACACCGTTCAAGACTTCTTGGGAAGGCAGATTGCCAAACCGCAGAGAGATCATGTTGGCCGTGACCGTCTTCTCGGTGTTGTACAGGGTGATGGCTTTAGCATCGATTAGACCCTGGATCTTCTTTTTCAGTATGTAACACGCCTTTGTCGGATGGTGCACGTATCTGTAGAAGATGCAGTATTTGGGGTCGTTTGTACTGTTGACTTCTTGGGGCCGTCTTAGCTCCGGAAGGGTGATCTGGCCATTTTTGACGAGACACTCGAATATACTTGGGATATCGTCGTCGTCGAAAGAGTAGACTTCGATGGGCCTGGAGGTCCCGGGTCTCGCTTGTGCGGTTGCCGCAGTCTTTTGTCTGGCCGTATTGATCGCCAGAGCTTCTTTTCCTTTGGCGCTGCGAGGATGGTCGCTGCTGGAAGATGACCTTTTACCTCTGTTAGAGGCGGAGATCATGATGCCATTGTCGCGCGCCTTGCGACTGTTGTCTTCGGCGGCTACTGCCAAGATGATGAACGAGGGCCAATCATGGAACTGATGTGGTCCTGTAAACACCGAGACTACGGGAAGGAGGTTCTTCCTGCAAATGTCTACTAACACAGAGTCTGGAACTCCTGGAGGCATCTGTAAGGTGGCTTGACGAAAACGTTTGACAAAGGTACGAACGTCTTCCTTTTCCCTCTGCTTGACTTCGATGAGAGAGGACATAGACATGTCCATTCCTCCCTCGTAGAATCGTGTGAAGAATAAAGCTTTGAAGTCTTCGAAGGACGTAATGCAGTTGTCCGCCAAGCTACGGTACCACTGATAGGCTACTCCTGAGAGGCAGCCTTTGAACACCCGAGTGAGGAGGGCGTCGTTCCCTTGTAGCAACACCGTCATCATACTGAAATAGTTCATGTACTGACTTGGTGATGTTTTTCCCTCGAACAGAGCCATAGTCTGAGGTTTGTACCTCGGAGGGAAAGGGACCTCTTCCCAGATAGCTGGGTAAGGCTGGTTGATTCCCAGTTTCTTGAGCTGATCTTTGTGCTTCAAGGCGTCAAACTGGGCTTTCAACTCCTGTACTGCCTGCATCGGATTTTCAGCCAGAAGCGGGATTACGGTGTAGTGCGGAGTTGGTTGTATCGTAACTCCAACGGGAGGTAATGCATTCTCTGAGTGAGGAAGCAGAGGAACTGCTGACTCTTGATCTAGAGCAGGTTCTTGGCTCAGGTTGGATGGTGGTAAGTCCACCCCCACACATATTTGAGTTGGCAGGACCGACGCTTGAGCCATGGCAGTCGCGTGCTGAGTTAGCATCATCTGGTGCATGTTCTCCATTATGGATTGCATTTGTTTCAGAGATGTCTCCGGTATAGTGATGCGTTGTTCCGCGTTTCCTGACGGCGAAGCTTCCTCGCGTTCATCTTCAACGGCATAAACTCCCATTTCCCTAGGCATCGTCGAAGGATGCGTATAGGTTGCTGCAGAAGTCGACTCTATACTCTCAGTATTTGATTCGGGAGAATGGCGACTCCCAGCGTCGGAATCAGAGGAGTACGAAGTCAGTTGTTATGACTTTGAACGAGTGTTCTGGAACACCCCATCTTTAGTGTCTCTGAGGAACATGTTGGATCTCCTTCGGCTGGAGTTCTAGAGGACGGACGTCTTGAGCCTGAGCTTCCTCCAGGTATATGCGAAGCCATGTTCACGGATGCATGCGCGGGTTCTTCTTCCTGGAAAGACAGAGAGTAGCTCAACCGGTCAAAAATCGACCGTTTTGCTTAAGAATAGCAGCAGTCAATCACAATCTTACGACTATTACAACATTGCTCGCCAGAGGGCATAATAAACATGTTGGAAGGTCCCCTTTCCTTACGCTTCTAGATTAGATATTTGCGCAAGTCAGGAGGAGTAGAAGAAGAAGACGACGGCTTATTTCTTCTGTTCCCATCAGTGGGCATGCGGATATTAGGCACCATGGTTTTCCCTGTGCCACCTGTGTATAACAGGTTGGCCATCTGGGTGGCGGATAATCTCCGGGGAGGGTGTCTTTTCGCAACTTGAGCTTGCTTTACGCCGTGGGACTTTGCCTGGCGTAATTTGGAGATTTGCTTAGACTGGCGTAAAGCTGAAGAGGTCCTCAGTCGGCCATCGGCTTCTCACGTAATCCGGAGGGTAGGCAGATTGCTCCCTCGCGGGCGTAAAGGCCGAGAAGTTGAGTACTCTGCCGCTTGCCTTCCTTTGCGGAGATCACAACGCTCATCTGGTTCCTCGTAGAGGTTAGATGTTGTCTTGCGCACGGAGCGTGATTTGTACTTCCGATTTGGCGCTGAGGCATCATCAGAAGTTTTGTCTGTACCGCGCGTAGCGGGAGACTGGTTTCTACGCGTAGAGCACAGTGGATACTTCTGGGTTAGCGCTGAGGCTTTGCCCGAAGTTTTGTCTGTACCGCAGAAGACAAAAGATGTATTCAAGATGGGGTTTACACGAAACCCGCCTTCTTTGGTTTACAAACAAACTTGTACAATTTGATCCTATACGAGGATGTGGAAGTACAATTTATTTAATCTGGGTAAATATTGCTATAGGTGTCTGATCTACAGTCGATCACTTTAGCCCTTGGACCACACGATGATGAAGAAGTGCCGTAGAAGACAGGAAGCAGCTTCGAATGTTGCAAAAGATGATGGATGTACGATGCCAAAGTCGTTGATCCCTACTCTTTGCCTGCGCTCCGGGTTCTTTCTCTCTCTCTCTCTCTCTCTTGACCTCTGGTTCGATCTTTCTTGGAAGTTTGACCTTAATTTCTTCGACCCTCCAATTTGTCGACCTTGTTCCTCATTGATAGAGGTCTCTACTTATAGAGTTTTAGTGACAGTGACCACTCCGTCGGTGTAGAAACCGAGGAGTAGAAAGTACAGCACCCTTTTACACAACGGTTAAAATAACTAATGCCTGCGTATAGATGATCCTTTGAATGAGCGTGTAACGCGTGTCCAACTAAGAGGACAAAAACACGTATATCTGCTGCGAAGATCACGGCGTAGAAGCCACGTAGGTAGGTATCCCTCGTGTAGAAGAGGTGGGCGTAGAAGCCAATGTCTGTCACCATGGCGTAGAAGCCAAGTAGGCATAGGAGCCGAAAATAGGCGTAGAAGCCGAGTGGGCGTAGAAGCCGAGTGGTCATAGAGGCCGAGTGGGCGTAGAAGCCGAGTGGGCGTAGAAGCCAAGTGAGCACAAGAGTTGAATGGGCGTAGAAGCCGCTGCGCACCGTGCCATAGTGCTGATGTGGACGTCTTAGCCAGAATTACGGCTTTTGAAGATATAATCAAATCTTTTGCATTAAATGCAGAGATTTGCCACCATCCTGTGCATTAAATATGGAGGCATGTTTTTGAAGGTTTGCAGCCCTTCTGTGCATCCGTCGCAGAGGCGTGCCTCGAGAAACTGTCACCGCTCTGCGTGTCAGTCGTAGAGACGTGCCTGGAGATACTGTTACCGCTCTGCGCATCAGTCGTAGAGGCGTGCTTCTAGCAACTGTCATCGCTTTGTGCATTGGTCGTAGAGACGTGCCTCGAGCCCCATACGAAGTGCAGCATTTGATGTGGCAGGCGGTTTGTCTACTGCGGGGCGTAAATAGCTCATGTCTACCTGTGTAAAACAAGGCAGCGTATCCCTTTGTGCACGTAAAAGCAGTTTATGCGAAGGAGATGGTGGTAAATGATAGCCTGGGTCGCAGTGCCGTGCCATCATTATAGCCGTTGTCTGGGTAGTCGAGAAGTATCCCTGGGTAGTCGAGCAGTATCCCTTTGTCAGAAGTCCAGACGTCAGGTTCATTGCAGGATCTGACAGGTTTACTTTGGGGAATACGAAGCGTCTCTCGTACACTTCAATATTGCGTTTGCAAGAGGATGGGTTTCACGTCCGGGAGTCGATGTAGCACCCTGTTTACGCTGAAGCGGTTTGGACGTACTGCCTTATGTTGAGCTTATATTTCATGCTGTGTTTGGCGGAGAAAGCTCTGTTTGCACGCTTGATGGCTCTGAAGGCCTCTGTTTACGCTGCTCTGCATCAATATGCTGCGTATAGCCATCCAGCGTATTTTTTATGCTTCTACAATTATAAATAATATTGAGCCATTGTCTCCCTATAGGAGCATTGGAATCGCTAATATCGTATTTTTAGTGTAGTGGCCCTACGGGGGACTGGTGCATCCTGCAAGTGCCTGTATATTCCTTATTTGGTTCGGTTAGCTCATGTTCGGTATTGGCATAATTTGAGAATACCTATTATGCATTATTTCTAAGATAACCCCAGACTTATAAAATAGCAAGCCGTACAAGTGATTGGCTGATATAAGAAAATGGACTTGTTTGTGATTCTATTATTTTGGTTAGTAGCCTAGAAAAATGGACTATCATAGCGTGATGGTTCAACCCTTGACCTTGTTTGGTTGTAGGATTGGGCCTTTGTGCTAGGATATGCCATGGACCTAAGTTACGACACTGAACCTATGTATTATTGTTATAGTTATATTCTTGGATTTTTGTTTCTCCATTTCATGCTTCCTTTGTGGTACTTACTATTTGGGGTCTAACCCCACTGGTTTTGCATGGCCAGGTTTTAAACCAGCACTCGAGGATCCAGCGTACTATCCTCCAACTCATGGCGCATACCAGGAACATGGTCGTAGAGAATAACGAGTATGATTTATTCTTTCCCGCTCATCGTTGTATATTTTTTTCTTTTTTGGCGTTTAGCCACCGGCACTTGTTAGCCGGCACATCTTGACATTAGTATCCTTATATTATTGTATTAAATTAGACTGCAGCTGATCACTGTCATGTACTTTTAATACTCTGACAGCTTCTTATTTTGCACAACTGGTCTCTAGAATATTTTGAGAAAGCATTTGGGATGCCTTATTGCTTTATCATATATACTATATGGTTACTGTTTCTTGTTTGAATGATTGAGACATAAAAATTCTTGATAATAGGAGAATTGATTGTAGAATGCACCCCCTTATCTTATTACAACCGTGATTGTCGTACGACGTATAGTACCTTGTACGGGGTAGCTGGCCATGTTCGTCCCTATATTCCGGTACTGGGACGTGACATCTGATCCTCTCAACAATTGTTATGTCCCACTCCCAAAATACGTAGGACTAGGTTACGTGGCAATGGTCAACTACGTATCAAGTAAACTCTAACCCAACACGAATATATATATGCTGTCTAGAATAGGGTTAATTATTTCCATAAGTCACTGTATATACACTATCTTAATTCATAAAGAAAATAAATATCAAGAATGAACTATATGTATTAAAGTCGCCCGCTAGTAACACATAAGATCGAATAGACTCGAAAGAAAAATAGTATACAAATACTAGGCTATAACAGCAGAAAATAAGCAATAAGGGAAAAATTGATCAAATACGAAAGAGATGATACAAGTGCCTTAATAACAATATATGCATACCGAGAAGATAGACATCAACAACTCTGAAAGAACTTGATAACAACAAAACTCCCGAGGATAATCCTGATCATCTACACTTGGAAAGGGACTAGGTCCTCAGAGGGACGTAATAAGAAACATATAAATATGCCATAATAAATACTGCAATAAACATCTATAAGGTCTCTTAATCGTTCTATGTGAATGCAGTTGAGGACAATGTTTCGAACAAACAATAGTACACTGCACACGTAGTGCTCATCCAAGTCACTAGCGGCCAACTAGAGGAAAGTAAAAATAATGCATGACAACGTAGAGCTCATCTGAGTCACCAATGGCCAACTAGAGAAAAGTAAAAATAATGTACGACACATGTAGCGCTCGCCTGAGTCACTAGTGCCAACTAGAGGAAATTAAATAAAAAGTAGCCCTTACAATAATATCTGTCGTCCCTATCCCATGAGACTGTCCAAGTCGTATCCACCACTCGTCTAGCTTATAACTGCTATGGTCTCTAACACAATATACTAATAGTCGTTATATCCTAACCGTCGCACGTCCCGCACGTATCGATGGCCAGTCGATTACACAAGTCCGTGTCCTATAAGAAAATTATAAGTCGTGTCATGTATGTGTCATGGCCAAAGGATATATAAGGATACCTCACAATCATGGGGTGGTCTCATAACTCTAGGTCAACATGCACAGTAAAATTAGAAGACAAATAGACGACGCAATCCGTTATTGCACCCAAGTATTTCTTTGACGCATAGTTTAATAGCATAGATAAATAAAATAATAATAATAATAATAAAATAAGCTAAAATGAATGTAAATAAGTAGTAACCGTGGTAAGGTATACTTGTCTGGTGTTCGGGAAGAGTTTAGACGATGTTTTGGCAGTTAACACGTCAAGTCAACAGTAGCACAAAAAGGAAAAAATGTACGAAGGTCTCCGAATTCTGAAATAAATATCACCGACGTTCCTAGAATAAGCGAGATAGTTAGAAAAGCCTACCAATTTGTCAAATTCTGACACATGGGCAAAAATAATAATTTTAGGTCAAAACGGGGTCCACATGTAGCCCATCTTGTACTAAAATGTGTTAGGACTAAAAATCTCTAAATTTCGTATATTATAGGTCAAACAAAGTCTAAACGGCGATACAAACTTAACAGTATATCCAGATTTGGATTCTGATGTGCTGATCACAAAATTGTTCGTCAAGTCGAATTGTGGGGCTCATGAAACGATGATTCATTGACGTTCTCAGAATCGGACAAAACTTGGGTCACAAAACAAGTCAAACGCTACGAGTCTAGCATCACAAGTTTTGTTATGATCCGATGATCGAGTACAAACTAATTAAATATTTTGTAAAAGTGTCGATTGTTTGCCATGAACAAAAGTTTATGCAAAACTTTGTATTACAAATTAAGAAAGGACAAGAGATCCTATACAAGAATCTAAGTACAATAATTTTGGAGAAGTATATATGTGAAGATCTAATCTGTGGTCTCTTACTTTACTCCTTTGACTACTAGACACCAAGAAAAGAGATCCTATACAAGAATCTAAGTACAATAATTTTGGAGAAGTATATATGTGAAGATCTAATCTGTGGTCTCTTACTTTACTCCTTTGACTACTAGACACCAAGAAAAGATAATTTGGAAACACTTGAACTATTTCGGAGAATCTAGCAACGAGAAAGCTTTGGCAATACTTGTACGAAGAGCTTATGTTCTTCTTCTCCTCTATCCCCCTCTTAATGGATATGTTGATTCCATATTTATAATATTTTATGCTAAAAATGGTTATCTGTGTACATGCGTACGCACGAGCAATATACACCATGTTTGGTGTGATACACGTATATTTTGAAGACATGTAGCCCTCGTTCTGGATAGTGAGTGCACAAATTACTAATGATTTGACACGCGACTTCCTATGCGAGGAAGGCTCAAGTCATGGTGGCAATTATTTGTACATTATTTATGAAAAATATGGCATGAGAAACATCTTATCATAGCCGTTTACCGTATTATTGGAGAGTAATAGCCATATCGACGTACTTTGAAGAGGATAGACATGCTGGCATACTTTGAAGAAGATTGCCATGGTGGCGTAATCTGGCTGTAATATGAATGTTGGCATACTCAAGTTGCAGAACCAATGTTGGCATATTCAGTGAGTGTTAACACTGTCAGCGTACTTTTGCTAAAGCATCAATGTTGGCGTATTCAAAAGAGATAATATCAATGGCGTACTCTATTTGAAGTAGCACTATTGGTGAACAATAGCAAAGTAGCATTGGCGGCGTACTCGAGATGAGATATCAACTTTGATCGTTAAATGACAACCTGGGTCAGCGTGCGAAGAAATTCTCTACATTTAGTAACTGATCTCCTCGACCACTGTGTCAGTGGCGACTTTGTTCGACATGGTAATGTCAGCATACTACGTCAAGGATGACCTGCTGGCATACTCTGGCGAAGAGAGCTCACTTGTGTACTTGGATAAAGTAGCATCATCAGCGTATTGAAGTAGAGTAACCCCCTTGGCGTTCAGAAATAGAGTAACAACCTTGGCGTACTAAAATTGAGTGACAACCTTGGCATACTGAAATAGAGTAACAACCATGGCGTACTGAGACAAGGTAACCATTTTAGCATACCAGGATGAAACAACAGTTTTATTTGGTCGCTAAACGACAACCTGGGTCTGCACGCCCAGAAATTCTTTGCATTTAATGCCTTGATCTCCTCGGCTGCTGTGCTGGCCTGTCAACTGTGAGAATCGTCTCATAATATTCATATTTTATGCGGATATGTATTTTGAGATGGTTATTTTATTTTATTGGATCTCGAGGAAGCCCAAAAATTCTTAAAATTGAAACTTTACTACTTGACTGGTATATCAACGATATACTACAGTATACCAACGGTATATTGTCCGGCAGATATTTATTTCACTTTCAAGACATTTTTGAGATATTTTTGAGATATTTTCTCTATAAATAGTACTCGAGGTATTTTATTTTCTTCTTTCTCTCTCCTCTCTTCTTTATTTTTTCTCGAGCTTGGAAGCGTGGTCTTGAGTCATGGAGTGTGGTTTTTGAACTCCTTTATGGTGGTGGATTAGAAGGTTTAGACTGGGAGCTCGCTTTTGTCACTACCACATTTTAGGAAAAAGGGTATTTTAGTAATTTCCTATTTAAATAAATATTGTGCATGGTAAATAATTAATTGTTGTATTATTTAATTGTTGTGAGATATTATTACATTATTTTGGACTTATTTCTAGTGGACCCAACTAGTTTAGTTTGGACCCATGGACCAACATGAATTAATTGGTTAGACTTGGCCCATTTAGAAAGCCCATAGTTAAGGAGATGGATTAAATTAATTAAATGATTAGACTAGAAGCTTCCTTCCTTAATTATTTCTTCATGAGAGGCCCCAAGGGGTACATTGGACATTTCATAATTACTTGGGGGAGGGGCATGGCCGGCCTATATAGGGAGGGGGGAAATTTCTCTCTCCTCTCATTTCATTTCAATTCTAGATCTAGAAAATTCCCACTACCAAATTCCCTCCATTCCCAATCCAATTCCCTACCAAATTCATTCCAAATTCTTCCCAATTCACCATTAGAGAAGAAGAAAGCAAGGATCTAGAAGAAGGAAGCAAGGATCTACAAAGAGGAGCAAGGATCTACAATTTGGAAGCAAGTTCATCTCAATTGGAGGTTTCATTGGGAATCCATCTCCCAATAGGTATAATTCAGATTTTTCCATTTAAATAGCTTCTAAATCTGGGATTTAATCATGTAAAATCAACCTATATGTATGTACTACCCATAGGACTTTGTTTTGTGTTCATAGGAGACCCATGGAGAAAGTTATGGTGCTTTTTGTATCAATTTTGTTGGAATTCCGAATTTACATTTTGTTGTGTGTGTCAATTGATCCTATAGATCAATTGGACAATGAACTTTGTGTTTGAGGCTAGTGTCGTGTCCATATTGGGATACTTGTGGTTCGTGTCCCAACTATTTGGTGATACGTGTCATTTGGGGGTTTTCCTCCGACACGGGGCTTTGAACATGTCGTATTTTGACACGGACACATAGATCTACTTTTGACACTTTGATTTGTTCGTAAATATTATTTGTGATTTGTTTGTGTCCTTCGGGGTGCAATTGGTTGTGTGTTGGACTCGTGTCGCATGCGTATCCTAGATCTAGTGGGATAAGGTGTGATACTCTCCAATTTAATGTGTTTATGTGTAGATCTAATTATGTATGGTTTAAATTCTTATTTTATAATATGTATATATATATGGAGATTATATGTTTATTTTTGTGTATTTATTATAGTAATTATTGTAGCATGGATCTATATTTTGTGTGTGCAAATAGTGTACAAAATAATATGTAGCTTCTTGTATAATATATATGTACTACTTATTAATAATATATTTTGTACATAAAATGTTTTATAAAACATATTGTATGTTTAATTGTGTAATTATATTATTTATAATTATTATGTAATTGTTTGGATATTAATGTTAAGTATGTACATTAATAAGTCCTTTGTGTTAATATTTATTTATTAAATATTTGAATGTATAAGTTTATGTTTATATTAATATACATATATATGTATAGTTTTATTAAAGGTTTTATATATGTATATATATTGTTTTATATATTCTGTTTATTTATATAAATATTATTGTTTTATATATATTCTGTTTTTATATATATAATTATATTTATATAACTAGTTTTTAGCGACAGTGCATTAATGACAGTGAAACTGTCATTAATTGACCGTTTTAATGAGCAGCCGCTGTAGCCGCTGTAACCGCTCTGCATTAATGACGTTTCTGTCATTAATGACTGCGGGCGGGATTCAACAGCATTTGGCGACAGTTTCGGTGACAGTTGTTTAACTGTCACCAATTGTTCAGCAGTGTGTATATCACACACGGTTTTTCTGCGACAGTTTTTAGTGACAGTCAAGACTGTCACTATAAGCTATTTTATTTTAAATCTTTGTTTTAACCCCCTGTTTTCAATGACACTTTGGCAGTTTATTTATATTATATATATTTATTGTTATATATATATATATATATATATATATGGGTGTTTTGTGAGGCATATAATTATTATATTTATAGTATTTTAATTATATGGATATTGGTTTACATAGATATTATTTATGATATATAATTTTTGTATTATTAAATACTTTGTGTAGATTCTTTTGGAATCTAATTTGATTCCTAAAATCATTGTATTTTATTTCTATATTATATTTTAGATATTTTGTGAGGTTGACCTAGGTTTGACCATGTTTGACTTTAGTTGACTTTAGAGTTGACCATAGTTGACTTTTGACTTAGAATTTATTTATTGAACTAGGAGTTGACTAGTTTGACTTGTTCTCTTTCCGGGACCTTGTATTAATGTGGTATTCCATATCTAGGTCTTCGAGGTACCGAGTCAGACATCTGTGAGACTGTTCTTTGGATTTCAGGCGAGTACATTCTCTGATAGTTTCTCATTTATGATATCCTCTATGTTCGTTGTATCTAGTGTAGATTTACATATTTCTCTCGACACTATGGTTACACGGATTGGTATATCCGGATCTCGTCATGAGATGTTATTCCTTGGTATATGGTGTATATGGTGCAAGTATTGTTTCATTGGTTATCTTGTGCATGTACAGACACCGATTCTCGGGGAGACTAGCTATCTTCTTGGGGAATCTCGTGCCATAACGTACCGTGGTTGGATCTATTATACCAGTCGGGGGTGGGGAGTATTAGTATAGATATGTGATCAAATCCCTATTGAATAAAGTCTTGTTTCTTGAATAGTGTTGGTCATACCCAGCACGTATGATTAGCCAGGCCGCATTGCATCTTGCCCAAGCCGATCACATGTTAAGCTGTACTCACACACTTAGTCATTAGTATTATTGTTCCACCAGCATATTGTTCATTATTGTATTTCTGTCCAGTATTTCCTTATTGTCTATACATTTCTTGTATCTATTTATGCATCTTGTTTATCCACAGCTATTTACTGTTACATAGTTTTTATCATTGTTTGAGAACTGCTATTAGGGTTGTACTCTGCTCCTTCCTGACTGGAAATATTTTTCCAGATGACACTGAGGAGTACCCTACCTACTATGGACCCCAGGATGTTGTGGGTTTAGATTCTGAGACCCTGGCTCAAGAGGGACTTATCCCAACTGAGACAGTTGACCCTGGAGTGTAGCTTTATAGTTTTGTAGTATTCTTTGTACTGGATTTGTCTCCAGCTTTTGTTGTTATTCTTCAGACTCATTGATGTATTATTTTAGACTCATGAGTTGTATTGTGACTATTCATTTCTTTATCTGATTCGTGCTCATTTCCATCTTAGTTCTGTGATTGAGTATTTTATCATTATTGGTGGTTCATTATATTAGATAGATTATCTAGACAGCGTTCTACCGCCGATTCTGCGGCGTAGGCTGGGCGTTGTTTTCGACTAGTACCCTTACACCGGGTGCGGGTCGTGACACGTTTTTGGTGGTGGCCCATGCAGGTCTAGCTTCACAAGTATGTGATGTCGTGGTAGTGCGACAACTTAGTTGTACTACTGCGAGCCTGCAATAGGATATAGGATATAGGCTGAGATACTCAATCACATCTAGGAAAATTCTTTTGATTCAACTATTCTCCTTTGACATTGATACTTGATCCCTTAAACTTGTCCTTTCCTTGATATCTTACATCTTGTGCCATATTGATTCTTTCTTTCGCTTTGTCTCAGGATGCCGCCTAAGACTAGATCACAGCAGGGGAGAGCAGTTTCTGAGAGGTCTGCGACATCCCGAGGGCCTGCACCAGTCACTTCTCCGGTGATTGGAGTGTCAGCTGCTTTCGGAGGTCCACCTCCTACTCAGAGGACTGTGCCAGCTGTATCTGAGGGGCTTCCACCTCCACCTCCTGTGCCAGCAGAGGCGTCACAGATGTTTACTCTGTTTCGTGAGATGCTCGAGGCACAGAGGGCTCAGTCAGAGGCACATCAGAGGCAGACCGACGTTCTACGGCAGGGCATCGAGAGTGCTCATCAGCTTGCTCGTGCTGTAGTTGAGAGAGGAGTTCCGATCCAGCAGCAGGTTGTTCCTCAGGTTGCTCAGCTTCGGCCAGGCAACATTCAGGACTTCAAGAAACTGGAGCCTAGGGTTTTCAAGGGGACGGAGGGCATCGTCTATGCTGATGATTGGCTCGAGGACATTGAGCGTCTTATGAGGGTGTCCCGTCTTTCTGAAGATCTGAAGGTTGAGGCGGTAGGACTTCAACTGTTCGACGTCGCTCGTACTTGGTTCAGGAATGAGCCGGTTCTAGTTGACGCAGGACAATCTTGGGAGGTATTCAAGGACCTTTTCAAGAAGAAGTTTTTCGCCCGGATAGACAGGCTTGACTTAGGGAGACAATTTGAGAGTCTCATTCAGGGAAGCATGTCTGTGGAGGAATACGCTGCGGAGTTCGGTAGGCTGAGCCGATTTGCAGAGTACTTGGTGAGAGAGCCGGAAGTTCGAGCTATTCGTTTCCGAGAGGGTCTAAACTGGGAAGTGAAGATTCTCATTCCGTCCTTTTATGAGACATACTCGGAGATACTTGCGGAGGCACGCAAGGTTGAGCGGGATCTGGGTTTGAAGACTAAAAGAGACCGTGATTCTTTTCTGGGGGCCAACAGCAGTGCAGTATCTGCCAAACGTCCTCATTTCCAGTCCAGACCTTTCCAGCAGCCACAACAGAACCAGACTCCAGCTAGAGCGCCTTTTCACCAGGCACCTCAGCAGCAGAGGCAGTTACAGCAAGCTCCATGCAACTACTGCAAGAAGCCCGGCCACATCTGGGAAGTTTGCAGGAAGAGGCTAGGAGTTTGTTTGTATTGTGGTACTGAAGGGCATCAATTGAGGGAGTGTCCTCGTCGTGCAGTTCAGGGAGCAGCTCCAGCTCCGAGGGCACAGATGAGACCACCTGCAGCACAGCCGAGGGGACCGCTTCCGACACAGCAGCAGCGTTTTGTCCAGCATCAACAGCAGGGAGGTGCTCGGCAGGGACGAGCGTTTGCTATGACCGTCGAAGAGGAGGAACCCACCGGAGATGTTATCGCAGGTTCTATTCTTCTTGATTCCATTCCAGCTTTAGCTTTGTTTGATAGTGGTGCTTCCCATAGTTTTGTATCTGTTTCTTTTGCTCTAAAGCATGGTTTGGTAGCTGAGTCTTTGCTTAGGACTTGCAAGATCATGACCGGGGGAGGCATTATCCTGGTTAATGATATTTGCAAGGATCGGAGAGTTACTTTGGGAGGCCGGGAGTTGAGTGCGTGTCTACTTGTAATGCCACTTCCGAGCTACGACATTGTACTCGGGATGGATTGGTTGAGTAGGCACCGTGCTAGCATAGATTGTAGAGGAGGTAGAGTTTTGTTTGGTCCGCCAGGAGAGCCAGAGTTCGAGTTTGCTAGAGGAGCTGCAGAGCAGGGAGAAGGCATTATTTGTGGAGCTATGGTGGAAGACAAGGAGTTGCCACATCCGTTGATAGCAGAATTCTTGGATGTGTTTCCTGAGGAATTGCCAGGATTGCCGCCAGATCGAGATGTTGAATTTTCTATAGATTTGGTGCCAGGTGCAGAACCAATTTTGCAACATGTCTATAGAGTAAACAACAGCAAGCTGGTCGAGTTGAAGAAGCAGGTGGATGAATTGCAGGATAAGGGGTTTATCAGATCGAGTTCTTCACCATGGGGAGCCCCGGTATTGTTTGTACCGAAGAAGGATGGATCAGTGCGCATGTGCATTGATTACAGGGCTTTGAATAATCTCACTATCAAGAATAAGTATCCTTTGCCACGGATTGATGATCTGTTTGATCAGTTGAGTGGTGCGAAGGTGTTTTCTAAGATAGATTTGAGATCAGGCTACCATCAGGTGAAGGTGAAGCCGGAGGACATACCGAAGACTGCTTTTAGAACTCGGTATGGTCAGTACGAGTTTATGGTGATGCCGTTTGGTTTGACTAATGCGCCGGCGGTATTTATGAACTTGATGAACAAGGTGTTCCACCAGTACCTTGACAAGTTCGTGGTGGTGTTCATCGACGACATACTCATATACTCGAAGACACCGGAGGAGCATGAGGAGCATTTGAGGATTGTGTTGGATGTGCTGAGGAAGGAGAAGCTGTATGGGAAGTTGTCCAAATGTGAGTTTTTCTTGGACAAGGTGGAATTCTTGGGGCATGTTGTGACTGGTGATGGTATTTCAGTGGATCCGAAGAAGATTTCAGCAGTGGAATCTTGGAAGACTCCGAGTTCGGTAGCAGAGATCAGGAGTTTCTTGGGATTGGCAGGCTACTACAGGAAGTTTGTGCAAGATTTTTCGAGGATTGCCGAGCCGATGACCAGACTCACAAGGAAGGATGTGGAGTTTGTTTGGACGGAAGATTGCCAGGCTGCTTTTGAGGAGTTGAAGAAGAGGTTGACGTCTGCTCCTATTTTGACGTTGCCATCAGGGTCCGGAGGTTTCACTATTTATAGTGATGCATCGGGAAAGGGTTTAGGTTGTGTTCTTCAGCAGCATGGGAAAGTGATTGCCTATGCATCCAGGCAATTGCGTCCTCATGAAAAGAACTATCCTACCCATGATTTGGAGTTGGCAGCTGTCATATTCGCCCTGAAGTTGTGGAAACATTATTTGTACGGAGAGCGTGTGGAGATCTTCACAGACCACAAAAGCTTGAAGTACGTTTTCACGCAGAAGGAGTTGAACATGAGACAGCGTCGGTGGTTGGAACTGATGAAGGATTTTGATATCTCTTTGCAATATCATCCTGGGAAAGCCAATGTAGTTGCCGATGCTTTGAGTAGGTATCCGGTAGCTATGTTCTTGACGCAGGATCGATATTTGTTGGAAGACTTAGAGAGCTTGGGCATTGAGGTGATTGTTCCTGGATGTGCTATGCAGATGTGGGGATTGCAGATACACTCAGATTTGATGGACAGGATCAAGGCAGCACAGTATGATGATGTATCTCTGAGAAGTATCAGAGCTCAGGTGAGAGCTGGATTGGAGGATGATTTCACTATTGCAGAGGATGGATCTTTGAGGCATGGAGATAGATTGTGTGTGCCTAGTGGGGAGTTGCGTGAGGAGGTGTTGCAGGAAGCGCATCGCTCTCAGTATTCCATGCATCCAGGTGCTAACAAGATGTATCGGGATATGCGAGAGAGTGTGTGGTGGTATGGCATGAAGAGGGAAGTGGCACAGTTTGTATCCAGATGCTTAGTGTGCCAGCAGGTGAAAGCCGAGAGGCAGAGGCCAGGAGGTTTACTTCAGCCATTACCTATTCCAGAGTGGAAGTGGGAACACATTACTATGGATTTTGTGTCCGGACTACCACGATCTCCAGGAGGGAAAGACGCGATTTGGGTCATTGTTGATAGATTGACCAAGTCGGCCCACTTTTTGCCTTTCAAGGTGGGTTTGTCTACGGAGAAGCTGGCAGAGATGTATGTGAGGCAGATCGTTAGGATACATGGAGTTCCCGTCAGCATAGTCTCGGATCGGGATAGTCGTTTCACTTCTCATTTCTGGAGGAGTTTGCAGGAGAGTTTGGGCACTCAGCTCAAGTTCAGTACTGCATATCATCCCCAGACAGATGGGCAGTCAGAGAGGACTATTCAGACTCTCGAGGATATGTTGCGCACTTGTGTACTAGATTTCGGGGGTTCTTGGGAGGATCATCTCCATTTGGTAGAGTTTGCTTACAACAACAGTTACCAGGCCAGTATAGAGATGTCACCTTTCGAAGCTCTATATGGTCGGAGGTGTCGTACTCCTTTGTCTTGGGACGATGTTGGAGAGAGAGTTTTGCTTGGGCCAGAGATGGTTGTGGATGCAGCGGAGAAGGTTCAGTTGATCAGAGATAGACTTCGGGTGGCGCAGGACAGACATCGGCATTGGGCCGATAGCCATCGGAGACCTTTGGAGTTCGAGGTATAGTTTAGATTTTGTTTTGTGCTTGTTCTTGATTGTTTGTTATAGATTAAGTTCTTAAGGTGGTGTTTTGTTCTAGGTGGGTGGTTTGGTGTTTCTGAGGATTTCTCCGACACGAGGCACGATTCGCTTCGGTGGAGGCGGAAAGCTTAGTCCGCGATTCATCGGACCTTTCACTATTCTAGAGAGGGTCGGTGCAGTTGCTTATAGACTAGACTTGCCACCTACATTGGAGGGAGTGCACAACGTGTTTCATGTGTCGCAGTTGAGACGATACGTGGCAGATCCTAGTCATGTATTGGATCACTCAGAGATAGAGGTGGGCCCTACTCTTAGCTATCCAGAGCAGCCAGTTGGGATTCTGGATCGGAGAGAGAAGGTGCTGAGGAACCAGACTATTCCTTTGGTGCGCGTCGCATGGAGGCATCACTCTCCGGGGGAGTCTACCTGGGAGAGAGAGGATGACATGCGAGAGCGTTATCCATATTTGTTTGTACCTTGAGGTATGTTATTTCTAGTTATGTTCTGTTCATTGTTATGCTCTGTTCATTAGTTAGTTGTGATTCTTTAGTTATGTTCTGTGATTTTCTGGGGGTAGTTTTCGTCTTTGAATTTCGAGGACGAAATTATTTTAAGGAGGGTAGACTTGTCACTACCACATTTTAGGAAAAAGGGTATTTTAGTAATTTCCTATTTAAATAAATATTGTGCATGGTAAATAATTAATTGTTGTATTATTTAATTGTTGTGAGATATTATTACATTATTTTGGACTTATTTCTAGTGGACCCAACTAGTTTAGTTTGGACCCATGGACCAACATGAATTAATTGGTTAGACTTGGCCCATTTAGAAAGCCCATAGTTAAGGAGATGGATTAAATTAATTAAATGATTAGACTAGAAGCTTCCTTCCTTAATTATTTCTTCATGAGAGGCCCCAAGGGGTACATTGGACATTTCATAATTACTTGGGGGAGGGGCATGGCCGGCCTATATAGGGAGGGGGGAAATTTCTCTCTCCTCTCATTTCATTTCAATTCTAGATCTAGAAAATTCCCACTACCAAATTCCCTCCATTCCCAATCCAATTCCCTACCAAATTCATTCCAAATTCTTCCCAATTCACCATTAGAGAAGAAGAAAGCAAGGATCTAGAAGAAGGAAGCAAGGATCTACAAAGAGGAGCAAGGATCTACAATTTGGAAGCAAGTTCATCTCAATTGGAGGTTTCATTGGGAATCCATCTCCCAATAGGTATAATTCAGATTTTTCCATTTAAATAGCTTCTAAATCTGGGATTTAATCATGTAAAATCAACCTATATGTATGTACTACCCATAGGACTTTGTTTTGTGTTCATAGGAGACCCATGGAGAAAGTTATGGTGCTTTTTGTATCAATTTTGTTGGAATTCCGAATTTACATTTTGTTGTGTGTGTCAATTGATCCTATAGATCAATTGGACAATGAACTTTGTGTTTGAGGCTAGTGTCGTGTCCATATTGGGATACTTGTGGTTCGTGTCCCAACTATTTGGTGATACGTGTCATTTGGGGGTTTTCCTCCGACACGGGGCTTTGAACATGTCGTATTTTGACACGGACACATAGATCTACTTTTGACACTTTGATTTGTTCGTAAATATTATTTGTGATTTGTTTGTGTCCTTCGGGGTGCAATTGGTTGTGTGTTGGACTCGTGTCGCATGCGTATCCTAGATCTAGTGGGATAAGGTGTGATACTCTCCAATTTAATGTGTTTATGTGTAGATCTAATTATGTATGGTTTAAATTCTTATTTTATAATATGTATATATATATGGAGATTATATGTTTATTTTTGTGTATTTATTATAGTAATTATTGTAGCATGGATCTATATTTTGTGTGTGCAAATAGTGTACAAAATAATATGTAGCTTCTTGTATAATATATATGTACTACTTATTAATAATATATTTTGTACATAAAATGTTTTATAAAACATATTGTATGTTTAATTGTGTAATTATATTATTTATAATTATTATGTAATTGTTTGGATATTAATGTTAAGTATGTACATTAATAAGTCCTTTGTGTTAATATTTATTTATTAAATATTTGAATGTATAAGTTTATGTTTATATTAATATACATATATATGTATAGTTTTATTAAAGGTTTTATATATGTATATATATTGTTTTATATATTCTGTTTATTTATATAAATATTATTGTTTTATATATATTCTGTTTTTATATATATAATTATATTTATATAACTAGTTTTTAGCGACAGTGCATTAATGACAGTGAAACTGTCATTAATTGACCGTTTTAATGAGCAGCCGCTGTAGCCGCTGTAACCGCTCTGCATTAATGACGTTTCTGTCATTAATGACTGCGGGCGGGATTCAACAGCATTTGGCGACAGTTTCGGTGACAGTTGTTTAACTGTCACCAATTGTTCAGCAGTGTGTATATCACACACGGTTTTTCTGCGACAGTTTTTAGTGACAGTCAAGACTGTCACTATAAGCTATTTTATTTTAAATCTTTGTTTTAACCCCCTGTTTTCAATGACACTTTGGCAGTTTATTTATATTATATATATTTATTGTTATATATATATATATATATATATATGGGTGTTTTGTGAGGCATATAATTATTATATTTATAGTATTTTAATTATATGGATATTGGTTTACATAGATATTATTTATGATATATAATTTTTGTATTATTAAATACTTTGTGTAGATTCTTTTGGAATCTAATTTGATTCCTAAAATCATTGTATTTTATTTCTATATTATATTTTAGATATTTTGTGAGGTTGACCTAGGTTTGACCATGTTTGACTTTAGTTGACTTTAGAGTTGACCATAGTTGACTTTTGACTTAGAATTTATTTATTGAACTAGGAGTTGACTAGTTTGACTTGTTCTCTTTCCGGGACCTTGTATTAATGTGGTATTCCATATCTAGGTCTTCGAGGTACCGAGTCAGACATCTGTGAGACTGTTCTTTGGATTTCAGGCGAGTACATTCTCTGATAGTTTCTCATTTATGATATCCTCTATGTTCGTTGTATCTAGTGTAGATTTACATATTTCTCTCGACACTATGGTTACACGGATTGGTATATCCGGATCTCGTCATGAGATGTTATTCCTTGGTATATGGTGTATATGGTGCAAGTATTGTTTCATTGGTTATCTTGTGCATGTACAGACACCGATTCTCGGGGAGACTAGCTATCTTCTTGGGGAATCTCGTGCCATAACGTACCGTGGTTGGATCTATTATACCAGTCGGGGGTGGGGAGTATTAGTATAGATATGTGATCAAATCCCTATTGAATAAAGTCTTGTTTCTTGAATAGTGTTGGTCATACCCAGCACGTATGATTAGCCAGGCCGCATTGCATCTTGCCCAAGCCGATCACATGTTAAGCTGTACTCACACACTTAGTCATTAGTATTATTGTTCCACCAGCATATTGTTCATTATTGTATTTCTGTCCAGTATTTCCTTATTGTCTATACATTTCTTGTATCTATTTATGCATCTTGTTTATCCACAGCTATTTACTGTTACATAGTTTTTATCATTGTTTGAGAACTGCTATTAGGGTTGTACTCTGCTCCTTCCTGACTGGAAATATTTTTCCAGATGACACTGAGGAGTACCCTACCTACTATGGACCCCAGGATGTTGTGGGTTTAGATTCTGAGACCCTGGCTCAAGAGGGACTTATCCCAACTGAGACAGTTGACCCTGGAGTGTAGCTTTATAGTTTTGTAGTATTCTTTGTACTGGATTTGTCTCCAGCTTTTGTTGTTATTCTTCAGACTCATTGATGTATTATTTTAGACTCATGAGTTGTATTGTGACTATTCATTTCTTTATCTGATTCGTGCTCATTTCCATCTTAGTTCTGTGATTGAGTATTTTATCATTATTGGTGGTTCATTATATTAGATAGATTATCTAGACAGCGTTCTACCGCCGATTCTGCGGCGTAGGCTGGGCGTTGTTTTCGACTAGTACCCTTACACCGGGTGCGGGTCGTGACAGCTTTAGGCAAGGAGCTCGCTTTAGGTAAGTACACCTTGCCAATTTTGTGAAATTCTTTTACTTTCAGTCATTTTACTTTCCTGGAGCTTGGTTATTGCTTTTTAGCTTAGACTTGCTTTACTATAGTTGTTCATATCATGATTTCTAGCCTATTGACCGTCTCAATTTTAATTTTTGGTATAATCTTATTCTGTCCCTTTTTGGTAACTCAGTAATGAAAATGGTATCGGAGTTGTGACCGTGAGATTTAGTCCATATTGTGATATGAGACTTACCCTAGACTTGACTTCTTGTTAGACTTGGTTTTGATAATTTTTGAGATTTGATTTGGAATCCAAAAATCAGACCTGACTTGACTTTAACTATGATTATTCTTGGAAACCGGCATACCGACGCTATACTATAGTGTACCGACGGTATATCGATTTTATCCTACTTGATTTCTAGATATTTTCTTGTGAACCCTATCAGCATACCGACGGTATAGTGGGTTGTGCCGACGGTATACCGATCTTGCAGACATTGTTAGATATTTTTCTTGGCCGACATATTGACGATGTACTAGGCTATGCCGAGGTTTACCGATTTGTAAAACTTTATTTTTCAGTAACTTTTTGCCTACTTGGAATGGCATACCGACAGTATAGTACAGTATACCGACAGTATACTAATTTGTTGGAATCCAGAACTTGCTGTATTTTTTCTATCTTTGGATTGGTGTACCGACGGTGTACTGGACTGTACTGACGGTATACGGATCGTGCACTTTCTTAGAAATTCTTGGTTTTTTTGATTTCATGTTAAAAATTCTGGCTTTTGTTTGAACACGCGATAACTTGACCTGATTTTGGATATAAACTTACATGGCTTCAGATGACATGACTTGACTTGACTTGGCTTTACTCGATTTTACCCGGCTTTGTCCGGCTACACGTGATGACATAATTAACTAGACTTGACTTGGCATGACTTTACATGGCTTCATCGAACATGGCTTGACCTGGTTTCATATGGTTTCATCTGGTTGGACATGGTTTCACATGGCTTTACCTGGCTTCACCTGGATTGACATGACTTCACTTGGCTTTACCTGGCTTCACTTGGTGACACGTGGCTTGGTTGTTGTCGTGACTTACCTGAGTTCGGTTGTGCAATGTGTATTAAACCTGTTTATATTAATATTAGAACTTGACTAGTCCGCATCATGTGTAGGATGGATTCTGTGGAATGCCACACCCGAATTCATACCAGAAACTGATAGGGGATTAAATAACTAGAGATTCACTTTATACATGGCTAGGAATTTTCCTAGATTGCATGCAGTCCCGGTTATTCATACTGTTGTCTTGAGGAGTATCTGTCACCCTCACTTTTTTAACTAGGGATAGTTTGATAATTTGGCATGGGTAATTATTTTGAGAATATAATATTTATACTAGTGGGCTATAATATTTAATTGATGATTGCATTAATTATTTAATTATTAATACGTTATATGAATTTCTTGTGACTTGTATTATTTATTATAGTTAGGAGGCTAGCCTAATAGTTAGGCTTGTCGCTTGTAAGCCCAATTAGACTTGTCATGTCAAGTAGTGAGCCTAACTTGAACCCAAGTCCATTAGACCTTTCTCACTAATTAATTAAGAAGAAATAACTTAATTGGAATTAGTTAGAAACTATGCAAATAGCCCTCCCTAATTATTTTTTCATAATACATCATGGAGGGGTACATGGGATATTCGCGTATGACTTGGGAAAGGGGGAAGGGGCCGGCCACTACTAAGGGGGCTCTTCTCTTTCTCTCCTCTCATTGCATTCATTCTAGATCTAGAAATTAGATCCCCAATTTTTTATCATTCCCTTAATTGAATTATCACTCAATTCATCTCTATTTTTCTCTCATTCTTATTCTCATTCCATAAGGAGCTTGGATCTTGGAGAATCAAGGAGCACAAAGAGAAGGAGCTTGGGTGGAGAGATCGTGTCTGAATCGTGTCTGTGGAAATAATTTATTGGGAAACCATCTCTCAATTGGTAAATTCTGAATTCATTCTCATTGTAGTTTGTAAATCATGCATTTGACCATTAAGAATGACCCCATGGCATAGGACTACCTATATGATCAAGTTTTAGATTAATTGATTATGTATTGTGAGTTCTATATAGGTTTTTGTGTGTATTTTGGGAGAGTTACGAGTTTGACACATTAATTGTGTGTCATGAGACCAATTAGATCTAATTAGACTTAGATTGGGGTTGTAGAACTAGGTACGTATCCACTAATAGATACGTATAGGCCGTATCATGGTATTTTATGATATGGTGTGATACGGAGCTCAATTTGGATGTTTTGTGCAATTAATCCTTATTTCTCCTTGTAGCAAGTTGCATTAGTTATTATTATGTGTATTTGATATGTGAGAATATTTATTGAGGTGTATTGGGGGTTTTGGCATATCTATGGGATGAGTATCATGAGTATTCCATATTGTACACTCTTAGTGTTTGGTGTAATGCTTATTTGCTTATATTAGTGTAAGTATTCTCATGTACCTCTCTCTCTCTCTCTCTCTCTATATATATATATATATATATATATATATATATATATATATATATATATATATATTATTAGTTGCTATATATATTGGTGTGTGTGCTGGTGACACAGGTGATTGTGTGTATTGGTGGTGGTTAATAGCTAACTGTGCACTGTGACGAGTGTGTATGAGATAATGAGGACATATGGGTGTTATACTTTGACTATGTGTGCACAAGTGTGTGGTTAACTTCAGAGTTGAAATATCAGCAAGGTTAGAAGGGTAAGTATAGATGTGAGTGAAGGGGTTAAGGGATTTGCAGGCAGTCTCTTTACAGCAGGGATGTTGTTATGGTAAGAGCATGGGAGAAGTTAGCATAGAAAGGTTCAGGTTTTGGAATTGGGGGTATTATCGAGCAACAGTTGAAGTACTCTTGAGGGAGAACTGTATTGGATGTCATGTTAGAGATGGAGCGGCACTAGGATCAAAGGGGACTGCAGGTGAACTCGTGAAGGGTAATATATTAATGCAGTTGGTTAAATTAGGGAGTTATATCTCTTGTTGGTCCACTGATTGAGCATGTGTGACTGCACATGTTGAAGATATGGCCATAACAACAATAAGCATGCAACTGGTTGCAATTAAACAGAGCAATAACAATAGCTAGTGAAGAAGGACAAGGGTTCGAGCAGGCCAGTGAAGTGAGGGGGAGTATTTACTCGGGTAGGACAGTGTATCAGTGCACTGTTGTACCCATATATTGGGTATCAGTGAGTTAAGAGGATGGGGTGTTCAGTCATCAGATTTGGTATAAGATTTGGTATGAGATTCACTCGAGTGGGGAGGATAACTTAATGTACCAGTTGGACTGATACATAAAGTATCTAGATGGAGTGAAGGTTAGAGACTAAGCAATGTGCAAGCAGTTGGAAGCTACTTTGGTGTAGGTACCTAGAAATACAGGGATGTTGGACTGATGGTGAAGTTAATATTTGGTATTAAGGATTAGGGAAGATATTCATGTATCAGAAAAGAGGTTGGGAACAAGCTCGAGTGAGCAAGAAGCCTGATACATCATGTATTAGGTAAGGTGAAGTTAGTTAACTGTTAGAATTAGTTGTCAATATCAGTTATTGTAGTTGTAAGTGATAGTTATAAATTAGAATATTAGAGATGGGTTATATATTAAGTATTGGTATTATCTGTTATTGTTAGTTTAGTTAGTTAGTTAGTAAATAGTAGATAGTATATTGTTATCATTAGCTATCAGTTAATAGATTAGTGTATATATATCACGACCCATACCCGGTGAAGGGGTACGAGTACGTGGGTACGTCTAGCCTACGCCGCAGCATCGACTGTAGAATGCTGTATAGGTCGACTATACTATCTAAATATCTCACTGTCACTACCACATTTCCAGATTAGGGCATTAGTGTAATTTCCCTGTTTAATTTTAATTATGTAAATATTTAATGTGATGAGTTTTATTTAGATAATTAGAGGTGTTCTTGATGATAGATTTTAGTTTAAACCCTAGAAACCATTAGGTCTAACCCTAATGGCTAAACCCTAATTTATGATCTAGCTTTAGAGAAACCCTAATTTTCCATGGTAGTTTTAGATCTCAAACCTTAGAAATGACTAAACATTAGTTAATTAAATTCTTCATGACTTAACATGGAGGATTAACTTAACCCTTGCATTAGGAACCCTAAACCTAGCCTATATTATAAAGGGGAGCCTCCCTCAACCATTCCTTCATGAAGAAAGAAAACCAAACCCTAGTCTCCAATTGAAACCATTCCCTCACCCCAAAGGGGAAACAAGGAGCTTGGGCCAAGAAGACTTGGAGAAGGAGAACCTCCATTAGGAAACTATCTCCCAATAGGTAAAATCCGATTTTTCCATTTTTAATTCTTTTTTTCCTTGATTGTTGCCCTTTAGGAACCCACCTTATTGTGTAGATTCTGATTTCTAGGGTTATACATGAAGACCTAGGAGAGATTTATGTTTTTGGCAACCTACGGGTGTTTTTCCCTAATTTCTGGAACCCAAACCCTAAGGATTTCGTGTAGTCTCGATTACCTCTCCTACGTGTAAGTTTAGATTTCGTTTTAGGGTTTTGATTTGGGTTTTTAGGAAGTTCTTAGTATGGATTCGTTTTCTGCACACCAAGTGTTTGGTGATACGTTTATTAGGTTTTACCTATCTAACGTATTTTAATTCCTGCATTTTGATATACCAATCTATATACATACATACATACATACATACATACATACATATATATATATATATATATATATATATATATATATATATATATATATATATATATATATATATTTGCGTTATGAACAGGTTGTGTTGTAAACCCCCCTCGATTTTATTCTGTAGATAGTTAGAGTAGTTTTGGAAAATTTTGATAGAAGGTATTGAGGTTTAGAGTAGAGGATATTTACCTGGAATTTTAATCCAATTAATTTAAACCATTGGCACACCCTATCTTTGTCTAATTATTCGGAGCCCATTATCAGCCCATAAATTCCGTACAAATATTGTACTCACGACTTAACTCGCCAAATTAGGCACTGGACTTTTCTGACTGTTAAAATTAAATTTTGTGTGCTCTAAATTAATTGCGCAATATTCCGAAAATCATAACCCATATTTAATTCCGTATCGGACACCTGTGTCGTTACCCTCGATTTTGGGGTACCAACTTAACCCGTTGAGCCGGACCAACTAAAGGGTCCAAGACTGACTCCAAGCCCCCACCATATTTTTGGCCTTTGCGCTGTTTCCGGATTTTGACCCCGCGGGCCCCAATTAAATTAAATTTGCGGGACGCGTTATTTCTATTTAAATCGGAATTTACCAACTTTGTAAATTTCATTTTAATCCTAAATTAATCCCAATGCCCTTCAAATTAGACCCGCACCTAACGCGCAACACCCCCTCACCATGACAATTTTTAAATATATTTTTCTCCGCAATTTTTGCGTCATTTCATGTGTCCATGCAAATTCCTGAATTTACGGGGGCTTATTTGCAATTATTAAATTGTTGGCAACATCCCATTGGTCATGATTAATTGAGAGGGTCCCAAAATAGGGTCCCAATCTCAATTCCCTCTTTCCCTCATGAAGAAACTCCATCCTATCCATATTAAATCCCATCCACCCATTCTACATGGGATGATCACAACCACCCATTCAAACCTATACACTCCCCTATAAAGTAAACTTTCACCCCACCCTCAACCACAAACCTACCGGCCCTAATCCCAAGGGAAAAACCACTCTCTCTCCTACTTCATTTATTCCTTCATGCAAAGGAAACAAACCTCTTCTTCCTCCATGCTCATCCTTCTTCTTTCCTTACTTTTCTCTCCTTCTCACTGAAGAAGTCCCCACTCCGGCCACTGTTTCCCCCCCCCCCCCGCTGAAGTTCTTCCCGCCGGCACTGCAGAACCCCCCGCTGAAGTTCTTCCCGCTGACCGGACTGAGCTGCTCCCGCTGACTGGACTGAGTAGCCTCCCTGATCGGACTGAGCTGCCCCCGACCGGCCAGCTATGCTCTCCCGACCGCCGAACTGTGCAGGCTTCACCCAGTCGGCCGTGCACCTCCGTCCGGCCGACTTCCCCGGTTCCTCTCTATTATCATACTTCCACCATCACCACCACCACTGGACAACACCCCCGGCCACCTTCTCCAGCCAACAGCTTCACGGCGAGGTCGACTCTCCCCTCTCTTAATTTATTTTCCAGGAATTAATATCATGTTAAATAGGATTTGTTTTATATGTGGAAGTGTGGAATGATAACTAGGGTTGTGTTGCAATGTGGATGATATACATGATTAGTATGGGTTTATATCGAGCTATGTGTTTAAGGTTTACATTGGTTGAGATAAAATGAGAATTTATGTGAATGTGGAATTTAAATGACTTGAGGATGGGTTTAATGAGGTTGACATGGTTTAATATTTATGTAGTATAGTGAGCATGTACCTTGTATTATAAAGTTGGTTTTGGATGTTGAAATTAGTGGAAATGAGGGGAATACAACTAGTGAGAAAATAAATACGATATTGGGCATGTGACGATGATTGAATAGGGTGATCAAAGACTTGGGGATTCTACTTGTAGTATGTCGGAAAAATGTATTTGTGTTAAGGTGCATTGTGGATTAGGAATATTTCCTACATGGAGTATTATAATTTAATCAAGTTATGGATTCGAGGAAAAGTGAGTGTTTGACCTTTAAATAAATAATCGGGGTCTATGGTACATGATGGAAACTGTAGATTTAATTATGGAGAATTAAATTAAGGAGAGTGTACAGATGACTAGTTGAATTGCTGTATTGTACCGATAGTCAACGGTGGTCAACCCCCCTAGTGACTTGTCCCTGTGAGTCGCATTTGAGACTGAGTCTGGGAGTAGATGTGTGTAGCACACTTGCCTGTCCTAAGTGGTTTATTGATTCTGGTTTGTATCTCTTCACTAGGTATTGCGGGACCTGAGGACTTGGACACAGTACCCAATCCCCGTCATCAGCAGCCGCACGCAGGCAAGTGTACCTTGCCACCCTGTATTTCATTTTACAGATATTTGTTGTTTCGTATGTACATCGTGCACGTAGTTATGTTGACGTTCGGTACTTCGCGTCCGGTTCACAACCGGGTGAAGACGTACGTCGTAGCGTCCTAGGAAGATTGTTGGATGATTCGTAGTATCTCGATATACGTACCTGAGCTTATCGACACCCCATGACACACTCGTACACTGTGATCGTGCCAGATTCCTGTATCCTGATACTGACATCATGACCAGAGACTGGAACGACCTTAGGGTCGCGTCTGTTGAGTTATCTTTCGTGTGTCGAGACTGTTAGAGGTTCAGGTTCAGCGCACAATCGATGACCGCTTGGGATGGGGAAGACAGTTACTAGACGTTTGGGCTACTCTGCACGCGCTTATATATGTATATGTAGTGATCCTGTTTCATAGTGTAGTGGTAACACCCATGTGTCTCTGTGCTCCGAGATGCGGTACGACCCGTGTATCTCTGTGTTCGGAGTTGCGGTTTTATATTAGAAAGCCCACGCGTCGAACGTTGTCTTTAAACTGTGTCACACTTGTTTGGTTATGATAGAGTACCCTGTCGTGCACTTGTACTTTCTGTTTACCTGGCATGTTATTTTTCTGTACCTTGTTACGTCCCTCTGAGGACCTGGTTCCCTGCCAGTTTTGCAGCATAGACGATTACGGAGCACTTGGAGATACTGATGGAGTGGCATATCTTGCGAGCATGGTACCAGGTACTCACATTATATCTACCGGTATTAAAGTTATTTTACATTGTTTATTTCATCTGCTATTGTAGCCTAGTTTTTAAAGACTCATACTTCTTCTCGAGTCTATTCGAGTTAGTGTGTTACGGGGCGGCCGACCTTAGCACATATAGCTCTTTCTTGTATACTGATGTACATTATGGATTGAGACATAGAGGTTTACACTTATGGAATATCTAGATTGTGCCCTTTATTTTATAGCTTATACGTATTCGAGTCAGACCAGAGTCTGGTCGAATGCGTAGCTGGCGTGTCACATATTCCTGGTCCTACATATTTTGGGACTGGGGCGTGACATGTGTGCAGTAGGGGTTGCTGTAAAGTCGGGCATTGGGGAACTGCGTAGTCGGGTGGAGTTTTGTACAGTTATGTGTAGTAAACCTGTGTCCATGTGTCAGTGAACAGTGAGTGTAGGTAGACCAATACCAGAGTGTATAACTGTATATCAGTAACATGCCCGTGTATCTGTGAGTATGTGCCTGTGTTACAATGCTGGGTGTGTAGTAGTGAGTGTCGTGTGTGTCTGTGTGTTAGGGGTGTCTCAGTGAGAAAATACCTGTGTGAGTGAGTGTGCATTCAGTGAGTTTCTGCAGGTGTGTGAGAACAATGTGTAGGGTGCTTTCTGTGTAGAGTATCTGTGTGTTAGAACTGTGTCCAGTGTACCTGATACTGTGAGTGAGTACCTGTGAGAGAACTCAGAACCTGTGGGAGTTCCTGAGTTCACTGTGTGTGGATGTATGAGAGTGTTTATGTGAGGTCAGTGAGTCCTGTGTGTATCTTAGGCTAGTGAGTGTTGTGTGTGGCCTAGTGTACCACGTATTAGTGTTTATGTCCAGGTCCACTAAGGCGAGTCTGTGTTCAGGTTATGAGTAAGTCTGCCAATGCAGATTTCATAAACTGTTGAAGGTATTAGTAAGGGGGGGATTGCAGGAATTTGAAATGAGTATAGTAGCTTATGGAGTGTATGGGGTGGATGCTGATACTTAGTACCAGTATCAAGGTATATGTCAGATACTGGAGCTATGTAGGGATCTACAATGGGGTGTGTGTGAGCTGAGAGTGAGGGACCAGTGAGTGTGTGTGTGTGACTTACCTGTGTGTGTGAGTGAGCAGGAACTGTGCAGTTTGGTTTCAGAGTGTCTAGGTATTAGGAGTGTCTGTGTTAGCTAGTGTGTGTGTGTCTCAGAAATTCCCAGAGTCAGAATGTCCAGGAACTGTGTGTGTGTATCAGTAAATAGGTTTGGCTGTGCCTGTGTATGAATAAGTGTGAGTGAGGTATTAGCAATGCAGTAGCAGACCAGGAACTGTGCAGATTGGCCTGTGTGTGAGCAGTCAATGACAGTCAGGTTAAGTTCTGTGGGTTTGGGATGAGTGGCTCAAGTGTTTATGTGTCCAGGTAATGTTAGGATATAGTTAAGGTACTATGAAACATTGGTAAACATACAAGATAGATAATTATATATATTATTTTGATAAATGAAACATATCAGATTAGCTAGTAAACCCTAGTACACTTATACCCTTGGGATTTAACCTAGTATAGACTGAGCCATAACCTAGAAGCCTCATCTTTTTATTTAACTAAACATGTTATTTCCTTTAATTCAGTATTTGATATTTATATTCCACAATTAGGTCTTTGTGACTCTATTTTGGACATCGATCCTCACATATTCATCAGGACCACAGGCGAGTACATTCTCTGACAGTTTTTACCTTTGTTGATTACTTCTATAAATCTAGTTGTAGTATATACTTGATTCTGACACTGTGGATACACAAGTTAGCACCCTAGATCCCTGTCATGAGGAGTCGTGATTGGAATCCATCGTGCTAGCTGGGGATGGAGAAACTATTAGTAGATTATGTGATCATATCCAAACTCTACATGCATCATAGCTTACCCCACATCTCACGTCGGGTGCGGCCTGACCATTTACATGCTTCATAGCTATTATATATGATTAGCTTGACCATTACATGCATCATAGCTAACCATATGGTTAGCTTGACCTATAAGAATCATAGCTAATCATATGTAACCATCCTGATCTAGTCCCATGCCGATCACATAATAAACTGATATTTTAAACACTTAGCTAGATGTTTATTCTTTATTTCAGATTCACTTATTCTAGCATTCATTGTATATTATTCATTGCTAGATGTTCTATTGCCTATTTCATATTCTCAAGTACTCTACATTTCCAGTATTTATTTTCATCTTGTATTTCTTACACTGCTTTATAGTTTTTGTCAACTTAAATGAAACTGCTGTTAGTGTTTGTGCTTCGCTCCAATTCTGACTGAATAATATTTTCAGAGGACCTGGAGAACTTTCACCCCACCCATTACGACCCGGGACTAGAGGGAGATTTCACTCCAGTATTCCCAGAGGAGTTGCCTATCCTAGAGGAGATCCTACCTGCCTGCACTTAGATTACTCTTTTTCCTGTATTATTGTATTAGACTGAGATTGAGTTGTATTATTTTTTGTGACTTTTGAGGACATCTAGACTCAGGACTTGTGATGTACTTTTTTGTGTTTGACTTATGATAGAACTCTTTATTTCCCATTTCTCATCGTGCTAATTACTTTCATATAGCTTGTGATTGAGTATATTTATAGAACTGTGGATTCATATTATCATTGTCCTCCGTACGGAGTTGAGACTATTGACATGATATATTATGTTTGAGATCTAGACAGCGTTCTACCGCCGATGCTGCGGTGTAGGCTGGACGTACCCACGACTCATGCCCAAATTCTGGGTGCGGGTCGTGACACATTTTTAGTGGTGGCCCATGCAGGTCTAGATTCGCATTTAGAGCGATATCGTAGTGGTGCTCGCTTAGAGTATTGCTACGAGCCTGTTTTAGGAAATAGGAATTAGGCCGAGAATATGCTCAATCACAATTAGGAAATTTCTGATTCTTATAATACTACTCTTAATGATTATTTCCTTTAGAAATTTTACTGTCCTTCCTTGATGATATCGTGTCTATTGCCTTAATTAAATCTTTCGATCTGTCTTCAAGATGCCGCCAAGGACCAGGTCCTTGAGACTTGGAGCAGCAGAGTCAGAGAGGTCTGCTACCTCTCGCCCTGCTGGACAGACATCCGCAGCATCTCCTACATCTTCCGTGCATGTGGGAGTGTTTGCACTATTCGGGGGTCCTCCCCCACCTGTTCAGAGGGTTCCCATAGCTACGACGGAGCCTCTTCCACCACCACCGACTCAATATCCAGGAGGTGTGCCCGTCGATGGGGCACATATGTTCGCATTGATTCAGGGCATGGTCGATACCCAGAGGACGGCGGCAGAGGCCCAGAGGGTGCAGGCCGAGGCACACCAGGCCCAGACCGAGATGATGAGGATGAGCATGGAGAATGCTCATCAGGTGGCTCTCCAGGCTGTGGAGAGAGTCGCCCAGCAGCAGCAGCATCCTGGCCAGTACCACCAGGTGGCTCTCCATGCTCACCATTATGGACTTCAAGAGGATGATGCCTCGGGAGTTCAAAGGGACAGAGGGGATACTCTACGCCGATGATTGGCTAGAGGACATCGAGAGGAACTTGCGCTTGGCGCAGCTTCTGGAGGCCCTTCAGATCGAGGCCGCCGGCAGCCAGATGTTCGACATCGCCCTGACGTAGTTTCGCACGGAGCCGAGACTCTTTGACGGGGGACTCACTTGGGAGGTTTTCAGGGAGCTCTTCAAGGAGAAGTTCTTTCCTGATGTTGCCCTAGGAGCCTTAGAGAGTCAGTTCCATGACTTAGTCCAGGGGAGCTCGTCCGTCGATGAGTATGTCGTGGAGTTTTGCCGCCTGAGCCGCTTCGCGCCGTCGATGATTAGAGATCCAGGAGACAGGGCCCAGAAGTTCAGAAAGGGGCTGGCAAGGGAGATCAAGTCTCGCACGTCGGGACGTCGCACCGCTACCTTCAAGGGCATATTGATGGATGCCCAGATAGCCGAGGACGACTTGGACCTCAGGCCCAAGAGAGGACACGATGTTTTAGAAGAAGCAAACAGTAGTGCGGGACCGGGCAAGCGTCCATACTATCAGCAGCAGCAGAGGCCCTATCTGCAGCAGCACCAGCAGCACCAGGCACCAGCCCGTGGACTGGTCCAGCATCAGCAACAGAGGCAGACTCAGCCCGCCATCCAGTGTGCGTACTACGAAAAGGCAGGACACACCAGAGAGATCTGTAGGAAGAGGTTGGGCACATGTCTGTCCTGCGGATCGACGACACATCAGCTGAGGGATTGCCCTACCATCCAGACTCGTCCAGGTCAGGGTGGAGCAGCCGCCCAAAGAGGACCAGATAGGGTACCTGCCGTACCAGGAGGCCAATAACAGAGGGGACCACTTCCACCGCAACATCAGAGGTTTGCTCAGCACCAGCAGCAGAGAGGTGCACCCCAGGGGCGAGCGTACGCCATGGCAGTCGAGGAGATCGAGCCAGCAGGAGACTTGATTACAGGTTCAGTTCTTCTCGATTGTATTCCCGCACGCTTCCCATAGTTTTATGTCTGTATCTTATGCACTTCAAAATCATTTAGAGACAGAACTATTAGCTAGGACTTGCAAGATCACGACTGGTGGAGGTATTATCCTAGTCCGTGATTATTGCAAGGACCGAAGGGTGTCAGTAGGAGGCCGAGAGTTGAGCGTGTACTTACTCGTCATGCCACTTCCGGGGTACAATATTATACTCGGAATGGACTAGTTGAGTAGGCATCCTGCTACTATAGATTGTCATAGAGGCAGAGTATTATTAGACCACCAGGAGAGTCAGAGTTTGAGGTCGCCAGAGGAGCAGCGGAACAGAGCAGGAGCATATTTTGCGGAGCCAGGGCGGAAGAAGAGGAGTTGCCATATCCTCTGATAGCGGAGTTCCTGAATGTATTTCCAGAGGAGTTGCCAGGCTTGCCGCCAGACAGAGATATTGAATTCTCTATAGACTTGGTGCCAGGAGAGGAGCCCATTTCATAATATGTCTATAGAGTCAACAACAGTGAGCTGGCAGAACTGAAGAAGCAAGTGGAGGAGCTGCAGGATAAAGGCTTCATCAAATTCAGTTCATCACCATGGGGAGCTCCGGTATTGTTCGTACCGAAGAAGGACGGCACGGTGCGCATGTGCATTGATTATAGAGCTTTGAACAACCTCACTATCAAGAACAAATACCCGCTGCCGATGATAGATGATTTTCGATCAGTTGAACGGGGCGAAGGTATTTTCGAAGATAGATTTGAGGTCAGGCTATCACCAGGTGAAGGTAAAGAGAGAAGACACGCCGAAGACAGCCTTTCGGACCAGATACGGCCAGTTTGAGTTCATGGTAATGCCATTTGGTTTAACCAATGCACCGGCAGTATTCATGAACCTGATGAATAAGGTGTTCCACCAGTACCTTGACAAGTTCATAGTGGTGTTCATCGACGATATTCTTGTGTATTCCAAGACCCCGGAGGAGCACGAAGAGCACCTGAGGTTGGTCTTAGAGACTCTCAGGAGAGAGGAGCTGTACGAAAAACTCTCAAAGTATGAATTCTTCCTTGATAAGGTTGAATTTCTTGGGCATGTAGTGTCGGGTGACGGAATCTCGGTTAACCCACAGAAGATCGAGGCAGTGGAGTCGTGGGCTACCCCCAGTTCGGTAGCTGAGATCAGGAGTTTTCTCGGGCTAGCAGGATACTACAGGAGGTTTGTACAGGACTTCTCCAGGATTGCAGTGCCAATGACCAGGCTGACCAGGAAGGATGTGGATTTTGTCTGGACGGAGGATTGCCAGGCCGTATTTGATGAGCTAAAGAAGAGGTTGACGACAGCTCCAGTTTTGACGTTGCCAGCGGGGACAGGTGGATTCACTATCTACAGTGATGCTTCAGGGAAGGGTCTGGGATGTGTTCTTCAGCAACACAGGAAGGTAATTGCCTACGCTTCCAGGCAGTTATGCCCTCATGAAAAGAACTACCCCACCCACGATTTGGAGTTGGCAGGGTTATCTTCGCTCTAAAGCTGTGGAAACATTACCTGTACGGAGAGCGTGTGGAGATCTTTACAGACCACAAGAGCTTGAAGTACGTGTTCATACAGAAGGAACTGAACATGAGGCAGAGGAGGTGGTTGGAGTTGATAAAGGACTTTAATATCTCATTGCAGTACCACCCAGGGAAGGCCAACGTAGTCGCCGATGCCTTGAGCAGGTATCCGATGGCTTTGTACTTGACGACAGATAGACATTTGTTAGCTGATCTGGAAAGCTTGGAGATTAAGGTGTTAGTTCCCGGTACTGAGATTCAGATGTGGGGATTGCAGATACAGTCCGAGCTGATGGACAGGATCAGAGCTGCGTAGTATGGTGATGAGGCTCTAAGGAGTATTAGGACACAAGTTCTGGCAGGATTGTCGGACGACTTTACTATCGCAGATGATGGTTCTTTACGGCACGAGGATGTGTGTGCCGAACGGGGAGCTGCGCGAGGAGGTTTTGCAGGAGGCACACCGCTCTCAGTACTCGATGCATCCTGCTGCCAACAATATGTATCGAGACTTGAGGGAGCACGTATGGTGGTATGGAATAAAGCGCGAGGTAGCACGCTTCGTATCCCGGTGTCTAGTGTGCCAGCAGGTAAATGCGGACCGGCAGAGGCCAGGTGGATTACTTCAACCTTTACCTATCCCAGAGTGGAAGTGGGAGCACGTGACCATGGATTTCGTTTTAGGGCTTCCGCGTTCTCCAGGAGGGAAGGACACGATTTGGGTCATCGTGGACAAGTTGACCAAATCAGCCCACTTCATACCTTTCAAGGTGGGTACGTCGACAGAGAGGCTAGCAGAGATGTACGTGCGACAGATCGTTAGGCTTCATGGAGTTCCTGTGAGCATCATCTCGGATCAGGATAGTCGTTTCATTTCCCACTTTTGAAGGAGTCTGCAGGCTAGCTTGGGCACTCAGCTCAAGTTCAGTACCTCATACCACCCCTAGATAGACGGGCAGTCTGAAAGGACTATTCAGACTCTCGAGGATATGCTACGCACTTGCGTTCTAGATCTCAGAGGTTCTTGGGAGGATCATCTACACCTAGTAGAGTTTGCTTACAACAACAGCTACCAGGCCAGCATCGAGATGTCACCATTTGAGGCTCTTTATGGATGGAGGTATCGTACACCGTTATCTTGGGACGACGTTGGAGAGAGAGCCTTGCTAGGACCAGAAATGGTCATGGATGCAGCAGAAAAGGTGAAACTCATCATAGACAGACTGCGAGTAGCGCAGGACAAACAACGGCATTGGGCCGACAGCCACCGTAGACCCCTTGAGTTTCAGGTATAGATTATCATTTTTTGCTTGTGATTGTTTGTTTAGACTGCGTGTTAAGATTGTTTTGTTTTAGGTTGGCGATATAATATTCCTACGGATTTCTCCGACGCGTGTTACGATTCGTTTTGGTGGAGGCAAAAAGCTTAGCCCATGCTACATCGGACCCTTCGGTATTCTTGCGAGGGTGTATAGACTAGACTTGCCGCCTGCACTAAAGTGAGTGCATGACGTGTTCCACGTGTCACAGCTGAGGCGGTACGTGGCAGACCCTAGTCACGTACTTGATCACTCGGAAATCGAGGTTGGTCCGACTCTCAGCTACCCTGAGCAGCCCGTAGAGATCTTGGATCGCAGAGAGAAGGTATTGCGGAACTAGACTATTCTTTTGGTTCGTGTTGCATGGAGACATCACTCTCCAGGGGAGTTGACCTGGGAGAGGGAGGACAAAATGCACGAGCAATACCCGTATCTCTTTGAGACTTGAGGTATATTTCCTTATTTTATTTCGTTCTTGTTCTAGTTCAATCCAATTTCGAGGACGAATTTTTTTTAGGAGGGTAGACTTGTCACTACCACATTTCCAGATTAGGGCATTATTGTAATTTCCCTGTTTAATTTTAATAATGGAAATATTTAATGTGATGAGTTTTATTTAGATAATTAGAGGTGTTTTTGATGATAGGTTTTAGTTTAAACCCTAGAAACCATTAGGTCTAACCCTAATGGCTAAACCCTAATTTGTAATCTAGCTTTAGAGAAACCCTAATTTTCTATGGTAGTTTTAGATCTCAAACCTTAGAAATGACTAAACCTTAGTTAATTAAATTCTTCATGACTTAACATGGAGGATTAACTTAACCCTTGCATTTGGAACCCTAAACCTAGCCTATATTATAAAGGGGAGCCTCCCTCAACCATTCCTTCATGAAAAAAGAAAACCAAACCCTAGCCTCCAATTGAAACCATTCCCTCACCCCCAAATTTTGGAATCCAGCCCTAGGATTCCACCTTCCTCCTCCATCAAAGGGGAAACAAGGAGCTTGGGCCAAGAAGACTTGGAGAAGGAGAACCTCCATTGGAAAACCATCTCCCAATAGGTAAAATCCGATTTTTCCATTTTTAATTCTGTTTTTCCTTGATTGTTGCCCTTTAGGAACCCACCTTATTGTGTAGATTCTGATTTCTAGGGTTATACATGAAGACCTAGGAGAGATTTGTGTTTTTGGCGACCTACGGGTGTTTTACCCTAATTTCTGGAACCCAAACCCTAGGGATTTCGTGTAGTCTCGATTACCTCTCCTACGTGTAAGTTTAGATTTCGTTTTAAGGTTTTGATTTGGGTTTTTCAGGAAGTTCTTAGTATGGATTCGTTTTCTGCACACCAAGTGTTTAGTGATACGTTTATTAGGTTTTATCTATCTAACGTATTTTAATTCCTGCATTTTGATATACCAATATATATATATATATATATATATATATATATATATATATATATATATATATATATTTGCGTTGTGAATAGGTTGTGTGCAGTAGGGGTTGCTGTACAGTCGGGCATTGGGGAACTGTGCAGTCGGGTGGAGTTTTGTACAGTTATGTATAGTGAACCTGTGTCCATGTGTCAGTGAACAGTGAGTGTAGGTAGACCAATACCAGAGTGTATAACTGTGTATCAGTAACATGCCCTGTATCTGTGAGTATGTGCCTATGTTAGAATGCTGGGTGTGTAGTAGTGAGTGTCGTGTGTGCCTGTGTGTTAGGGGTGTCTCAGTGAGAAAATACCTGTATGAGTGAGTGTGTATTCAGTGAGTTTCTGCAGGTGTGTGAGAACAATGTGTAGGGTGCTTCCTGTGTAGAGTATCTGTGTGTTAGAACTATGTCCAGTGTACCTGATACTGTGAGTGAGTGCCTGTGAGAGAACTCAGAACTTGTGGGAGTTCCTGAGTTCACTGTGTGTGGATGTATGAGAGTGTTTGTGTGAGGTCAGTGAGTCCTGTGTGTATCTTAGGCTAGTGAGTGTTGTGTGTGGCCTAGTGTACCACGTATTAGTGTTTATGTCCAGGTCCACTAAGGCGAGTTTGTGTTCAGGTTATGAGGAAGTCTGCCAATGCAAATTTCATAAACTGTTGAAGGTATTAGTAAGGGGAGATTGCAGGAATTTGAAGTGAGTATAGTAGCTTATGGAGTGTATGGGGTGGATGCTGATACTTAGTACCAGTATCAAGGTATATGTCAGAAACAGGAGCTATGTAGGGATCTACAATGGGGTGTGTGTGAGCTGAGAGTGAGGGACCAATGAGTGTGTGTGTGTGACTTTCCTGTGTGTGTGAGTGAGCAGGAACTATGCAGTTTGGTTTCAGTGTGTCTAGGTATTACGAGTGTCTGTGTTAGCTAGTGTGTGTGTGTCTCAGAAATTCCCAGAGTCAGAATGTCCAGGAACTGTGTGTGTGTATCAGTAAATAGGTTTGGCTGTGCCTGTGTATGAATAAGTGTGAGTGAGGTATTAGCAATGCAGTAGCAGACCAGGAACTGTGCAGATTGGCCTGTGTGTGAGCAGTCAATGACAGTCAGGTTAAGTTCTGTGGGTTTGGGATGAGTGGCTCAAGTGTTTATGTGTCCAGGTAATGTTAGGATATAGTTAAGGTACTATGAAACATAGGTAAACATACAAGATAGATAATTATATATATTATTTTGATATATGAAACATATCAGATTAGCTAGTAAACCCTAGTACACTTATACCCTTGGGATTTAACCTAGTATAGACTGAGCTATGACCTAGAAGCCTCATCTTTTTATTTAACTAAATATGTTATTTCCTTTAATTCAGTATTTGACATTTATATTCCACAATTAGGTCTTTGTGACTCTATTTTGGACATCGATCCTCACATATTCATCAGGACCACAGGCGAGTACATTCTATGACAGTTTTTGCTTTTGTTGACTACTTCTATAAATCTAGTTGTAGTATATACTTGATTCTGACACTGTGGATACACGAGTTAGCACCCTAGATCCCTGTCATGAGGAGTCGTGATTGGAATCCATCGTGCTAGCTGGGGATGGGAAAACTATTAGTAGATTATGTTATCATATCCAAACTCTACATGCATCATAGCTCACCCCACATCTCACGTCAAGTGTGGCCTGACCATTTACATGCTTCATAGCTGTTATATATGATTAGCTTGACTATTACATGCATCATAGCTAACCATATGGTTAGCCTGACCTACAAGAATCATAGCTAATCATATGTAACCAGCCTGATCTAGTCCCAAGCTGATCACATAATAAAATGATATTTCAAACACTTAGCTAGATATTTATTCTTTATTTCAGATTCACTTGTTCTAGCATTCACTGTATATTGTTCATTGCTAGATGTTCTATTGCCTATTTCATATTCTCCAGTACTCTACATTTGTAGTATTTATTTTCATCTTGTATTTCTTACACTGCTTTATAGTTTTTGTCAACTTAAATGAAACTGCTGTTAGTGTTTGTGCTTCGCTCCAATCCTGACTGGATAATATTTTCAGAGGACCTGGAGAACTTTTGTCCCACCCATTACGGCCCGGGACTAGAGGGAGATTTCACTCTAGTATTCCCAGAGGAGTTGCCTATCCTAGAGGAGATCCTACCTGCCTGCACTTAGATTACTCTTTTTCCTGTATTATTGTATTAGACTGAGATTGAGTTGTATTATTATTTGTGACTTTTGAGGACATCTAGACTCAGGACTTGTAATGTACTTTTTTGTGTTTGGCTTATGATAGAACTCTTTATTTCCCATTTCTCATCGTGCCAATTACTTTCATATAGCTTATGATTGAGTATATTTATAGAACTGTGGATTTATATTATCATTGTCCTCCGTACGGAGTTGAGACTATTGACAGGATATATTATGTTTGAGACCTAGATAGCGTTCTACCACCGATGTTGCGGTGTAGGCTGGACGTACCCACGACTCATGTCCAAAACTAGTGGGTCCAAGTCTGCGCCATCTATAGGCCGAGGTCTGTAGTATGTCGGACACCAATCTCCCGGATCCTCTAAAAAAAATTCAGTTAGGAATGGAGCGATGTATAACCCAATAGCAGTTCTAATTAATTGACAAAAATTATAAAATAGTAAAATAGAGGATGCTATCTACGATAAGAATATAACTTATGACCAAGAGCAATGAAAGAATAGGCAATACTAGCAATATAAATATAATCAATGCATATAAGAATGAAGGAATGAACTATAATGTCAGATATAAAATAAGGTAATCAATAAACTGAATATAGAATCTATAATACACTATATGTTTGAGATACTAACTAAATATGTGATCGGCCTGGGAGATTCAATGATTACACTAAGGAGCTAACTCAACCATACGTGAAGTGCATAATTCGTTAGTAGCCAATGATTACACTACTAGCCGATAGTTTCTTGATCACATATTTAATTGGTATTTTCTCCACCCCGACTGATACGATGGATCGAATCATAACATGTTACTAGCCAATTTATCCAATATTTAACCTACAATATTCAATGTTATCCAATACCAATAAGGAACTGTATTCGATACCATCTCAATAATCAAGGTAACATCTCATGACTGACGATCCCATAACAATACCAATCCGTGTACCATCGTGTCAAGAATTATAAGTAACATTTCTAAATACTTGAATTATAATAGTAATCAAATAATAGAAACTATCAGAGAATGTACTCGCCTGTGGTCCATAGCAAATGATACAAAATAGTGTCCGAACTGGTGTAATAGACCTATATATGGAATAATGCATTAATATAAGGTTTTGGGAATGAAAATAAATTAAACTAGTCAACTTCTAGGTCATAAAGCCATTTCTAAGTCAAAATAGTCAAACTATGTCAACTCTAAGCCAAACTAGTCAAACTTGGCCAAACTGGCTATTTCTAAGTTGTATGAGTCCAACTCTAGGATATTAGGTCAAAACACTATGAAACTAAGCCACACTAGCTATGCTAAGATACTAAAAAATCAACAAGATACCTTATCCTAAGATACGTAAGTTATTGATATGAAAATACTATTATATATATATATATATATATATATATATATATATATATATATATATATATATATATATATATATAAAAAACAAGACAAGACAATACATATAGTAACTATGCTAACTAATGTAAGGAGGATACCTTGGCTTTGAACCAATGCGTATCTCACCACCTACACACCCATCTTGATATACAAACTCAATACCTTGAGTATAAACCAATACCTTGACATTACCTTGATATCACAAGGCAATTCAATATCTATCATATAACTAACTACCCGTATACCTTACTATATACTAATATGTATTTAAACTTATAACAATACTATACTAACTAACACACTAATATACCTCATGATATTTAATACCCGTACCCAAGATACCTCTCTCTCATTACCTTGATGTAATCTTCAAGGTAATCTAGAAATAATACTAACCAATGCTAACTAGTGCTTACGTATATATATATATATATATATATATATATATATATATATATATATATATATATATATATATATATACTAACTTACTAATATATACATAACTTACTAACTTATCAATATATACAACTAACTTATCAATATATACACTAACTTATCATTATATATACTAACATCAATATATACACTAACTTATCAATATATACAACTAACTTATCAATATATACTAACTTATCAATATATACACTAACTAGAAAGACAACTTAATAGTTGGTGCACGAAATCTGTATTACGTGTTTGGATTTGTCGAACGGGCGAGTAGCTTCCCCATCAGTGCATTCAATATACTGATAATCCACCAGTTTGTATGCAGGGTGCGGGAGAACCTCGTTCGGTGCGGATGCTCCTTCGTGCGTGCTAAGGCGTGAAGATCACACCGAAGCAGCGGTGCGTCCGGAACTGAAGCACATATACAAGACATAATATTGTGAATATCACCTGATCATCGCCTGTACAATCATTCCATAATTATAGCCACTTGGTACGCTTTTACTGTTTCAGAGAGAGAGGCTTGAGCGACTTATAATCTTGGCTAAGCGCCGCCTGTAACATATGTTTATATTAATAAAGAGCTTGCTTTAATTCAACTTGTGTTTCAATGCTTTCGCTATATTGTCAACTCAGTGAACTTGTTACCGATCGCCTATGCGTTCATGACTCCGTTGCACTCGGATAATCTGTGCGACTATGTGGCTTCGAACTCTTGCCGCCAGCCAATGGACCACGGCCTTGCACGGGCGTGGCTCACGCTCGTACGACATCACGCCCGGATGGGTCAAGCGATCGTTCCGCGGGAGCGCTGACGAGGGTGATTCCCGCCTAGCGGGAACGGCCGATTTGTCTGCGGGAGATCGGGGCGTGACATAGTGGTATCAGAGCCTGGCTTCTACGCCTTTGGACTTCGATTTAATATCTCAGTTTTGAAAGCTCGTTCGTGGGTTATGTGCACGCTCTCTCTCAATGCCTCGATGGGATATTTCAACAATAAGTTTAAATACTTTCAAAATATGTTTTGAATGATATGATTGCTTCTATGTTATTGTGCTGCGAGTGGCCTTTGAGCCAACCTGTGCGAACCCTTGAGAGTATCGCTAGTAGCTTGTCCGATTTTACTAACTCTAAGTTTGGTTGAATGCATCTATTCGAGGGACGCCTTGAACTAGTGCACCATCCAAGACTTAAGAAGATGAGAAACTCGAGTGCTAAGACTTCACTATCACTAAGCTGGTTGACGTGCTCACGCTAGAAGTGCACTTCGAAAGTGCGCACGATCCAGACTAAGCGATATGCCGATCTCGATGCTTGTGCAAGTGAATATCCAAATAAACAAGTATAACGACTTGTCTAGGATTGCCTCAATCCTAGATTACTGCATGTCCTCAGTAAGTCTCGAGGACGAGACTTTTTCTGAGTTGGGTAGGATGTAACACCCCGTTTCGCTCTAGCGGACTACCGTCTTAAACGGCAAAAGTGCAACTATCCCGACCAGCTTTGCCTCAAACGAGAAGCAAATAATATCCAGACTTGTCCCTATAGGAATTCAGCTTAGGCTTTTAGAGGCTCGCTTGACGTATCGCTCTACCGAGGCAAATCATCGCTAAGGTGGGTGGCTATGGTGAACTTGTCTTTGCTTAGCCAGCACACATAAAATCTGGAATGTTTCATGCTAGTCGCTAGGTGAATCACCCCCTGCATGCTAATAAGAATCCAACGCACCTAGCTAAGGGAATAATCCCAACTTGTATTGCTTATGCTAGAACATGGAAATTAAAATACTGCTTAGATTCAGACCCTCATATGCTAAGTCCCGAACGGTTTCATCCCTCGGCTTACCTTCGGATCCGAGCAAACGTGTCTGCTTATGTTCCTTAGAAATGCATGCTTGTCTGCTTACGAATGTCTAACGTTATTGTATTGTGCATGCATTCTTGTTAGCCAGGAGACTATCAAATAGTCCTTCTGTGCAATTGAACCTGCAAGTATCCGGGACAGTCAGGTCATCCAAAGGCAAATCCCCAAACCAGGGGAATGCATTAAGCAAGAATGAATACTGAACGTTAATCTCGTTTAAATGATAATCATGCCAAGTATGCATCTGAACGAGGATCGTGTCATGTACTGATTGAATCCTAGCTCGTGGAGCAATATGCTCGTTCAAAATAAGTTTAAATTTCATGATTATCATGTCAAGCTATGGATAAAGGATAGACCCTGACCTGCATTGTCGCAGACAACTTGTGCATAAGGTATGTTATGTTGAGTTCCGCGGACGGTCGCCGGGGCACTGGGACCGATCCGATCCGGACTGGACGTATAAGCAGTCGTATGTTATGGGGCAAGGTGTTATGCAGCAGGGCTCGCCACCTGCATTGTATATCATCTGTGTCTTGAGACTGTGAACCATCCATAATGGCTATGCCTGCGACTTATGTCATATAGATAAGTTATCCTCGCTTAGCGGCTATCCGCGTGCGAGTCATTGCATTGCATAAATGAACAACTGAACACCTGAACGATCTTGAAATAACAGTACTCGTGTTGCATATGCTTTCGCCTGAATGTTTATACTTGCCCGTGCTTGAATTAACAATGTTTACCTTGGACAGGGAAGGACAATTGGTAAGTTGGTAAGTCTTGCCGTATTTTCTCTCATGTCGCACGACGTACTGCCATACGGATTAGGCTGTTCAATATTTGCATGAAACTGATCCTAAGGCAACTAGAAAGACAACTTAATAGTTGGTGCACGGAACCTGTATTACGTGTTTGGATTTGTCGAGCGGGCGAGTAGCTTCCCTACCAGTGCATTCAATGTTCTGATAATCCACCAGTTTGTATGCAGGGTGCGGGAGAACCTCGTTCGGTACGGATGCTCCTTCGTGCGTGCTAAGGCGTGAAGATCACTCTGAAATAGCGGTGCGTCCGGAACTGAAGCACATATACAAGATATAATATTGTGAACATCGCCTGATCATCGCCTGTACAATAATTCCATAATTGTATCCACTTGGCACGCTTTTACTGTTTCAGAGAGAGAGGCTTGAGCGACTTGTAATCTCGGCTAAGCGCCGCCTGTAACACATATTTATATTAATAAAGAGCTTTCTTTACTTCAACTTGTGTTTCAATGCTTCCGCTATATTGTCAACTCAGTGAACTTGTTATCGATCTACTATGCGTTCATGACTCCGTTGCACTAAGACAATCTGTGCGACTCTGTGGCTTCGAACTCTTACCGTCAGCCAATGGACCACGGTCTTGCATTGGCGTGGCTCACGCTCGTGCGGCATCACACCCGGATGGGTCAAGCGATCATTCCGTGGGAGCGCTGGCGAGGGTGATTCCTGCCTAGCGGGAACGGCCGATTTGCCTACGGGAGATCGGGGCGTGACATGGCCAACCCCTACTAATGTCTCGGAGGTCAGGAGTTTCCTAGGACTTGCCGGATATTACCGGAGGTTCGTGGAGAACTTTGCGAAGATCGCAGAGCCGATGACCCGCTTGACCCGTAAGGAACAGGAGTTGAATTGAACAGAGGAGTGTCAGAAGGTATTCGACGAGCTGAAGAAGCGTTTGACTATGGTACCTATCTTGACCATACCTTCTGGACCCGGAGGATTCGTGATCTACAGTGATGCATCCGGGAAAGGGTTAGGATGCGTCTTGATGCAGCATGGAAATATTGTAGCCTATGCTTCTAGACAGTTGAGGACACATGAGAAGAACTATCCCACCCACGACTTGGAGCTTGCAGTAGTGATCTTTGCTCTAAAGCTTTGGAGGCACTACCTATGTGGAGAAAGAGAGGAGATATTTATTGACCACAAAAGCCTAAAGTACGTCTACACCCAGAAGGACCTTAATCAGAGGCAGAGACGTTGGCTCGAGGTAATGACAGACTTCGATATTGAGCTACAGTACCACCCGGGAAAGGCCAACGTAGTAGCTGACGCATTGAGCAGAAGACCTATAGCATTTTTCTTGACTACCTAACAACATCTGCTGAGAGATTTAGAGCAGATGGGTATAGAGGTTGTTATGCCCGGAATAGACGGACAATTATCGAGTTTCCAGTTGCAATCGACATTGGTGGAGAAAATCAAGGCTGCTTTGCCGCCAGATGCCAGATTTCAGAGGCTTAGACAGAGGCCGGATTACAGACAGGACTGCGTATACATGAAGACGAAATCTTGAGATGTGGAGATCGTCTCTACGTTCCAAATGGAGAACTTCTGCAGGAGTTGATGTCAGAGGCACACAGTTTGACTTACTCTATTCATCCAGGAGGCACGAAGATGTACAGGGATTTGAGACAGTACTACTGGTGGCACGGAATGAAGAGAGAGATAGCATACTTTGTGGCCAAGTGCCTGGTGTGTCAGCAAGTCAAGGCTGAGCATCAGAGATCTGCAGGATTATTTCAACCACATCCGATACCGGAATGGAAATGGGAGCACATCACTATGGACTTTGTTAAGGGTTTTCTGAGGAGTCCTAGTGGTCGCAATGCAGTTTGGGTAATCATGGATAGACTCACCAAGTTCGCACACTTTTTACCCTTTAGAGTTGGGCAATCGACAGAGGCCTTAGCAGATATGTACATGAGGGAGATTGTGCGACTGCATGGAGTGCAAGTTAGCATCGTGTCTGACAGGGATACGAGGTTTACATCTTACTTTTGGCGGAGTATGCAAGAGAGTCTTGGTACTCGTCTAAAGTTTAGCACAGCGTATGTCACTACCACATTCCAAAAACAGGGGTATTTTTGACTTTTATATATTATTAATATTGTGGTAGTTATATTAAATAATTTTATGATAGGTGTTTTTAAATTAAATAATTGTGTAAGACGTGTACTTAAATATATTATTATATACAGCGTTAATTAATGTTTGAGCTGGTAGACTTGACCTAGAAGCCCACTAAATGAACATCTGACCGAATTATGGGATTATGTATTTGTTTGTATTAATTAGAATTTAATTATTGGAGGTAGTAATTAATTATTATAATTTTATTTAATTGTTGTGCCTTACCGTTGCTTCGATATTTGGAGCACTACCCTAGCTTTTGCCTTCCAACAAATTTCACAACCTTACCCTAGACGTGCCTGCCTTCCATTCTGACCTTTTTGTAACTCATAACTATGCTCTCTGGAGCTTCATTTTAGCCGCATAATATTCGTCGCGGACGTTTATTTAATTTCTAAATAAATTTCAACTTTGTATCGTTGTGCATTCCAATCGAAATTGGAGGGAATCTTGACCCATTTTTTGTGCAACCCAAATTAGAATAATATTCTGTTCTGAGTCTTCTTCACTAATGATAATTGTGACCCAACCTAATTTGGAACCCATGTACTCCTAATTAATTTTAGAACGCCAATTGTATCTAATTTTAATTAATTAAATCCAGAAACCCACTTTTGTGCAATTTTCTAATTGTTGGGGACTTAATTGCAAAACTGCAATGATGTGTCACCATCCTATTGGTTTAACCCAAATGAAGAAAATAACCCCCTCATTTTTCTCCATATCAAATCCTGGCCACCCATTGAAAATGGGGGCTCATCATCACCACACATCTTACATCACCCTTCCTATAAAAGGTCACATCACCTCACCCTTCCCAAGAAAACCCTAATCCCCAAACCTAGGGAAGCCTCCATCTCCTCACAAGCCCCCAAACATAGCCTTACATTTTTCCATTTTTCCTTTTCTTTTCTTCTTCTCTTCTTCTTCTTCTTCTTCTTCTTTTTGAAATTAAAAGGGGGGGGGGGGAATCTCTGGCCACTGTTCATCCGGCCCGGCCATACCCCGACCCAGCTCCCGGCCAGCCAACCCTGCACTCATCCCTCCTCCTCAACCCCGAACTTATCCCCGGTCGCTCCCCATGTCAGCCCGGGACACCCCGACCCGACCTCCGGCTGCTAGTGCGGCTGTGCACTCGGCTTCCTCCACCCCGCTGCTACGCCGGAGCCGACACTGCTCCCGTTCCCCGTTCCTCCTCCTTACTCCTCCACCACCTTCGGCTAAGCAACCCCGCCGTGAAGCCGACCACCCCATCTCTTCTTCTCCGAGCATCACCCAGCTCCACCGCCGAGCTCAATCCCAGCCTCCTTCTTCTCGACCAACCCCACCTGCATTCCCTTCCTCCGGCGCTGCCTTCTTCCGGCCATCCCACCTCCTTCACCGGCAACCCTGCACTCCCCACTCCTCCCTATATCTCTCCAACCACCGTCGACCCGAAGATCGACCACCGGCACCACCATCAGTCCCGAGCTCCCTCATCTCTCTGTATCTCGGCCAAGCCCCGCCGACTGTTCAGCCCTCCTCCCGCCGAGCCACTGCCATCGAACCCGAGCTCCCCCTCCGGAGCTGAGCTGCTCAGCCACTGCACCAACAAGAGCTTCTTCTCCAGTCGGCCCCCCGTACTCCGGCAACACAGCTCTCCCCGATCTTTATCTCCCCGCCGCTGCATTCCTCCACCCGGCCGACTCCTGAGCACCTCCACTCGAGTCGAACCACCACCACCAGTGCCATCATCTCCACGAACCCGGCCTGCTCCTTCCAGCTCCCTCTCCGGCCACCGAGCAACCTTGCCGAGCCGCCATTGCCTGATCTCCTCCCTGACTCGCCTGAGACGGCCACGATCACCACCACCATCGACCCCGGTGAGCCTCCACTTCTTCATTTTCCCTCCTTCATTGTTGAATTAATTCTATGTAGTAGTATATATGTACTCTACGTAATGGTATATGTATTATATATATATATATATATATATATATATGTATATGTATGTATTTATTAATTGGTATATGTATATATATATTTCGTATATACACTTAGTATGTTTTAATATATATAATTGGTATATACGTGTATATATATATATATTTAGTATATGTATGTATTTATTAATTGGTATATGTATATATATATTTTGTATATACATTTAGTATATTTTTAATATATATAATTGGTATATATGTGTATATATATATATATATTTAGTATATGTATGTATTTATTAATTGGTATATGTATATATATATTTTGTATATACACTTAGTATATTTTAATATATATATAATTGGTATATATGTGTATATATATATATTTAGTATATGTATGTATTTATTAATTGGTATATATATATATATATATATATATATATATATATATATATATATATATATATATATATATATATATATATATATATATATATATATATATATATATATATTATATACACTTAGTATATTTTTAATATATACATAATTGGTATATATGTGTATATATATATTGTTCAGCTAATATATATTATACATGTAATTAATTGGTATATATATATGTGACGTGTCATGATTGGATCCACTGTACTAGTTGGGGGCGGGGGAAATATTAGTAGATTATGTGATCATACCCAACTCTACATGCATCATAGCTCACCCCACATCTGACGTCGGGTGCGGCCTGATCATTACATGCCTCATAGCTGTTATATATGATTAGTCTGACCTCTACATGCATCATAGCTAACCTAATGGTTAGCCTGACCTTACTTGAATCATAGCTAATCATATGTAGCCAGCCTGATCCTGTCCCAAGCCGATCACATGATAGACTGATATTCCAAACACTTAGAATAGTTACAGTTCCCTATTTTAGATCATATACTACATCACCCGTATATGATATTGTACCTCTTCCTCTTCGTTTCATATATGCATTGACTGTTTCATATTGTCTATATTGCCTGTCTCTTTACATTGCCTGTCTCATTATTTTGCCATTGTATTTATTCACTGTCTTCTCTCAGTATATAGCATTATCTTTTTATTGTTTTATAGCCCTTATCAATTAAATGGAAATGTTATTTGAGATGTACTTTGCTCCTTCCTTACTGGAAAATATTTTCCAGACTATGCCTAGAGGACTGGTGTCCGACACTTATGGATCACAGGGTGAGTAGTTGCAGTCTTGGACTTAGTAGTTCAGTTGTGATTCTGGGAGGTTTAGTTGGAATCACTAGATATCTAGCTAGTTCTTTTAGCAGATTATTTTGGTATCAGATTTATCTCCGGCATACTTGTTCAGACTTGGATTTTATTGTTGAGTCAGACTATTTCTATTTTAGACTGATGTTGCATTATCTTGTTTCTTTGAGATCTTATCATGCTGTAGTTGTGATTGAGTATGTTGTTCATATTATATTGTGGTATCTGTGTCTCCTCATGGAGTTGGATGCTCGTGTGAGATTGTTTAGTTAGCATCAAGACCTAGAAAGCATTCTACCGCCAATGCTGCGGCGTAGGCTGGACGTACCCACGCTCTCGTACCCCTATACCGGGTGTGGGTCGTGACACATTTTTAGTGGTGGCCCATGCAGGTCAGACTTCGCAAGTTGTACGATATCGTGGTAGTGCGACGTCATAGTTGTACTACTGCGTGCCTGCTATAGAATATAGGACATAGGATACTAGTATGAGAGAGGATACTCAATCATAATTCTTGTGAGATTCCTGGGACGATCCCTTGAGAATCTTATTTCAATTTCCAATTTAAATTCCTTTCCTCTTGTTTTCGTCTGTTCTCACTTGTTGATATTAAGTTTGATTCTTGTTGACCAGTTGTTGAATTTAATTCTTGGTATCGTTGTTGAGTTAATTTTATATCAAGATGAATTTTACGGGCTAAAATTTACGGTATCATCTGATGACATATGTTGATGAGGACAGTGAGAAAGGTAAAACGTCTACTTTGGTTATGGAACCTAGAGTTTATCACAGCCATACTAGCTGTCGTGACGAGAACGTAGGAACCTGACTTGGATGTACATACTTTAGTTATGAAATTTAGAGTCTCTCGCAGCCATACCGGTTGGCGTGGCGAGGATTCTAGATGACATGATTATAGGGTTGCATACTTTAGTTACGGAACCTGTCGTTTATCGCACCTATGCTTACTGGCGTGGCGAGGATTCTGAGTGTCATAATTTTGGACAGATGTGTATAATTATCATGTTATATCTTAAATTGGTCCTTAAAGTATCATCTCAACACTATCTATTTCTGTTATTACAGGACTTTATTTCATCGCTTCTTTGTTTGTTAGCAGTAGAAATACCTTTAGTCCTCAATCCAGTTCCTTTTGAGCTTCTATTCCTTGAGAATTTCTTGTTGAGTATGATAATTAGTGACTTATAGTTATGTTTGTGTCTTGTATTAGTGTTGACTGAGTGTGACTTATGAGCTTGTAAGTGCTTCTTGGTTGGACATATGAGCAGTAGGCATTAATCTAGAGTTAACCCGTAGCATACTACCTTGTAGCAATAGCTCTAGGATAGGTTTCATTATAGTACTATAAGTAGAAGGAGAGTATAAAGTATCAGTGACAGTTCTAAGAGTTAGTATCAGAGCCAGCATACCTGTCCTGGATAATCATGATTATGTAATTGGAGGATCTATGTAAACAATTAAGTATCAAGTAATTGTGTTAAGGATTAATGGAGCATGATGTTCAATTTGATAATTGATATCGGGTGTGTTAAAGGTAAAAAAATATATATACATAAAGGGTTTTGATGAGATGTCATGAGTAGAGAAATATCAGGATTGGTAATGGAAGTTGTGAAGCGTATCACAAATTAGTTTAACAGGCTGTAAAAGATTAAAGGAAAATACATATACCTCAGTCGAGGTGAGGAACCATATACTTACCCATGAGAGTAAAGTGAAGCATGGATGTTATAGAAGGTGCAAGAAATCATGAGTTCTAATAAGTGTGATGAGGTGATCTAATAATGAAGTTAGTGTTACCATGCCAAGAGTATTAATGTTTCTATATCGAGGATTATTGAAAATGGTGCTAGTAACAGTAAGTACTTCATGTGATGATAATTAGATTGGTGTATTAGTTAATATAGACAGAAAATCATTGGAGAAAATATGTGTGATGATAACCTTAATTATTGGAAGTGATAGTGCAAGTAATCCGGGTAGTACAAATTTTTGTACACAGTTAAGGTTGTAAATAATTGGTGTATTAGTGTGCACCTTGAGCATTAGAGACCGTGAACATTTATATGTATACTTGTGAATTTAATTTTATCGTTTGAAGAGTGGAAACGAATTACAATTTTTAGAATTTTAAGGAGTTGAGATTTTATGTTGTTAAAATATTGAGGATTCAAAAAAAAAAATTATTCAATAAACATGATCATGGCTATAAAGATTTTTGAAGTGATTAAATTTTATTTCGATATTGAGTATTTAAAATTTGAGGAAGTATATGCCTTTTATTTTAAATTGTTCAAGGAGTTAAACCTTGATGATCTTATTTTGAGGATTAATTTTTCGGTGGGTAAGAAATATATATTAGTATATGAGTGGATGAAATGCATGCGTAAGGATCTATTGACTTGGACATGATTGAGATGGCGCTACAAACAGACTTGGGTGTCCATCTAGGGTTATATTAGAGAGAACAATACTTAGTATGATGTGTTGCACTTGGTGTGTACTTGAGTGATAAGAACAAATAGTATGAACAATTGTAGTAGGAAAGAGAACTAGCAGTTGGTGTACTTGTAGTAGAACAGAGGTACCTACAAGGATAGGAGTATCAAACTTTGAATGCATCATTGACCTATGATTGTGCTAGAGGTCCTTGGTATCAGATTTTGGTATTAATAGACAGGTGTGTGCAATGAGGATGTATTCATGGATGTTGTAGACTAATGATTAGTTGATATGGGTACTAGTGTACAAGGATAGGAGTTAGTTAGTGAAAATGCCAGAGTTAAGTGTATATTAGAGGATGAAGATATCCAAGTAATGGGTTAGAAGAGTATGTTCTGTTCTTTCCTTCTGTTCCTTTTTTCCGTCTGTTGATTGATTGATTTATTCCTTAGTACCGTAGTTTGTATTCAGGATTTTCTTGTTAGAATGTAGTTAGTAGTACACCCCGACAAAGACAATAATACCATGACAAAGGAGACTATGACCATGCATGTTTTTGTATTGCGTGTTGTATGCTTATAGGTAGGATTCTCTTAGACTTTGATTGTTGAGAGTTGACCGTAGTAAAGGAATAAATAAAAGGGGTTATGATTCGACAAAGTGAGATAAGGTGCCTTAAAATTCGAGGATAAAATATAAATTTAAATAAAGAGTAAAAACTAACGTGGCGGAATTGACGATTTGTTAAATCATAAATTTATGAAGATCATGGTATGATTGAATGTCGCTAACATTGAGGAAATTAAGGAGATTATCATTATATTCATTGCCTACAAGTTATGAACTTATATTGAATGTGGTATTGAAAATTTCATAACTATTACATTATTGTTTTTGGGTGGAAAAGAAATCGAGGATTGAGATCACTAATGGATTAGTGTTCGATTTTAAATTTTGGGATGAGGATTTGAATTCTATAAACATGCATTGACTGGACTTCAATTAAAGGATTGAATAGTAAAAATTTATATCTAGTGATTTGCTCAAAATTGAGGAGTAAGATGATAAATTGGTTGGTGTTTAAACACAACTTTTTGGATGAGATTTTTAAATTTTATTGGATTCATGAATTTATGTTTTTAGATGGAATTTCTTAATTTATAAAAATGTGCATTGTTTGGATTAAATTAGAGGATTAGATATCAAATTTTGGGTTTTAATTACTAACATCAGATTCTGAGAAGATTATGATACGAATGGAATTCGATGATTAAATTTGAGGATTTTCAGAAATCCAATAATGTTAGAATTTTGAAAATTGTGAAATGACAATGTAGATCACTTCCTGATTTTGTGGTTAATGAATTTAAATTTTGATGGAAAATAATAATGTGTATGAGTAAATACTACTATTGAGAATTTTAAATTTTGAGGACAAAATTCTTTTAAGGAGGGTAGACTTGTCACTACCACATTCCAAAAACAGGGGTATTTTCGACTTTTATATATTATTAATATTGTGGTAGTTATAATAAATGATTTCATGATAGGTGTTTTTAAATTAAATAATTGTGTGAGATGTGTACTTAAATATATTATTATATACAGTGTTCATTAATTTGAGCTGGTAGACTTGACCTAGAAGCCCACTAGATGAACACCTGACCGAATTATGGGATTATGTATTTGTTTGTATTAATTAGAATTTAATTATTGGAGGTAGTAATTAATTACCGTAATTTTATTTAATTGTTGCGCCTTACCATTGCTTTGATATTTGGAGCGCTACCCTAGCTTTTGCCTTCCAACAAATTTCATAACCTTGCCCTAGACGTGCCTGCCTTCCATTCTGACCCTTTTGTAACTCATAACTATGCTCTCTGGTGCTTCATTTTAGCCGCACAATATTCGTCGTGGGCATTTATTTAATTTCTAAATAAATTTCAACTTTGTATCGTTGTGCGTTCCAATCGAAATTGGAGGCAATCTTGACCCATTTTTCGTGCAACCCAAATTAGGGTAATATTCTGTTCTGAGTCTTCTTTACTAATGATAATTGTGACCCGACCTAATTTGCCCCCCATGTACTCCTAATTAATTTTAGAACGCCAATTGTATCTAATTTTAATTAATTAAATCTAGAAACCCACTTTTGTGCAATTTTTCAATTGTTGGGGACTTTATTGCATAACTGCAATGCTGTGTCACCATCCTATTGGTTTAACCCAAATGAAGAAAACAACCCCCTTATTTTTCTCCATATCAAATCCTGGCCACCCATTCAAAATGGGGGCTCATCATCACCACACATCTTACATCACCCTTCCAATAAAAGGTCACATCACCTCACCCTTCCCAAGAAAACCCTAATCCCCAAACCTAGGGAAGCCCCCATCTCCTCACAAGCCCCCAACTGTGGCCTTACATTTTTCCATTTTTCCTTTTCTTTTATTCTTCTCTTCTTCTTCTTCCTTTCTTCTTCTTCTCCTTCTTTTGGAAATTAAAAGGGGGGGGAATCTCCGGCCACTGTTCATCCGGCCCGGCCATACCCCGACCCAGCTCCCGGCCAGCCAACCCTGCACTCAGCCCTCCTCCTCAACCCCGAGCTCATCCCCGGCCGCTCCCCACGTCAGCCCGGGCCACCCCGACCGGAGCTCCGGCTGCTAGTGCGGCTGTGCACTCGGCTTCCTCCACCCCGCTGCTACGCCGGAGCCGACACTGCTCCCGTTCCCCGTTCCTCCTCCTTACTCCTCCACCACCTTCGGCTAAGCAACCCCGCCGTGAAGCCGACCACCCCATCTCTTCTTCTCCGAGCATCACCCAGCTCCACTGTCGAGCTCAATCCCAGCCTCCTTCTTCTCGACCAACCCTACCTGCATTCCCTTCTTCCGGCGCTGCCTTCTTCCGGCCATTCCACCTCCTTCACCGGCAACCCTACACTCCCCGCTCCTTCCTACATCTCTCCAACCACCCTCGACCCGAAGATCGACCACCGGCACCACCATCAGTCCCGAGCTCCCTCATCCCTCTGTATCTCGGCCAAGCCCCGCCGACGGCTCAGCCCTCCTCCCGCCGAGCCACTGCCATCGAACCCGAGCTCCCCCTCCAGAGCTGAGCTGCTCAGCCACTACACTGACAAGAGCTTCTTCTCCAGTCGGCCCCCCATACTCCGGCAACACAGCTCTCCCCGATCTCCATCTCCCCGCCGCTGCATTCCTCCACCAGGCCGACTCCTGAGCACCTCCACTCAAGTCGAACCACCACCACCAGTGCCATCATCTCCACGAACCCGGCCTGCTCCTTCCAGCTCCCTCTCCGGCCACCGAACAACCTTGCCGAGCCGCCATTGCCTGAGCTCCTCCCTGACTCGCCTGAGACGGCCACGATCACCACCACCATCGACCCCGTTGAGCCTCCACTTCTTCATTTTCCCTCCTTCTTTGTTGAATTAATTCTATGTAGTAGTATATATGTACTCTACGTAATGGTATATGTATTATATATATATATATATATATATATATATATATATATATATATATATATATATATATATATATATATATATATATATATATATATATATATATATATATATATATATATATATATATGTATTTATTAATTGGTATATGTATATATATATTTTGTATATACACTTAGTATGTTTTAATATATATAATTGGTATATATGTGTATATGTATATATTTACTATATGTATGTATTTATTAATTGGTATATATATATATATATATATATATATATATATATATATATATATATATATATATATATATATATATATATATATATATATTTTGTATATACACTTAGTATATTTTAATATGTATAATTGGTATATACGTGTATATATATATTTATTATATGTATGTATTTATTAATTGGTATATATATATATATATATATATATATATATATATATATATATATATATTGTATATACACTTAGTATATTTTAATATATATATATAATTGGTATATATGTGTATATATATATATATATATATATATATATATATATATATATATATATATATATATATATATATATATATATATATATATATATATATATTTAGTATATGTATGTATTTATTAATTGGTATATGTATATATATATTTTTTATATACACTTAGTATATTTTTAATATATATATAATTGGTATATATTTGTATATATATATTGTTCAGCTAATATATATTATACATGTAATTAATTGGTATATATATATATATATATATATATATATATATATATATATATATATATATATATATATATATATATATATATATTGTATATGTATTTAATTTGGTGCATTTATATTATAAGTATTAATGCTAGTTAATAATAGATATAATATGTTTTATGTGTCTATCTACTAGATGACCCTAGGTGACCAGTATCATACCTAGCGTAGTCCCGAATTCAGTGTATTTAGATTGTGTGTTAGTGTAGCATCTTATACAAATGTTGTATTGCTTTATGATATGTCTATAGGACTGTTGGTTCATCCAGGCGATACTCTGAAACAGGACATTGGTGTTACCAACTAAGGACCCAAGGCGAGTACATTCTCTGATAATTTTTCTAATTATTTGATAATATCTATAATTCCAGTATCTAGAAATGTTACATCAGATTCTTGACACTGTGCTACACGGACTAGTATATAGCTTGGACCTGCAAATCATGAGATGTTATATTGATGATATATTGGATATTGCTCGTGTATCGTGACGTGTCGTGATTGGATCCACTGTACTAGTTGGGGGCAGGGGAAATATTAGTAGATTATGTGATCATACCCAACTCTACATACATCATAGCTCACCCCATATCTCACGTCGGGTGCGGCCTGACCATTATATGCCTCATAGCTGTTATATATGATTAGCATGACCTCTACATGCATCATAGCTAACCTAATGGTTAGCCTGACCTTACATGAATCATAGCTAATCATATGTAGCCAGCCTGATCATGTCCCAAGCCGATCACATGATAGACTGATATTCCAAACACTTAGAATAGTTACAGTTCCCTATTTTAGATCATATACTATATCACCCGTATATGATATTGTACCTCTTCCTCTTCGTTTTATATATGCATTGACTGTTTCATATTGTCTATATTGCCTGTCTCTTTACATTGCCTGTCTCATTATTTTGCCATTATATTTATTCACTGTCTTCTCTCAGTATATAGCATTATCTGTCTATTGTTTTATAGCCCTTATCAATTAAATGGAAATGTTATTTGAGATGTACTTTGCTCCTTCCTGACTGAAAAATATTTTCCAGACTATGCCTAGAGGACTGGTGTCCGACACTTATGGATCACTTGGTGAGTAACTGCAGTCTTGGACTTAGTAGTTCAGTTGTGATTCCGGGAGGTATAGCCGGAATCACTAGATATTTAGCTAGTTCTTTTAGCAGATTATTTTGGTACCGGATTTGTCTCCGGCATACTTGTTCAGACTTGGATTTTATTGTTGAGTCAGACTATTTCTATTTTAGGCTGATGTTGCATTTTATCTTGTTTCTTCGAGATCTTATCGTGCTGTAGTTGTGATTGAGTATGTTGTTCCTATTATATTGTGGTATCCGTGTCTCCTCATGGAGTCAGATGCTCGTGTGAGATTGTTTAGTTAGCATCATGACCTAGACAGCGTTCTACTGCCGATGCTGCGACATAGGCTGGACGTACCCACGCTCTCGTGCCCCTATACCGGGTGCGGGTCATGACAGCGTATCACCCACAAACAGATGGCCAGTCTGAGCGCACCATTCAGACATTGGAAGACATGTTAAGAGTGTGCATGATTGACTTCGGAGGATCATGGGAGGACCACTTACATTTGGTCGAGTTTTTCTACAACAATAGCTATCAAGCGAGCATCCAGATGGCTCCCTTTGAAGCATTGTATGGAAGAAAATACCGTTCTCCCGTATGTTGGAGCGATATAGGCGAGAGACAGATTCTCGGACCAGAGTTGGTTGTTCGTACAGTAGAGAAGGTAAAGAAGATCCAAGGGCACCTACGAGCAGCACAAGACAGACAGAAGCATTGGACAAATGCATATCGACGATCCTTAGAGTTCCAGGTTGGAGATCATGTATTTCTAAAGATCTCGCCTACTTGAGGGACTATCAGATTCGGAGGCAGAGGAAAGCTGAGTCCGAGGTACATCGGACCATTCGACGTATTAGAACGCGTCGGAGAGGTTGCTTACAGATTAGCCTTGCCGCAGACTTTGGAAGGAGTCCATGACATGTTCCATGTATCTCAGTTGAGAAGGTACATACTGGATCCGAGTCATGTACTCGACCATTCAGAGATCATAGTCAGCCCGAGCTTATCATACCAAGAGGAGCCTGTTGAGATTCTGGACAGGAGTGAGAAAGTATTGCGAGGTCAGACTATCCCTCAAGTTCGCGTCGCATGGAGACATCATTCACCAGGCGAGTCAACCTGGGAACGCGAGGAGGATATTTGACAGCGCTATCCCTACCTCTTCGAAAGACTAGGTACGTATTAGCACTTTATTTATTCAGTTAGAAATTCTTGTCATGCGTATATTTTAATTTCGAGGACGAAATGCTCTAAGGAGGGTAGATTGTAAACCCCCTCAACCAATTTAGCGATTATTATATTTTTATTGTTAAAACTAGAGACTAGGGATAAACGGATTTAATTGGAATTATGTGAGACTTATAGGTACCCTCTGACCTTAGTGTAACCTTAGCTACGCAATGTTCATTAACTTCGCCTTGCGCAGTTAATTATTAATCTAGTTAATTAATTTATGGCTAATTGTACCTCAAATAGGACCTAACCAGCCCCATATCAATGAACCCTGGCCGGCCCAAACCTCGAGACCAACCCCAAAGTTTATCCCCTATATAAATACATAACCTTATTCATGTAAACCCTAAAACAAACAAAACCATCACAAACCCCTTAACCCTAGCCGAATTCTTCTCCCTTGCAACCGAGCCTCCACCCCCGACTACCCGACTTTCTAACACCGCCACCACCGCCGCCTGACATCACCGGCGCCACCCTCCCAGACCGGCCAACTACCGCCTCCTTCATAATCATCAACTCCCTTCATAATCTGACCCCCCGTAGCCGCTGTCGACTGACCCCGACCACTTCCAGCACCTCCAACCACCATCGACTGGCCTCCCCTGCCTGACCACCCTGCCCGACCACCCCGACGTCCCCCACACGGTCGCCCCCGCCGCACGCCAAGCCGTCGCACGCCAAGCCACTGTTGCCATTGCTGCCTCTGCCGCACCTGCTGCAGTTGCCGCCACCGCCGCTGCCACCATACTGGCCGCCGACCGGAGCCGCCCTTCTGCCGGAGTACGCCCCCTCGACGAGAGCATGCCCTATCCAAGCAGCCATGTCGAGATAACCACATAAATTCTCCGCTTCTTTATGATACTATTGTATCGTCGTGTCGTCGTGTCAAAAATTGTGGTATTGGACACAAACCTAATTAAACCCTAATTATATACATGCTGGATTAATGACTAATAAGATTTAGGATTTGTGTATTAACTAGCAAACACCTTAATCATGAGACCTAACATCAAGGACTAGTGTTTCACCCAAATACCTGTACATAAACCACGTACAATGAGCATAGAAACCAAGGAGCATGTGTTCGCACAGAATAGAAATCGTGGTCAAACCGTAACTTAAAATTATTATCTCATGGCCCAGGATACCTGAGCACAGAACACGTGTGCACCTTAGCTACGTGCATATGTGACGCTGTATTCGAGCAGCCGTGAACTTGCGACAATATTCAAGCATCACGTTGTAGTCGTGTGTATTTAATGTTTAGAGTCTGACATCAGTATTTGTTATATTACATTGGTGTGTTTAGGATCATTGGATCAGCCAGGAGACACTGTAGGAGCAGGCTATTGGCATTCACAGCTTCAGGACCCAGGCAAGATACCTTGCCATATTTACTGTTTAATTTAAATGATGCATATGTTGTATGATTCTTTTGCTGTATTTCATATGACTGTGTACGTCCGAGATTGACTCGGGTGCTATCGACGGATACGTCGATAATTTAGTATACTTGGCCTAGTCACTAGTAGACTCACCCCAGTTAGGAGGATACGTTGATATCTTCCAAGACCTGACACTTTACACGTATTCACTGTGACATTCATATTGGGATGCGGGTCCGCGTACTCGACTAGCTATCGGTGTGTGTGACATGCATCATGGTTAGCACGTAACTCAGGATTATTTTATTTGTAGAGACTGGCATATAGATACGGGTATGCTCGTCGAGTATTCGACTAGTGTATTTATATTGGGCGGAGAGGACAGCTAGTAGGCTTATGGGATACACACACTGGATTTTGTAGTATCCGGAGGAGCCACGGATCCAGTGACTTCCTTTATTGCAGACACAGCGCTCTTCGGAGTGATACAGATGTATATATATTACAGATACCTCATTCTTTGAGATGATGGATGTTACAGATACCACGCTCCTCGGAGTGTTGGACGTTATGCCTACGCCTACCCATACGTACCAAAGTTGTTCTCACGATGCATTCACTTAGATGGTTAGCACACCCTTGTACTTTATTGTATTTATCTTATTCAATATTTATATATATGGCATATTTTTATGTATCTTGTTACGTCCCTCTAAGGACCTGGTACCTTTCCAGATTTGGATGAGGCATACTACCCCACCGTATACGGGCCAGGACAGGAGACGAGATTCGGTACCGCAGAGGAGTTAGAGGTACTACCGTTAGAGTTTCCGTGGTTAGTTGGTAGGCCTTCTGCCTAGGATTGGGAGCATCATTATCCAGCCAGTCGATGCCCTAGTCATTATCTTTTATCTATTATTTCAGTATTTTATTTCGTCATAGTAGTAGGTTTGTTCCCACCATACTTTATTGGTTGTACTATGATATCTTGAGACTAGTGTTTATCTTCCAGCAGTTTATTTGGTACTTCTTGCTGTTTATTTTGTGGATGAGATTAGATTACCTGTTATTGACTGATATTGGACATGTTAGTATTTTAGGATAGCGTAGCACTCTTCGCTAGGATCCATTAAATTGGGATATCCTCAGAGACGTGACAGCTGACTATTGCCACGTGGCCTGGTTCCATGTATTTTGGGACTGGGGCGTGACAATTGATGTATATGTATCTCCTATTAAATCTTTTACAACGAATACACTAATCAGTGATACACTACATATCTTTTATGACCAATCTTGATACTTCTCAACCCATGATACATCATTGGAATTTTAATACTCAGACTTCCACTTTCTGATACTCATGCTTCCACTTCCATGAACTTTTACTTTCTGATATTCATCACCCACTGTGCATCCTGCACACAATTTCTAGCACTTCTTCCACCTATTACTTTCAAAACATCACTAACCTCAATATCAGGTGATATACCCATCACTAGTCATATACTGGTACACTCATATATACTCACATCAAGGCTCTACTTCTAAGCTAAAGAATGATAGGACAAAAATCTTACAATAACATGAGTGGATAAGTATTGAGATGATACTTTAAGATCCAATTTAAGATACAACCTGATAATTATACACGTCTGTCCAAAATTATGACACTCAGAATTCTCATCACGCCAGTAAGCATAGCTGCGATAAATGATAGATTCCATAACTAATGTATGCAACTTTATAATCATGTCAACTAGAATCCTCACCAAGCCAACCTGTATGGCTGCGAGAAACTCTAAATTTCATAACTAAGATACGTACATCCAAAGTCAAGTTCCTACGTTTTTGCCACTCCAGCTAATATGGCTGCGATAAACTCTTGGCTCCATAACCAAAGCAGACATTTCACCTCTCACTGTCCTCATCAATATATGTCATCAGAAGATACCATAATTTAGTCTATAAAATTTATCTCGATATAAAATTAAACTCAACAACGAACACCAAGAATTAAATTCAATAACCGATTCACCAAGAATCAAATTCAATAACAATGAGTGAGACAGACGAAAACAAGGGAAAAGATTTGAATTAGAATTATAATAAGATTCTCAATGGTCGTCCCAGGAATCTCTCAAGAAATTATGATTGAGTATCCTCTCATCCTTATATCCTATATCCTATCGCATGCTAGTAGTAGTACAACTAAGCCGTCATACTACCACGACATCGCACAACTTGCGAAGCTGGACCTACATGGGCCACCACTAAAACGTGTCATAACCCGCACCTGGTGAAGGGGCACGAGTACGTGGGTACGTCCAGCCTACGCCACAACATCAGTGGTAGAATACTGTCTAGGTCGATTATACTATCTAAATATCTCACAATAATGCATAATCCTCCAATAATATCTCAACTCCAAGAAGAGAGTAATAAACTTAATTCAACACAATACTTAATCATAATTCTATAGCACGATAAGATATCAAAGAAGTCTAACAAACTATGCAATCTAAACAAATATAACAATAATAGAAATAATAATTAAATCTCAAAATATAAGCCAAAAATAAATTCGGTACCAAAATGCTAAAGAGAACTAACTATGATAACAAGTGATTCCGGCTAGGTCGAGGTCTGTAGTATGTCAGACACCAATCTCCGAATCCTCTAAAAAATATTTTTCAGTCAAGAATGGAGCCAAGTACAACCCAATAGCAGTTCCAATTAATTGATAAAAACTATAAAACAGTAAAATAGAGGATGCTATCTACGATGAGAATATAACTGATGACCAAGAGTAATAAAAGAATAGGCAATACTAACAATAGAAATATAATCAATGCGTACAAGAATGAAGGAATTAACTATAATGTCAGATATAGAATAAGGTAATCAATGAACTGAATATGGAATCTACAATACACTATGTGTTTGAGATACTAACTAAATATGTGATCAACCTGGTAGATTCAATGATTACACTAAGGAGCTAACTCAACCATACGTGAAGTGCATGATTAGTTAGTAGCCAATGATTACACTAATAGTCGATAGTTTCTTGATCACATATTTAATTGGTATTTCCTCCGCCCCGACTGATACGATGGATCGAATCATGACACGTTACTAGCCAATTCATCCAATGTTTAACCTACAATATTCAATATTATCCAATACCAACAAGGAACAGTATTCGATACCATCTCAATAATCAAGGTAACATCTCATGACTGACGATCCAATAATAATACCAATCCATGTACCAACGTGTTAAGAATCATAAGTAACATTTCTAAATACTTGAATTATAATAGTAACCAAATAATGGAAACTATCAGAGAATGTACTCGCCTGTGGTCCAGAGCAAATAATGCAAAACGGTGTCTGAACTGGTATCACATAGCTATATATGGAATATTGCATTAATATAAGGTTTTGGGAATAAAAATAAACTAAACTAGTCAACTTCTAGGTCATAAAGCCATTTTTAAGTCAAAATAGTCAAACTAGGTCAACTCTAAGCCAAACTAGTCAAACTTGGTCAAACTGGCTATTTCTAAGTTGTATGAGTCCAACTCTAGGATATTAGGTCCAAACACTATGAAACTAAGCCACACTAGCTATGCTAAGATACTAGAAAACTAATAAGATACCGTATCCTAAGATACACAAGTTATTAATATAAAAATACTATTATATATATATATATATATATATATATATATATATATATATATATATATATATATATATATATATATATATATATGATAATACATATAGTAGCTATGCTAACTAATACAAGGAGGATACCTTGGCTTTGAACCAATGTGTATCTCACCACCTACACACCCATCTTGATATACAAACTCAATACCTTGAGTATAAACCAATACATTGACATTACCTTGGTATCACAAGGTAATTCAATATCTAACATATAACTAACTACCCATACACCTCACTATACACTAATATATATTTAAACTTATAATAATACTATACTAACTAACATACTAATATACCTCATGATATTTAATACCCGTACCCAAGATACTTCACTCTCATTACCTAGATGTAATCTTCAAGGTAATATAGAAATAATACTAACCAATACTAACTAGTGCTTATATATATATATATATATATATATATATATATATATATATATATATATATATATATATATATATGTACTAACTTACTAATATATACATAACTTACTAACTTATCAATATATACAACTGACTTATCAATATATACACTAACTTATCAATATATACACTAACTTATCAATATATACAACTAACTTATCAATATATATACTAACTTATCAATATATACACTAACTTATCAATATATACAACATTAAGCATAGCTTACTGCAGCTTACTGTAGCTCACTGCAGCTTACTACTGCTTCTGCTTTTGCTTCTACTACTTCTCGGCTTACTGCTTCTTGCTGTTTTTAAGCTGCTTCTCTTAGATTTTATTACACTGCTTATCATTTATTTTCTTTACTGTTTTCATTATTTTCTCACTGTTTTTCCATTGTTTCTTCTCCCCTCAAGCTCACACACATAAATATATACCTCATATATATATACATCTACACATTATATATATATATAAACCACATACATATATATATAACAATATATATATATATATATACATATATCTCACATAATAATTATATTTACAATATTATAATAGTTATAACAAAGGTAAATTAAATTAGAATGCAAAGAATAAACGCGTGGAGTGCACCGCACCCGTATCACACTAGATCTATGATACGCTTACGATACGGCCCCACCACACTAACTTATCAAAATATATAACTAACTTATCAATATATACACTAACTTATCAATATATATAATAACTTATCATTATATATACTAACTTATCAATATATACAACTAACTTATCAATATATACACTAACTTATCAATATATACAACTAACTTATCAATATATCTTACTGCTGCTTCTGCTTTTGCTGCTGCTTCTGCTTTCTGCTGCTTCTCGGCTTACTGCTTCCTGCTGCTTTTCAGCTGCTTCTTTCAGCTTTTCTTCCACTGCTTATCATTGCTTTTTTTCACTGTTTTCATTATTTTCTCACTATTTTTTCATTGTTTCTTCTCCCCTCAAGCTCACACACATAAATACACACCTCATATATATATATATATATATATATATATATATTAGAGAAGCACATGAACTTTCTACTCTCCAATGACCACCAACACATCACAAAGAAATATAGAACATACACATAATTATATATATATACATATATCTCATATAATAATTAAATTTATAATATTATAATAGCTCTAACCAAGATAAATTAAATTAGAATAAAAATAACAAACACGTGGAGTGCACCGCACCTGTATCACACTAGATCTGTGATACGCTTGCGATACTGCCCCACCACATAACCAAATATATCCCAACGGACACGAGCAACTTTAAAATAATAATTATGAACAATACGAAGAGCTAACTATTCATCTACGTGTCCGTATCAAAATATGACATGCTCAAACCCCCCGTGTCGAGGAAAACCTCCAAAAATAAACCTATATCGCAAATTATTGGGATACGACCTACACGTATCCAATTAAGGATACGACACTAGCCACACACAATCAAACATATGTTAATTTGGTCTAATTGACCATTTGACAAACACAACATGTGTCAATCTCAAAATTCTCCCAAAATTGACACAAAATATACTATAACTTTCTCCATAGGCCTCATATGAACCTAATTCCAATTTCTATGGGTAGCCTTAGCATGTGGGATAGTTTTTTATTGTTAAATTACATATTTAGAGTCTATTTAAAGAGAAAAAATAAATAAATTATACCTATTGGGAGATGAATTTCCAATAAAATCCCTAAATTGGATGAAAATAGCCTCCAACTTGTAGATCCTTGCTTCTTTTTGTAGATTCTTGCTTCTTCCTTGTAGATCCTTGCTTTAATAGCCTCCAATAGTGATTTGGAAAGAAATTAGGTAGAATTTGGTAGAAATTTGGTAAAATTTGGTTGAAGAAAATTCTAGATCTAGATTTAGAATAAAAAATAAAGAGAGAGAAAGTTTTTACTCCCTTATATAGGCCTCTCTTGCCCCCTCCCTCAAGCTACTATATAAAGTCTAAAATATCCCTTGGGGCCTCTCATAAAAAAATTAATTAAGGAGGAAAGGTTCTAGTCTAATGGGTTTAACTTAATTAATTCATCCTCCTAATGAATGAGCTTATTATTGGGCTCAATTCTAACTAGAATTAAATGTTGTTCCATGAATGTAATCTAAACTAGTTAGGTACACTAACACAAGTCTAAAAATAAATCTAATATGCTAACAATAAATAAATAATACAATAAATAAATATTCAACATGTACAATATTTAATTAATTACCAAATGACTAAAATATTCTTTTCTAGAAAATGTGGTAGTGACAATATAGAAATGTAAGTTAGTATCAGTTACGGATAGTGTTATAAGATATGGTATGTAAGTATAGTTATTGGGTTATTACCAATATAGATATAACAACTATTATGAAGGTTACCTTAGTATTAACACCCATTATAGTTCACACATCTAGGTAATGACCTTGTATACCTACATTAACTAGTATTGGTTAGTTAGTAACCAATTTAGACTTATAACCTAGTATGGACCTAGAACATCATCTTGTAGCTCATTTTTTAGCATCATTTCTCTTTATTACACAGTTTACCATAATATTTTCTAAATAGGATTGTGTGACACCAGCTTGGGCATCGAGAGACACACCTTGCTCAGGACCAGAGGCGAGTACATCTCTCTATTAGTTTTTATTTAATGATAGTGTATATATCGCATATTCTAGAACTATATACTTGATTCTGACACAGTGGTTACACGGAATAGTACTATATGGATCATGTCAGGAGATGTTATCCCTTACTGTATTCAGCAGGTACTCCTTCACATATATTTTATCATATATATCGAGTATTAATTATTGTATACTTCGTGTTCACACACTGCTCATATTCAGTGTACCATATTCGTGTTCGTAATATATCATGATTTGATCCATAATTATTGGTTGAGGATAGTGGAGTAGGAGTTGGTTATGTGATCAAGCCAGTGTATTCGTGTACATGTCGATTACATATCACACGTGTAATCGAGTTACCATATTGTATTCGTGTTCAACCCAAACCGATCACATAATAAACTTGTACTCTATGACACATTAGCTAGTTTCAATTTTTTCTATTGCTTGCAGTTATTCATATTGCCTGTTCTTCATTCCAGTACATTACTTGTTCACTCTAGTTCATTCTGTTATGATGGCTAGTTATCTGGTATTCTTTTCTATTATCTGTTATATATGCTTGATTATGTATTTAAAACTGCTTTCAGAGGTATGTACTTTGCTCCAATCCTGACTGGATATATTTTTCAGATGATTGGCTTATGGACCAGTGTCCCAGCTGCTGTGGGCCGTAGGATGGTATACCATTAGAGGATACTCTTTTAGAGCAGGAGGACCTAGTACCAGATGCTGATAAGGCTTAGACTTATTATTTAGACTTATATTAGGCTTTTATTGAGACTTTTGGTATATATATATCATTGGGCACTTATAATTGTATTGTGACTCTTTTTCTCTTTATTCCATATCATGCTTTATCTTCCTTAGTTTGACATTGTGATTGAGTATTATTTGCCCTTATCATATACCATATTATTTCTCCACTGAGAGTTGAGATAAAATTGACAGGTACCATATATATATATATATATATATATATATATATATATATATATATATATATATATATATATATTGTATGGGATGTTTAGATAGTATGGCTGACCCAGACAGCGTTCTACCGCCGATGCTGCGGCGTAGGCTGGGCGTTGCTCACTACTCGTGCCCTTATTCCGGGTGCTGGTCGTGATACATTTTTTGTGGTTGCCCATGCAGGTCTAGAGTCACAATTAGAGCGATATCGTAGTGGTGCTCACCTAGAGTACTACTACGAGCCTGTTTTAGGATATAAGATATAGGCTGAGAGTATACTCAATCACAACTAGGAAATATTTCCAAATATCTGTTTTGCTATCCTTATTTATTTGAATGCTCGCTTTACTTGAATAATTATGTCCTTCTTTGATGATATCGTATCTTACTCAATATTAATTTCTTATTTTAATCTATCTTTAGGATGCCACCGAAGATGTGCTTCCAGCGCTCACGTGTAGTATCAACGAGGTCGGTCACTTTGTTACCTCTGAGGGCAGCACCAGCATCCACCATTCCAGCAGCTTCTGTTCAGAGGTCCGCTTTACCGATCCAGATGGGCATTTTTGTAGCATCTTTCGGGGGTGCTCCACCTCCGGTACAGAGGACAGCACCGACAGTCTCAGAGATCTTCTACCTCCACCACCCGCAGTCGATCAAACGCAGATGTTTGTACTTTTTCAGCAGATGATGGAGGCGTAACAACGCCAGTCAGAGGTTATGAAGGAGGGCATTAAAAATGTCCACTAGATTGTGCTCGCCGTATTCAAGAGAGTCGCCTTAGTCCAGCCACAGATGGCACCACCTTAGTTCACCCCGCAGCAGCCGAGGCTGGGGACTATCATAGATTTTAAGAGGATGGGGCCGAAGGACGTTAAAGGCATCGAAGGAATTATTTATGATGATAATTGGATATAAGATATTAAGGAAAACCTGTAGCTAGCGCAGATTCTAAAGCGGTTGCAGGTAGAGGCCGCAGGAAGCATGATATTTGACATCATACTGACTTAGTTCAGGACGGACCCCAGGATCTCAGCATCAGGACTTACTTAAGAAGATTTTAAGGCGCTTTTTAAGAAAAAGTTCTTCCCAGATGTGGCTCTGACATTTCTTGAGAGCCAGTTTCAGTGCCTCATTTAGGGAGGTATGACGGTGGATGAGTATGCAGCAGAGTATTGCAAGTTAGGCCATTTTGTAGAGGGATAGAACCCCAGAGGGAACCAAAAAGTTCAGGAAGGGCCTGAATACGAAGATCAAATCAAATACGAATGGAGACCCCACCGCTACTTTTGAGAAGATTCTTAGGCAGGCACAGTGGACAGAGGATGATCTAGAAGTTGGCTCCAAGAGACTGAGTGACATAGGAGGATTCGGTACTAACACAGGCTCAACAAAGTGGCACCACTTTCAGCATCAGAGACACTTCCAGCAGCTGAGACAGCAGTACCTGGTACCAGTTAGAGCGCCGGTGCAGAAGATGTACCAGATCCAAAGACCAGCTATTCCTTGCCCATTCTGCAAGAAGTCGGGACATAGATGTGATGCGTGCAGGATAAGATTGGGACAATATTTATTTTGAGGATCAGGATACTACCAGTTGAGGGCTTGTCCTAGAGCTCCAACTTGTCCAGCTCAGGGCGGGGCCCAGGCACAAAGAGCACCAGCGAGACCACCAGTGGGATAACAGTGAGGACCTCCCTTACCACCATAATAGCAGCAGTTCGCTCAGCACCACCAGCAGTAGAGAGGTTCCCAGTGACAGGGTCGAGCTTTCGCCTTGACCGTTGAGGAGGAGGATCCAATTAGAGATGTTACTTTAGGTTCAGTCTATCTTGATTTTTTTTAACACATGATTTATTTAATTTTGGTGCTTCTCATAGTTTCGTATATGTATCTTTTTCTTTGAAGCATAATCTTGAGACTGAATGTCACTACCATATTTTCTAGGAAAGGATATTTTGATAATTTCATAATTAATTAAATATTGTGTATATTGTATAATTATTTATTATATTATTTAATTATTGTTAGATGTTAGATTATTGTTTTGGACTTGTATTAGTGGACCTAACTAGTTTAGATTAGATCCATGGACCAATATTTGTTATTAGTTAGAATTGAGCCCAATTAGAAGCCCATTGATTAGGAGGATGATTGATTTAATTAAACCTATTAGACTAGAACCTTTCCTCCTTAATTATTTCTTTATGAGAGGACCCAAGGGGTATATTGGACATTACATAGTAGCTTGAGGGAGGGGCTAATGGGGCAAGCCTATATTAAAAGAGGGAAACAATTTCTCTCTCATCTTTTCATTTCAAATATAGATCTAGAATTTCCCTCAACCAAATTCCTTCATTTCCATATCATTTCTCTACCAAATTTCTTTCCAATTCCTTCCAAATCACCATTGGAGGCTAGTAGAGCAAGGATCTAGAAGAAGGAAGCAAAGATCTATAAAGAGGAGTAAGGATCTACAAGTTGAAGACCAATTTTACCAATTTTGGAGGTTGCATTGGGAATCCATCTCCTAATAGGTATAATTCAATTTTTTTTTCTTTCATTAGGTTCTAAATCTGAGATTTAACTATGAGAAACCACCCCACATGCATAGGCTACCCATAGAAATTAGAATTAGGTTCATAGGAGGCCTATTGAGAAAGTTATGGTGTATTTTGTGTCCATTTTGGGGGAATTCTGAGATTGACACATGTTGTGGTTATCAATTGATCAATTAGACCAAATTAACATGTGTTTATTTGTTTGTGGCTAGTGTCGTATCCATAATTAGATACATGTAGGTCGTATCCCAATAATTTGGTGATGTGTATTGATTTGGGAGTTTTTCTCCGATACAGAACTTTATGCATGTCATATTTTGACACGGATACGTAGTTGTGTTATTAACTCTTCGTACTATTCATAAATAGTATTTTAGACTTGCTCGTGTCCTTTCAGGTATATTTGGTTATGTGGTGGACTCGTATCGCAAGCGTATCATAGATCTAGTGTGATACGGATGCGATGCACTCCACATGTTTGTTGTGTTGTATTTTTAGATCCAATATGCATTGTTCATAGCTATTAGTATATTAATTATCATAGTATATATATATATATATATATATATATATATATATATATATATATATATATTAAGTTATATATATTTGTGTTGTTCATATGATATATATATGTGAGTTATACATACTATATACATATATATGTATGTTGTATATATATTCATAGAGAGTGTATGTATTTATATTATATCATATAGTTATGTATATATAGCTATATGGTTTTGTATATATATATATATATATATATATATATATGTGTGTGTGTGTGTGTGTGTGTGTGTGTGTGTGTACTATGATTTATATTTATATATACATAAGTGGTTATCTATATGTAAATGTGTATGTTGTATATATATATATATATATATATATATATATATATATATATATATATATATTTGTGAGTTTATACATATGAACGTGTAAGTGTATATATATATATATATATATATATATATATATATATATATATATATATATATATATATATATATATATATATATATATATATACATATAGAGATACTAGTGAGAGTGTATATATTTATGGGTGTACTTGTGTGTGTGAAGAAAGGGGTCGGACAATGTGTGCAGTGAGGCAAAACGAGCAACAACAGGATTCAGGGAATAACAGTTGAATAATGAGGAATCGACACAGTAACAGTTTCAGTATTGAACAAAGCATGGCAAGAGGAGGCAGTAAGCTACACATTAATTATAGCAAGCATAGCTGCAATATTTGCGGGCAACAGCAGCAGCAATGCACTGTACAGGTAGCAACTGCAATAAAGCTGCAGTGCAGTACAATTTCATAAGCACAGTAGAGTTAGCTAATGCATCCAGCATACTGCAGGGAGCTACACAGCAAGGGGAGAGCCAACTGTAGCAAAAACAGCTTCAGCACAAGTAGCAGCAACAAACATCAATATGTCACAACATTCGTTCACAGCAGTCCACAGTCAGCAAGGTAGTAAGGTTAGTAGTTTAGTAGTAGTTAGCTAGTTTATTATGGTTAGTTAACTAGTTAATTAGCTATCTAGTTATTAATATCTAGTTAATTAGTTATATATATATATATATATATATATATACTTATGTATCTCTAGTTAGTACTATATATATATATATATATATATGTGCACATGTATATATGTATTAATAGTTGGAGATTATTTGGATAGTTAGTTAGTATATATTAGTAGTTGGTAATTAGTATAGTAGTTGATATTGTATTAGATAAATACATATTGGCATATTGTTTAGATTTTGGTAGCTAATGTACACTAGGAATCGCATTACCTTGAGATACCAAGGTAAATGCCAAGGTATTGAGGATACTCAAGGTATTTCAGTTAGGTATCAAGATGAGTGTTTAGTGGTGCAACACCAAGTTGGTTCAAAGCCAAGGTATCCACTTAGCATTTGTAATTAAGATTAGTATATTTAATATTGACTGCATATGCATATATGCTATTTCCATATCTCTTGTTTGTGTATCTTGCGATACGGTATCTTAGTATCCTAGTTTAGCTTGTATGGCCTAGATTCTTAGTGTATGGACCCAATATCATAGAGGTAGACTCATGCAACCTAAAAATAGGTAGTTTGACCAAGTTTGACCAGTTTGACTTAGAGTTGACCTAGTTTGACTATTTTGACTTAGAAATAGCTTTTTAACCTAGATGTTGACTAGTTTAACTTATTTTTATTCTGAAACCTTGTATTGATATTATATTCCATATCTTGGTCTTCGTGGCACCGTATCGGACATCTGTGATACTGTGCACTAGGTTTCAGGCGAGTACATTTTTTTATAGTTTCTTATTTATGATATCCTCTATGTTCATTGTATCTAGTGTAGATATCCTTGATTTCTTGACACGATGGTTATACGGATTGGTATATCCGAATCTCGTCATGAGATATTATTCCTTGGTATTTACGGTGTATCTTATACAAGCCTTATTCCTTATTCTTCTTATACATGTACATACATTAATTCTTGGGAAGATTAGCTACCTACCCAGTGAATCCCGTGTTATGACATACCATGGATGGATCCACTATACCAGTCGGGGGTAAAAAATATTTTAGTGTAGATATGTGATCATACCCTCCTTGTGCATGTCTTGTTCCTTATGAGTGTTGGTCATACACCGCACGTATGACTAGCCAGGACCTTATCCTTGTACAAGTTTTCCAAGCCGATAACATGTTAAAGCTAGTACTCACTCACTTAGTCATTAGTATTCTTATTTATTGCCATATTGTTCATTCTTGTATTTATTTCCAGTATCTTCTTTATTATATATCTCTTGTATCTATTGTTGTATCTTGTATATTCACATCTATTTACTGCTATATAGTTTATATCATTGATTAGAACTGCTTTTAGAGATGTACTATGCTTCTTTCCTGATTGGGTATATTTTTCCTAGATGACACTGAGGAGTGGTACCCTACTCATTATGGGTCTCAGGATGTTCTGGGCTTAGAGCGAGAGACCCTGGCTCATGAGGGACTCATCCCGACTGAGACAGAAGACCCGGGACTTGTAGCTTCTTAGTTATTCTCTTATACTGGATTTGTCTCCAGCTTACTCTTTAGTATTTTCTCAGACTCATTAATGTTATTATTCTGACTCATGAGTTATATTGTGAATATTCTATTCTTTTATCATATTCGTGCTATTCTCCATCTTAGATCTATGATTGAGTACATTGATATTGTTGGTGGCTTATTATATTGTTAGATAGATTACCCAAACAATATTCTACCGTCGATTCTGCGGCGTAGGCTAGGCATTATTCCCGACTTGCATCCCTACACTAGGTGTGGGTTGTGACATATTTTAGTGGTGGCCCATGCATGTCTCTTCGAAGTCGCAATTAGTATAATTCGTAGTAGTACTCTGAATTGAGTGCTATTACGAACATGTTTCACGATATAGGATATAGGCTATAGGCTGAGAATACTCAATCACATCTAGAAAAAACTCTTTTGATTCAATTGTCTTCCTTGATATTGATATTTAATCTTTAAACTGTCCTTTCTTGAATATCTTACATCATATGCCATATTGATTTTTTCTTTCGCTTTGTCTGAGGATGCCGCCTAAGACTAGATCATAGCAGGGGAGAGCAGCTTCTAAGAGGTCTGCAATGTCCTGAGGGCCTGTACCAGTTATTTCTCCGGTGATTGGAGTGTCAGCTGCTTTCGGAGGTCCACCTCCTACTCGAAGGATTGTGCCGGCTGTATCTGAGGGACTTCTACCTCCACCTTCTGTGCCAGCAGATGCGACACAGATATTCACACTGTTTCGCGAGATGTTGGAGGCACAGAGGGCTAAGTCTGAGGCACACCAGAGGCAGATCGACATTTTGTGGCAGGGCATCGAGAGTGCTCATCAGCTTGCTCGTGCCATAGTAGAGATAGGAGTTCCAGTCCAGCAGCAGGTTGCTCCTCAGGTTGCTCAGCTTCGGCCAGGCAACATTCATGACTTCAAGAAGCTGGAGCCTCGGGTCTTTAAGGGGACGGAGGGTATCGTCTTTGCTGTTAATTGGCTCGAGGACATTGAGCGTCTCATGAGGGTGTCCCCTCTTTCTGAGGATCTGAAGGTTGAGGCGGTAGGATTTCAGCTGTTCGATATCGCCCGCACTTGGTTCAGGAATGAAACAATTATTGCTGATACAGGACAGTCTTGGGAGGTGTTCAAGGACATCTTCAAGAAGAAGTTCTTCGCTCGGGCAGACAGGTTAGACTTGGGAAGGCAATTTAAGAGCCTAATTCAGGAGAGCATATCTGTGGAGGAATACGCCGCAGAGTTTCGCAGGCTGAGCAGATTTGTGAAGTATTTGGTGAGAGAGCCAGAGGTTCGAGCTATTCGTTTTTGCGAGGGTCTAAACTGGGAAGTGAAGATTCTCATTCCGTCTTTTTATGAGACCTACTCGGAGATACTTGTGGAGGCACGCAAAGTTGAGCGGGAGTTGGATTTGAAGTCCAAGAGAGATCGCGATTCTTTTCTAGGGGCAAACAGCAGCACAGTATCTGCCAAACGTCCTCATTTCCAGTACAGACCTTTTCAGCAGTCGTAGCAACACCAGACTCTAGCTAAGGAGCTGTTTCACCAGTCACCATAGCAGCAGAGATAGTTACAGCAAGCTTTCTGCCACTTCTATAAGAAGCCCGACCACATCTGGGAAGTTTATAGGAAGAGGTTGGGAGTTTGTTTATATTATGGTACCGAAGGGCATCACCTGAGAGAGTGTCCTTCCAATCCTTGTCGTGCAGTTCAGGGAGCAGCTCCAGCTCCGAGGACACAGGCGAGACCACCTGCAGTACAGCCGAAGGAACTGCCGCTTCTGACCCAGCTGTAGCGTTATGCCCAGCACCAACATCAGGGAGGTGCATGTCAGGGACGAGCATTTGCAATGACAATCGAGGAGGTCGAGCCCACCAGAGATGTCATTGCAGGATCTGTTCTTCTTGTTTCTATTCCAGCTTTAGCTTTGTTTGATAGTGGTGCTTCCCATAGTTTTGTATCTGTTTCTCTTGCTCTGAAGCATGGTTTGGTAGCTGAGTCTTTACTTAGGACTTGCAAGATTATGACCGGGGGAGGCATTATCCTGGTTAATAATATTTGCAAAGATCAAAGTGTTACTCTGGGAGGCCGCGAGTTGAGTGCGTATCTACTTGTAATGCCACTTTCGAGCTACGATATTGTACTTGGGATGGATTGGTTGAGTAGGCACCTTGCTAGTATAGATTGTAGAGGAGGTAGAGTTTTTTTTAGTCCGCTAGAAGAGCCAAAGTTTAAGTTTGCTAGAGGAGCTGCAGAGCAGGGAGAAAGTATTATTTATGTAGCTATAGTGGAAGACAAGGAGTTGTCGCATCCGTTGATAACAGAGTCCTTGGATGTGTTTCCTGAGGAATTGCTAGGATTGTCGCCAGATCGAGATATTAAATTCTCTATAGACTTGGTGCCAGGTGCAAAACTAATTTTATAGCATGTCTATAGAGTAAACAACAATGAGCTAGTCGAACTAAAGAAGAAGGTAGACGAGTTGCAGGATAAGGGATTTATCAGATCGAGTTCTTCACTGTGGGGAGCCCCGGTATTTTTTGTACCGAAGAAGGATGGATCGATGCGTATGTGCATTGATTACAGGACATTAAATAATCTCACTATAAAGAATAAGTACCCTTTGCCATAGATTGATGACTTGTTCGATCAGTTGAGTGGTGCCAAGGTATTTTCTAAGATAGACTTGAGATCAGGCTGACACCAGGTGAAAGTGAAGCCGGAGGACATACCAAAGACTGCTTTTAGGACTCGGTATGGCCAGTATGAGTTTATAGTGATGCCGTTTGGGTTGACTAATAACCTGACGACATTTATGAATTTGATGAATATGGTGTTCCACCAGTACCTTGACAAGTTTGTGATGGTGTTCATCGATGACATACTCATTTACTCGAAGGCACTGGAGGAGCACGAGGAGCATTTGCGAATTGTGTTGGATGTGCTGAGGAAGCAGAATCTATATAGAAGCTGTCCAAGTGTGAGTTCTTCCTGGACAAGGTAGAGTTCTTAAGACATGTTGTGACTGGTGATAGAATTTTAGTAGATCTAAAGAAGTTCACAACTGTGGAGTCTTAGAAGACCCCGAGTTCAGTAGCAGAGATCAGGAGTTTCTTAGGATTGGCAGGCTACTACAGAAAGTTTGTGCAAAAAATTTCGAGGATTGTCGAGCCGATGATCAGACTCACCAGGAAGGATGAAGAGTTTGTTTGGACAGAGGAGTATTTTTTTTATTTTGAGGAATTGAAGAAGAGGTTGACATCTGCTCCTATTTTGACGTTGCCATCAAGGTCTGGAGGTTTCACTATTTATAGTGATGCATCGGTGAAAGGTTTGGGTTGTGTTCTTCAGCAGAATAGAAAAGTGATTGCCTATGCATCCATGCAATTGCGTTCTCATAAGAAGAACTATCCTACCCACTATTTGGAGTTGGCAACAGTCATCTTTGCCCTGAAGTTGTAGAAATACTATTGTACGAAGAGCGTGTAGAGATCTTCACATACTACAAGAGCTTGAAGTATATTTTTATGCAGAAGGAGTTAAACATGAGGCATCGTTGGTAGTTGGACTGATAAAGGATTTTGACATATTGTTACGACCCGTACCCGGAATTTGGGCACGAGTACGTGGGTACGTCCAGCCTACGCCGCAGCATCGGCGATAGAACGCTGTCTAGGTCATGATTGTAGAAGCATGAAAAATACGTTAGGAATTATACGCGTAAAACCCCTAACATAGATGAAGCACGCGTAAAACAGAAGCTTCAGAACTATACGCGTAAAATAAGACTTCAGTGCTGCCAGCGTAAAGCAGCGCTCCAAGCCTGTTTTGGCGTAAAAGGTTGCTACATCGCCCCTCCGGCGTAAACTATGTCTGCTTTTAATGTAGCATAAAGTTGTACGATGAACTCTTCGTATTCCTCGAATGAACCTGTCAGACAGAACAGTGAACCTGACTCCTGATAAAGAGTACTGTACGACGATCAAGAGGACGATTATAATAATGATTCTACACAGAGACCCAGACTGTCGTTTAGTGGCAAATCCTTGATATAAGTCATTTTTATGCGTTCAAGGAATACGCTGCCTATTTTTATATAGGCAGAAATAAGCCTTTACGCTCAAGATGAGATGAAACCAAACGCCACGTCAAAAGCTGTTCTTCGTACAGAACTCAAGGCACATCTCTGCAGTTAATGCACGAGATAGGGGCAGATCTCTGCATTTAATGCACGAGATTTGGTTCTACTTTTAATGACTGGGAGAGCTAAAATTAGGGCTAATATGCTCACGTCACTATCCCTGCATATTACGCCAACCAGGCTATTTTCTACTATAGGAGCACGTCGTATGCTATCTTCTCGAAATATGCCAACTCAGGCTATATTTGCAAGGTATGTGATAAGGCTATTTGGTCCAGAATACGCTCAAGACCTCAGTCAGGAAGGATAATTGACTAGTTCACGCTGGTTACCTATTACCTATGCAGCATCAAGCTTTACGCAGAATTTGGCTTTTACGCTAACAGGACAGCTATTTGGCTTTTACGCCAACAAGACAGCTATTTGGCTATTACGCCAACAAGACAGCTATCTGTATTTTCTGCCAACAAGACAGCTACTTGGATTTTATGCCAATAAGATAGCTACTTGGCTTTTATGCCTACGAGACGGTTATTTGACTTTTATGCCAACCATCTTTACGCGAGGTGCAGTTACCTACGTGGCTTGCATGTCGTGGTCTTCGAGAAGCAGTTATACGTGTCACCTCATAATGGGACAAGCGTCACACGCGGATTCAGGAGATCATTCAGACATGGGTAGCAGTTGTTATAACCACCGCATAAAAGGTGCAACTCTCTCCACTAATCGACTTTTACACCGACTGATCAGTTAGTGTGACTGATCTCTATAAATAAAGACTTCCAGTCACAGGAGAAAGGGGGTCAGGAGGTCAAGTCAGCAAGAAGGTCAAGGGTTCGAGGTCAAAAGATCGGAAAAAGGTCGAAAGAGAGGAGATCAGAGAGAAAGCACATACAGAGAGTGTTGATTGATAACTTTGGCAACGAGAGTTCAATCCCTTCTGCAATCTTTGAAGCTTCTTCTTCTTCTTCTTCTACAACACTTCTTCATCATCGTGTGGTCCAAGGGACAAAGTGATCGGCCGCAGATCAGACTTCTATAGCAATATTTCCCAGAATCATTTTTATTGTACTTAACATCCTCGTATAGGATTAATTGTACTTCTTTTTCTTGTTTGTAAACAAAGAAAGGGTTTCGTATAAACCTAGTTTCATTTCTTCTATTTATCATCAAATACAAGATGGCGACTCTGCTGGGGATTACTTTCTCATCTGACGAGAAAGCCATTGCTCAACACGATGTTGTATCCATCGGATCAATAAAGAAGACTTTGGTCATCTAATTCGACCAATCGGCTTATGAAGACATGCTTCGAGCAGGGGTAGCTCTCATTCCCTCTCTGTCCAGGATAACAGGAAGTTGCATAAAGTATGGATGCCCCGGACATCCTCTACCATTCCTGCGGACTCTCTCTCTCCGATCAACAAGGTTCTGAAATCATGATCTTTACGCCTTGTGCGTAAAAACCCGTCTCCCGTCTGTGACGTGGCAGACAAAGCTTCTAGCAATGCCCTAGTGCCAATCCAGAAGTCTACAACGCACCCCGTGCGTAAAACTTTGTCTCCCGTCTGTGACGTGGCAGACAAAATTTCTGACAAGGCCTCAGCGCTAATTCAGAAATTTCAAACGCGCCCTGCGCGTAAAACTTCGTCTCCCGTCTGTGACGTGGCAGACAAAATTTCTGACAAGGCCTCAGTGCCCGTGCAAAAAATTCAAATGTGCCTTGCGCGTAAAAATGTATCCGATGGACCCTTGGATCACATCAAGGGAAAACGCATGGCGAATCTCCCGACCTCTAGAGTTGTACGCCACCAAGAGAAGAATATTACGCAGACTCCTGTTTTACGCGAATCTGTACAAAGCGCCAGATTACGCCAGGATAAGGCCATCTGCATAAATAAGACCTGCTTCATGGGAAAATACGCTCCCCAGACGGATGATGGATCATATGCCACTTACATGGGTAAACTGTTGTATACTTATGGCAGAGAGAGGGTCATGGTTCCCAATATCTACGCTCCAACTGATATAAAAAGGCAGAATAAGCCTTCTTCTTTTTCTTTTGTTAATCCCCCTGATTTGCGTGATTTCTTAATCCAGAAGAGCAAAGACAGGGGATCTTCTAACATGTCTATTACACCCCCTAGGGAGCATTGTTGTGATAGTCATAAAGTTGTAGTTAATTACTACTGTTCTAAGGTAAAACGGTCAGTTTTCGACCGGTTGAACTACTCTTTGTCTCTACAGGAAGAAGAGCCGACATTCACATCCGTGAACATGGCTTCACACATTCCTAGAGGAAGGTCAAATTCAAGACGTCATCCCTCTAGAACTCCAAGCCAAAGGAGATTCGACAGACTCCTTGAGAATATTGAAGCAAGTGTTTTTTGAAACACCCGCTCGAGGTCACGACAACCGGCTTCATATTCTTCTGATTCTAACACTGGGGGTCGCCAGTTTCCCGAATCAGATGCTAAAAGTATAGACTTGATCTCTACAGAGATCTATACTAATCCTTCAATAGCATCCGGAGAAATAGGAGTTTATGCCATTGGAGATGAACACGAAGAGGCTTCCCCATCAGGAAATACTGACCAACGCATCGCTGTATTGGAAGCATCGCTTACAGAGATGCATTCCATGATGGAGAGTATGCGTCAGATGATGGTGACTCAACATGCAGCTGCAATAGCTCAAACATCGGTTCCTCCGACTCAACTACGTGTGGGGGTGGACCTACCACCATCCAATGCAAACCAGGAGCCTATTCTAAATCAAGAGTCAGCGGCTCCTCAACTTCTTAACTCGGAGAATGTATTGCCTCCTGTTGGAGTTATAATACAACCGATCCCTCACCACTCTGCGGTCCCTTTACCAGCTGAAGACCCGATGCAGGCAGTTCAGGAATTGAAAGTCCAATTTGATGCCTTGAAGCATAAGGATCAGCTCAAGAAGTTGGGAATCAACCAGCTATACCCAGCTATCTGGGACGAGATCCCTTTTCCACATAAATACAAACCACAGGCTATGGTTTTGTTTGAGGGAAAGACGTCACCGAGCCAGTACATGAACTACTTTAGCATGATGACAGTGTTGTTGTCACACCCCAGTCCCAAAAATATACGAAACTAGGCCATGTGGCATTGTCCAGCTGACACGTCACTAAGGAATTACCCAATTTAATGGACCCAAAGTGATGTGCTACGCTGTCCTAAAATACTACAAGTCTAAATACAGGTAAATCTATCTCATCCACCAGAATATCAGGAAAAGTGCTGAATATATAGATGTTAAATCTGAAATGTCATATATAAATCAGATAAAGTCATGTGGGAACATACCCACTACAAAAAGATAAGCAGAAAGTGAAATAAGATAAACTAGCGCATCAGCCTCAAAATATATAGCTCCAACTCCAGATGTACTCAGGCAGACTCTGATGGCATCTCCTCTAACTCCATCTCAAGGGCATGTCCAGACTCCTGTCCAGGTCCAGGTACTGTGGGGTGGAATGTCTCAGCTAAACCTGGCAGGGAACCAGGTCCTCAGAGGGACGTAACAAGATACAAAAAATGACATGCCATGTATATAAATACTGAATAAATAAATAAATAAACACAGGGTGCTAACCATCTAAGTGAATGTAATTTGAGACAACCTAGTACGTATGGAAATGTGTGGCTAGACATATGCTGACGAAATTTACCAATCCGTAGTGACTGGCTAGTATATGCCACATATGCCCCCGTTCAAGGGCACTATACAATTTTTCATCTACGATGAGTATGGCCACAGGAATATATATATAACATCCGTATCACTCCGTCGAGTGCGGCACATGATAAAGAGGTGGGTGTCCCATACGTATTTTAGTCGTTCTTCCTGCCCAATGTAACTAATGCCAAGTCGTAACCTTCCTGATTTTAAGCTAAGCCGTGATGCACGTCATACGTACTGGTAGCTAATCAACTACGTAAACTTGCATCCCAAAATGAAGTGCAACCTTATTGCGTGTACCCGTGATAGGGTCTAAGAGGATATGAGGATACCCTCACAATTGTTGGTAAGTCGGTAAATACTAAGTTAATTACACTAAGTCAACGTATCTGTTGACTGTACCCAAGGCAATCTCAGGTACTCATATTCATTTGAATTTAAGGAATAATAACAATAAACAATATTTGAATTAAAACAGTAAACTTGGCAAGGTATACTTGCCTACTCCCTGATTGTGTTGATAACCTATTGTGGATTTTTGTGACAGGGGGTCACTGACTACGTTGGAGATGTTTTCTGTTAAAACAGACAGGGTTCGTGAATACGACATTAAATACAAGGGTACAAAACACATATACACTTATGTAATATATAATATATATATATAGTCATATATATACTATATAGGGTATACATATATATGTAGAGCATATATAGATATGTAGTAGATATAGTAGTATGCATATATATATAATATATATATATATATATATATATATATATATATATATATATATATATATATATATATATATATATATATATATATATATATATATAATGCAGGAAAGAAAATGCAGGAAATATAAATATATATATAGACTGTATTATCCAGTAATAATAATATTTAATAATATTAGCAGGGTATATCCACTGATTTATATATATATAAATAAATAAAAAGACAGTGTAGAAATGTAAATACATATATAAATGCTGTACTATCCAGCAATTATAATATAAATATTTTCAGGGTCTATATGTGACCACTGTTATATATAGTAGTATATATTAGCAGAGTATATCCACTTATACATATAATATAAATAAATTGAAAAGACAGTGTAGAAATGTAAATACATATATAAATGCTGTACTATCCAGCAATTATAATATAAATATTTTCAGGGTCTATATGTGACCACTGTTATATATATATACATATTTTATATATATAGATAAATGAAATAAGTGCATGTAAATAATAAGAAGAAAATGCATAGTATATGCATACATGTATATACTGTGGATATAATAATTATGATATAGTGCATAACATATATAGATATGTATATATTATATGCATATATATAATATATATATATACATATTATAGATACATAGATATAATGGTTATTACATAACATATGTATAGTTATATATATATATACATATATATACATAGTTATACATAAACATACATATATATATAATATACATATGTAATTACATATATATTAGTAGTATTCATATACATACTTAAATAAATGAATTAAAAGCATATTTAAATAATGAAATGCATAATGAATATATACCCTGTATATATTTTTAATTTAAATATATTAATAACTATATATACAATATATATATAATTATATAATGCATTAAATATATAATATATATGTATAAATATACATATATATATATATATATATAGATAAATATATATTGATACTCATTTAAATATATAATAATAAAATTTGTATTTAGTATAATTATACTGTATTTATACAATATATAATTAATATAACAGTATATATTAATATATATATATATAACATATATATATAAGTATATGTATACATATATATATACATATTATACATATGTAAAATAATACATAAATACGTATAAATGATAGAGGGGGGGTATACCTACTGTCAGGGGGCCCACTGGGCTTGCCGCCGGCGGAAGGACGGCGGCGGAGGTGGCGGTGGCTGGCCGGGGCGGCGGTGGCAGCAGCAGCTGCAGTGAGTAGTAACAGCAGCAGCGGCTACTTGCAGCGGTGGTAGCGGCGTCAGCGACTGCGGGGAAGGCGGTACAGGGTGGGGGTTCAACGGAGGAGGGGGCGACGAAGGGTTCGGGGTGGGTGGCGGTGGTCAGAGGCAGTGGTGGCGACCGTTAGAGGAGGTCGGAGTGGCTCGGGGGCAGTGGGCAGGGTGAGTCGGTGAAGGTTTGCGGGGGAGCTGCCGGTGGTGGAGGGCGTTGTGGGGCAGTGGGGGCAGGGTGGTTCGATAGGGGGTGTCACGGCGGATCGGATGGGGGTGGTGGCGGTGGTCCACGACGGCCAGGGTGGAGGTGGTGGGCGGTCGGAGGTGGTGGAGCTGCTGTGGAGTGGAGGGGAGGTTGGGTGCTGCGGGGGCTGCCGGAGGCGGAGGCGGCGGCCAGGGAGGGTGGCGTTCGGCTGGGAAGTAGTTGGGGGAAGGGCGAGGGGGTTGGCGGTGGTCCGGTGGGCGGAGGTGGCCGGAGGGTGGTGTGGGGAGTTCGGGAATGGGGGGTGGCTGGGTATATATAGGATTTAGGGTTGGGGGTAGTTTGGTAAATAGGATGAATAGTTAAGGGTATTTAGGTAATTTTGATTTTGAGGATATTTTTAACAGATTTCTCTGCATGCCTAGGGACACATGTAAGGATTATAGTTAATGGCCAATGAGGTTATGCCACCTCACATGCATTTTGCATAAAAACCCTTAAACTTTCACAATTTGCATAAAAGTCCTAAAACTGGTATTTTGCGCAATTACGCAATTTGTCTGCTAAAATAACCTGTTTCCTGAAAATACTAAAATGCTCAGAATTGAGAGGGAAAAGCTGTGGGAGGGTCCTGAGGGGGTAGGGGTGAGTCTGGGCAGGGGCAGGGCCTGGTTTCTGGGTGATACGGGTCATCGTATTTATTATTTAATAAATACTGCGCACGGAGTTCACTAATTATTTAGGGGCAGTTAGGATCATAATTTTTCTACGGTGTCAATACACTAATTGTAGTATATTCAGTCTAGAATATTATCGTATTTTTGTTTGGGCAAAATAGGTGCCTACTGGTCCTCCAATCTCTAGGGGTACAAAGATGGGTAAAGAGCAGAAAATTAAATAGGAATTAAATACGAACTTTTGTAACGATATTTGTGCGTCTCAAACGAGGCTCAAAATAAAGCATCTGGGAGTTGTGCAAGATTTAAAAAAATAGTCTAACATGTCTAGGACAGGTATGTAAACTTTGTTTGAGAATTACAGCTAGTGTAATGCTCTAATTAATTGTGTAATGGACAGGTGCACAATCAATAGGATATAAATAAATAAAATATTGCAATAAATTCTAATTTGCTAAAAATAATTTTAAAATAGTGAAATCTGGTCGAGGGAGTTTACAGTTGTTGTAGGGGAATGACACCCTTCTCACTCTAGTGTTTAAAGGCTGTCTGTCTGGAGTGGCCTATCAGTGGTACCGTAGTCTTGCGGACAACTGCATTACATCCTTTGAAGATTTCAAGACTCTGTTCTTTGCTCTATTCTACGAAGGAGGGATGGACATGTCTATGTCATCACTTATCGAAGTAAAGTAGAAGGAGAGCGTTCGTACTTTTATCGAATGTTTTTGTTAGGCTACTTTGCAGATGCCTCCCGGAGTTCCGGATTCTGTCTTGGTGGACATTTACAGGAAGAACCTTCTCCCGCTGATCTCAGTGTTTACGGGACCATATCAGTTCCATGATTGGCCCTCGTTTATCATCTCAGCGGTAGCCGCCGAAGATAATAGTCGGAAGGCGCGTGACAATGGAATCATGATCTCTACCTATGATAGAGGGAAGCGGTCATCTTCCAATAACGATCATGCTCGTAGTTCCAAAGGGAAGGAAGCTCTGACAATCAACACGTCCAGGCAACACACTCCGGTGACTACGCAGACAAATCCTGGGACTTCCAGGCCTAAAGAAGAATATTCTTTTGATGACGATGATATTCCGAGCATATTCGACTGTCTAGTCAAAAGTGGCAAGCTTACTCTCCTCGAGGTAAAGAGGCCAAATGAAGTCGGCAGTAGAAAAACCATATAACTTTGATAAAACTTCGGTGGACAAGGGCAAGCAAAAAGAAGTTCGTTTTGATAAAACTTTGAAGAATATTCAAAACAAAGGCTTAGAAAAACCATATAACTTCGACATCTTGGCCCAATTGGCTAATACACCAGCCAGATTGTCATTTTTGAGCTCCTGAGGCTATCCAAAGACACTCGTCAAGCCTTGTGTGAAGCGTTAATGCAGGCAGATGTATGCTTGACTCAGCTCAAGTCCCCTGATAAAGAGCCTGTGGCGTGCCCTCAATGCCATAGTGTGATGAAAGTGGTCCATAATATCACTTTCACTCAAGAGGACATGTTGTTGAAACATAACAAGCATGACGGGCCTCTTTATTACACCGGATATATTGGCTCCATGGAGGTAGACCGAATTCACATAGATCCGGGATCGTCGATCAGCATTATCCCTCACAGTCTGTTAAGACCGTTGAGAATCCCTACAAGCGAACTGGCTTACATACCACCACAATCGTGGGCTTTAATGCCAGAAAGAGCAAACCGTTGGGGAAGATTCGTCTGAGGATCCAGATTGGTAACCTTAGATCAGTTGCTACATGCTACGTCATTGATTCAGAGGCATCTCACAACATTCTGTTGGGCAGACCTTGGATCCACGATCACAATATTGTTCCTTCCACTCTATATCAATGCTTCAAATATGTAGACACCCAAGGGACAGTGAAAACAGAGTTTACGGATCTCAATCCTTTCAAAGGAGTTGAATCCTACTATTCTGATGCCATGTTGTACACCCAAGACTACATGAAGGAGGTGTCAGGCAAGACGGAAGAGGAATCCTACCGGGAGCCAGCAAAACCATCTACTGAGCAACCTTTATTAATCCAGGTGAAAGGACGGACTACTCGTCCGAAGATCATGGAACCCATGGCTATCCACTTGAGCAGAACCAAATCGGGAGGAGGAAGTGATCCTCTAGTGATCACTTTGAACCAGAAGCCCCCACCTTTGGTCATCAACCTCAGGCGCAACAAGCAGCCGACTGATTTAGATATAACCGGGAACGTGGTTTCTGACGATAATAAAGATTCTCTTTTCCAGTATACTGACGCTCAATTTCAAAATCAGGAATCCTCCCCCCATAATGATATAGAACCTATAATACAAAAATTCTTGAAAGCTATAGACTCCTATCATCCGTATGTGTGGGAAGCGACGTCAACATCTAATGTTGTCACGACATATGGGCCACATGAAGATTCTAGCTTTATTGTCCCACCTACGCGCAACGATCAGCATCCAATAGTCTTCGGTCACATACGGAATAAACCAATTGTACAAGAAGAATCTCATGAATCTGATGCTGGGAAAATGCAAGTTCACAGATATAGCCCACAAGCTTTGAAGATTATGCAAAGTATGGGTTATGACTTGAAGTTGGAACCAGGCCTCAACTATGGGAAAGGCAGACGAATACCGTTGCATGATGATCCCTACCGTCAACGAACTCATTTTGGGTTAGGGTATACCACATATCTTGCAAACTCCAATGACTCTGAGTCAAGTGATGAGACCATTTCTTATTTTTAAGACGATTTGTCATCTTCTGATTCAGGTGATGAACTCGAACAGGTATTTCCAGTAAATATAGTGTTGACAGATTCTCTCAAAACAGAGGAACAAGAATCTGAACCATTTGAAGATGAATCCTGGGCTCAGCAAATGGATACACATTAGGAACTCCGGTTCGAGTAAAGAGAACCACCCACTGAGGATAAAGTTATCCAAGTCGATGTTGGGGATGAATTTTCACCAAAGCCGATATTTATCAGTAATAATCTTTTCGAAGAAGAAAGGGAAGAAATAATCCAACTGATAAAAGAATATATCGATGTCTTTGCGTAGAATTATGAAAATATGCCAGGTCTTGATCCTGAAGTGGCTACCCATAAGCTCAACATACGGCCCAATTTGAAGCCTGTAAAGCAACACCAATGCCGGTTCCGTCCGAATATGATGGATGCCATTGAAGTTGAAATCAAGAAGCTAATAGCCTGTGGGTTCATCCGGGAAGAACAACATCCTGACTGGGTCGCCAATGTTGTCCCGGTCATGAAGAAAAATAGGAAAGTGCATGTTTGCATCGATTTCCGAGATCTGAATGCGGCCTGCCCTAAATATGAGTTCCCTCTTCCCATTACAGACATCATGATCGATAATACGTGCGATTTTGAATGCATGTCTTTCATGGACGGATTCTTAGGATATAATCAGATTAAGATGAATCCTGAAGATGAGAAGCATACTGCCTTCCGTACACCATTGGGGGTATATTGCTATACGGTTATGCCTTTCGGATTGAAGAATGTCGGGGCTACGTATCAACGAGCTATGAGTAACATATTCCATGAGCACTTACACAAAATAGTAGAATGTTACATAGACGATATTGCTGTCAAAAGCCGCCTCAAGGATAATCACATCCAAGACTTGAAGAGTTGATGCGCCAACATCAACTCAAAATGAATCCTACAAAATCCTTTCTTGGTGTATCCAGTGGCAAATTCCTGGGATTTGTCATTACCGCTAAAGGCATTCAAGTAGACCCTGATAAAGTAAAGGCTATCTTAGAAATGTGACCGCTCCGTAATCTGAGGGAACTCAGGGGATTTCAAGGTCGTCTGGCTTATATCAGGAGATTCATATCCAACCTCTTTGGGAGATGTCAACCTTTTTCTCGCCTGATGATGAAAGGTGTGTCATTCGTATGGGACGAAGCCTGTCAGCAAGCGTTTAATGATATCAAACGCTATCTCACTAATCCTCCAGTTCTAGTACCTTCCGTCATAGGAAGACTATTTTTGCTGCATGTTCGAGCAATAGATCATTCTTTAGGGGCTCTTCTCGCACAGAAGAATAATAAGGGTCATGAACAGGCTATCTACTATTTAAGCAGGATAATGGTCGGAGCTGAACACCGGTACAATCTAGTAGAAAAAGAATGCTTGGCCCTAATGTTCGCCATTCAGAAGACGCGATATTATGTCACGGGCCAAACTATTTATATCATCTCCACAATTAATCCTCTTCGGGTATTGATGAATAAGCCAAGTGTTCTTAATTCCTGACTTGTGACTTGGGCGATGTTATTAACACCGTATGATATGGTGTATGTCCCTCAGAAGTCCATAAAAGGTCAAACCTTGGCTGATTTCTTAGCTGCTCATCCAATTCCGAAAACCTCTAAATTGTATGAGGACATTCCCGACGAAGTTGCAGAATGTAATTCCGCAATAGAAGGTGATACATGGCAGCTATTCTTCGATGGTGCCTCCAGGACTGGTCCCAGGGGAAACGTAGTTTCAGGAGTAGGAATTGTCCTGGTGACTCCTGATAAACTCGTCATCTATCGAGCATATTCTCTTAGCGAACCCTGCTCTAATAATGTGGTAGAGTATAATGCTCTACTAATCGGGCTTCAAGTCGCTAAAGAATTGGATGTTGAATACCTGGAAGCTTTTGGTGAGTCTCAGTTGATCGTCAATCAGGTCAGAGGAATATATGAAGTCCGCAATCCAGACCTCATTCCTTATCACCAAGCAACGATCGAGATAGCCATATCTTTTAAAGGATTCTTCCTAGAGCACGTGCCTCGATCTCAAAATTTGGAAGCTGATGCTCTGGCCAGTTTAGCTGCAGATCTAGCCATTCCTATAAGAAGGCAAAGTTCAGTGATCCTTCTTAACAGAGATTTATTCTGTGTGAAAAATAATTTTCACATAGAACGCAGCTACGCTGTAAACACGGTTCCTCCTAAGAGAGACTGGAGAAGTCCCTTTATAGACTTCGTGTCATACAAAATCTTACCAGAGGATCCTAAAGAAGTAGTATCCATCAAAAGATGATCACTATGCTTCTATTTTGATGCTTCTTCACAAAGTCTATACCGCCAAACATACGATGGACTGCTATTACGATGTTTCTCTGACGATGATGCAAAATAGGTTATCCGAGAAGCTCATAATGGTGTATGTGGAGCACATCAACCCGGTCCTAAGTTAAAGGATCGTATCAGGAGGATGTGCTACTACTGGCCTACCATGATTGCAGATGCCGTGAAATATGCAAGATAATGCAAAGCCTGTCAGGTTCATGCAGATTTTATACATCAGCCTTCTGAGTATTTATATCCTACGATTGCATTATGGCCCTTTGAAGCATGGGGTATGGATATCATTGGTCCTATTCACCCGTCATCTTCTAGAGGACATCGGTTTATATTGGCTATCACGGATTATTTCTCTAAATGGGGGGAGGCGATCCCTTTTGCTAAGGTGAAGACAACCAACGTTATCAGCTTTATCAAGCATCATGTGATTTATTGCTTTGGGATACCCCGAAGGATAATTCATGATAATGGGCCTCAATTCATCAGCCAAGTATTTCACCGATTTTGTGATAAGAATCGGATACATAATATGGCCTCAACGTCTTATAATCCTGCTACTAATGGTTTGGCGGAAGCCTTCAACAAAACCATCATCAAACTCTTGAAAAAGTTTATTTCTTCGAACAAAAGAGATTGGAATGAGAAGCTGGGGGAATGTCTCTGGGCATATTACACAACGGTACGAACACCAACAGGTTGTACCCCATTTTTATTAATTTATGGGTGTGAAGCAGTTCCCCCCATTGAAATCCAAATTCTATCACTCAGAATAGCAGTGGCTAATGAGTTGACTCAGGAAAATAATGACCACTTAAGGCTTCAAAAGCTAGAAGGATTAGACGAGAAATGCCTTCAAGCTCAACAGCGTATTGCGTTCTACCAGGCACGCATTTTCAGAGCTTTTAATCAAAAAGTGAAGGAAAGAGTGTTCAAAGTTGGTGAGCTAGTTTTAGATGTGAAGAGACCAATGATCATTACACACAAAAGTAAGGACAAATTCTAGCCTAAATGGGAAGGTCCTTATGTGATTGAAACGATGTTCTCAAATAACGCTTACAGATTAGCCAAGCCTAATGGAGATTTAATAATGGCTCATATCAACGGCAAATTTCTGAAGAAATACTATGCTTGATCTTCTTTGCTCAAAGGAGTATGGTAAAGATTTTATTCTGATAACATTTCATACAAAGATTGGTTGGATCATATTCTATCATGTTATTATGAACTCTGAATAGATATGTTTAACTAATTTGAAACTTCAAAACCTATCATGTCCATATTACCTCTGATAGTGTTTTGTATATAAATTTAGTTGGAGCATATTCTATCATGTCCATATAACCTCTGAATAGATATATCCAACTGAAACTTACCGAAAGTATATCACGTCCATATTACCTCTGATATCACTTTCATCTTAGCCTATCATTTTTATTCAAAAGTGATAGGTCCACAAAATCAGAAAAAATATCTTTATTATCTCTGGGAATAGAAAAATTATAGAAGAAGCAAAAAGATACAACATTGGGGAGGAGCAGTTAAATCCCTAATCTGTCGAGCCAAAGCAGCCATCCTCTTATTTCTAGAGTCAAAATATGGTTGCGAGCCCGTTCCATCCTTGCCTCATCGTCATTCAAGCGAGATAGTTTGGATCGAGCATCAACAAAACCGGCACGGATGGCACCAGCACGTATCAAGTTCTGCTGAGCTATCTCCACTTGGCCCTTAAATACATCACGAGCTGTCGATATCTTGAGAAGCCTCTCCCTTGCCTGAGCGAGTTCAGCTTCCAAATCTCGAACCCTCGCTTCATCTCCCTCATATTCGGCCTGGCACTTACCTAGCTGAGGAATAAAATCCACCAAGATAGCCTACTTTTTATCCATCTCTTGCTGCTGTTCCTGGATGGATTTTTTAGAGTTTTTATTTGCTCAGCAAGTTCTACAGTTAAGGAGTCATACTTAGCTTGAACCAGATCGTCGATGCTTCCCCGAGATAGTTGCAAATACTCGTTAATGGGTTGTTCTAAACCATTAACTATTTGCTCTAGTGCATCAGCTCTTTCATTATCCCTGAAATTTCTAATCTGCACTATAGGGAGATTGGAGGACATCTTCAGAGCATCAAAACCTATGTTCTTCTCCAGCACCATCGATATTAACTCTTTCAAAGTAAGATAGAATATGCTAGTGTATTGATCCACTAGCATAGCAAAGCTCGAATGGACGCCGGGAGTGGTCGCAATATCAGTAAATCTTCCTCCAAGAATGACTGCAGAGAATGTTGCCACAGTCGTTGCTCCAACAGAGGGCGCGACAAAAGAAGAAACACCAATAACAATTAAAGTTGCTGGTATACTCGACGAAAGAGGCACGGACGAGATGGTGGGTTTATCCTCCCCTGATGCTATTTGAACTCCCACTGGCGGGATGACACCCGAGAATATTGCGGATGAGAGATCAGCAGTTTCAAAGCACTCTTCTTCGACGTCGATCACCACCGTTTCATTAAATGGATCCGCAATAAAATCAGAAGTTGCATCAACTCCGCCCTCCCCAGAGATTTCTTCACCTGAAAAGAAGACAAAAGAAAGTTAATATCAATTTGATGTTAATTTTCATGAAAAAAATATGAAGACAATATTTACCCATGGCCGATGGCATATATGTTGCATCTGCAGCTTGTACAGCTAAATCATCTCTTAATGATGCTAGACAAGCTATCATACCTGGAGAAGAGGGTGCACCAACTGACACTGGCGGGTAGTCATCCCAGTCTTTACCCAGATCCACTCGAGGTTCATCGTGTGGAATCTTGCTGGAAATACTTACAGATAAAGGAGGGTTTACTCCCGTTATTGGTCTGGATAAAGGTATATTGATTCTGAATATGCTCGGCCTTGAAGGCGACCTCGAAGCACTACCAGCAGCGGTAGTAGTGGCAGCGATCGTGAGCAAAGAATCTCCAGTACTGGCAGCTGGAACTGTGGAGGTTCCCTCTCTAAAAGGCGAAGGACCTCGGATCAAAGAATCATCCCCAGTTGGGGAAATAACAGGCTCACTCCTAGAAGTCCCCTTGGTGGAAGTCTTTTTAGGACCTCTGGCCGTCTTCTTCTTGCGGGGGGGAGGTTCTTTCGGAGTGGAAGACTTCCGTTTATTGGAGATAACGAGAGGCTCTATTGGCGGAGCTATTATGCCTCTCGGTATTATCAACAAGAACTCATCTGCACCAGTAGGGTCTTCACCTTCATCAGATGAGACAGACGGTATCTCCTCCCTTCCAGTGGACCTATAGGTGGGCATCCTGAAACTTCCATGCACATCAAAATCACGATAAAAGGCATTGATGGACGCATAAAACTGGGCATAAGAATGAAGAATGCGCAACTCCATAGAGAGAGAAGTCGCGGGCACATCAAACATTGTACCTATACAACCCGTAATAAAATACCGCCATCCTCTGGCTCCATCAATAAGTCTACCTTTGGACTTGAAGCTGGTTATGGGATTCCCCACATGCAACTGGTCGTACCCAAATTGTCTGGCGAACCGGCTGGGCAGATAAGGCTCCAAGTAGCAGTGGTCCTCACTTCTGTACAGCAGGTGGGAAGGTCTAATACAGACCAACCAATAAAAGGCTTTAGGAGAAAGAATAGTTCTCCCTTGACCTACATCTTTAAGTTTTGTCCCCTGTTGATTGATATGTACAAGGGGGACGATACAAAAGAGCTTCCAGCCATGGGCAAAATTTAATGCTCGCCGGCAATCTATGACGCTCGCCACGTTCCAAAGGGAATTCTTGTAGTTCAACAAGAAGTTATTTTCCGAACCGCTGGCAGGATCGGGAGACATCACCTTGGTGTTGTGAAGGATTAACCATCCCATCAGGTATAGGAATGGTAATTCCACTCGGGAAAATCCTTCACGCTGCGTATCATCAGCTAACAGCCCATCAGTAATGGCCCTCAGGCCAGCTTGTATCCTACATACCATGGCAGGAAGCAAGCCCAATCTTGCTCCAAACACCAACCGTACTGCGGGCCATAAGGTATTGCGATGAATGCGATCCGCAGACGCGATGCCAGGTACTACCCATCGGCGTAGCCAGACAGAGAGGAAGCCAGCCAGTTGAGCCTCCCTTGACAGAGGCTTGGGGCAATGCCTCATATAACTGAAGGCTTTAGTGCCTGCAGGATAACCCCCTATCTCCTCATCGAGAATATGATCTGAAGCCCCTGCATCTTCGATGAGATCATCGACCGTGTCAGCACTAAGCATGCTCAGGAAGTTCAAGGGCTTATCTCTTCTATCTACAACCTTGTCCGGCTTAGCGTTTCTGGCCTGGTGGAAGAAGAGGTAGGATACCCATTTATTGATATAAGCCAAATCAGAGGGCTCTTTGTAGAAAGTGGTGCAGGCAAGGTAGTGGCTCATCAGCTCCTGATACACTGCCACTGCCTGAGGGTTTGTATCCCTTAGCTCCCTGTTTGTGGGAACGTACTCCTCATAAGGAGTGTCTCCCATTGGCAGCTTGGAAATCTCTGCCATCTCATGAAGGGCTAAGCCCAAATCACCTAGCGGAGTGGAAAAAGTCCCAGTGAGCGAGTTATATCGCTCCATCAAGGCTAAGAACAAGTTAGGGTTGACAGGCAGCCCAACACTAGTAGCGCTCACAGCCGCGAATAAGCCAATACTTTCCAGCTCCGTCTGGAAATGCTTCAGGGCCCAGGCAGTTAAACTGGCCCATCGAAGATTCCCGGGGCTAAGCCATCCACTGGTCCGAGGGTTGACCTTAGGGTACACTCCTCCTTGCCCCATAAAGTCATTGTAGAAAGTCGATATCTGAACCGGCTGGATCAGTGAAGTATCCTCACTCGGGACACTACCCGGCAGTAATCCCCTAAAAGGCATAACAGGGCCTGAAGGTCTGCTCATAAAGGCTCCTTGGTTTAATCCTCTGTTGTACAAGATCTTGCCTGGACGACCATGAAGATCGGGAGTCAAGGTCCACAACATCTTCCTAGGATGTGTGGCATGGAAGAACGCAGAGATAGGGTAATCTCTGGGCATCTTGGGCAGATACATGACTGTGCCCTCAGCAGTAAACACCCAATCCTCCTTCTTTGGTTTAGTCTGGGATTGTTTGTCAATAACATCCCCAAATAAGAAACCTGGTTTCTTATATTCAGTCCCATCTATGTATGTTAGGGGCTCCCCACTGATCATACTCAGCAGCATTCGTTCTCCTTGGGACGTAATCAGAGTTCCCCTTTCTTGAGGATACTCATTTCCAGAAATCGGGAATGTCACATGGGACAAGTCCTCCAGATAGTTTGAGTTCAACATCCCGACAGCAGAGCCCATCACTTCAGCCAAAGGAGAAATCTGCAAGTCCATTGCAAAATGAAAGAAAATAAGTCAATTTTTACGCTAGACATTACATTCTTGCAGGCTACGCCGGATTGTAAAAACTTGAGTTTTACGTTGGAATCTATTTTCAGTACGTAATACTCGAGGTTGGCATTATACGCCAAAATTTAACAGTCTGAGCTTTTTACGCCAGACTGCCAAAATTTGAGTTTTTATGCCGGAATTTACATCCAGCGCGTAAAACTCAAAGTTTGTAGTATATGCCAAATTTTGACAGTGAGTTTTTACGCCAGACTGCAAAAATTTGGAGTTTTTACGCTGACACATTAGGAATGTGGGCATAATAATAAAATATCTCTGTGCATCATCTTTCTCGAAGAGGTTCTTAGCACAAAAGATGACCTTGCGCATACACGTACAATGTGTGTGAAGGATTTTTCCTCTCGAAGTCTTTACCTGTAATATCCGGAGCACAACTCGACGGTGGAGCACTGCGTTCAGATCGGGACTTGCTCAGCCTAATAGGAGTTGCTCGTGCTTGAGCAGTGGAGCGAGATGAGGAAGCGACCTTCTTTCCCTTAGCAGTGGAAGCTTGTTTGGGTGCCATGGCGAATCTGATTCTCAGGAAAGAGATGAAGAAGAAAGGTTTTTAAAAAGCAAGGGTTTTGCGAAGACAGATAAAGAGTTTCTCTTTCAAAACCTGGGGCTATTTATAGAGTTCGGATAACTCTTCGAATCCCTAACCAAATCCGATATTTAATAGTCGATTATGATTTGGGACCACATCAGCCTATCATTTGAAAAAAGAAGACGGACAGTCATGCTGCATAACGGATCCGAATTTTACGTTCAAAGGTTACAAATCTACGGTTTTACGCTCAGAAGCTTTTACGCTCAGAGGCTATAAATCTACGATTTTACGCTCATAAGCTTTTTCGCTCAGAGGCTACAAATCTACGGTTTTACGCTCAGAGGCTATAAATCTACGGTTTTACGCTCAGAAGCTTTTTCGCTCAGAGGCTACAAATCTACGGTTTTATGCTCAGAAGCTTTTACGCTCAGAGGCTACAAATCTACGGTTTTACGCTCAGAAGCTTTTACGCTCAGAGGCTACAAATCTACGGTTTTACGCTCAGAAGCTTTTTCGCTCAGAGGCTACAAATCTATGATTTTATATTTAGGAGTTTTTACGCTTAGAGGCCACAAATCTATGATTTTACGCACAGAAGCTACAGATCTATGATTTTACGTTCAGAAGCTAACAAATGCTATGGTCTATGACTTTTCGAGAAGGCCAATCCCAAGAGTTTACGCAGAAAATACTCCTTTTTGGCTACAAAATATTCCAAATGCCTGAAACACACAGAGGTCAGCATTGAAGATGATTCTTCTTCTTGGGCCATTGGAAGTTCATTCGAAGTCTAGTCAAAATCATTTACATCTAAGTTCAAGTATGGCCTGGTTGGCAGACATTTCTCGCCCTATTTCAAGGGATTTTCGGGGAAACCATTCTTGAAGATGATAGCCTGAACAGAAACTCTTCGTATCAGTGAAGTGACAGTTCAGAATTTTTATGCGACTCCTCGTCCAAAAACAGCATGACAGTTGGATCTTCAAGACAACTTAATGCTAAAGAGATTTTTACGCATCTTTCGTTACGCGTAAAAGATGGGACGTGACCAGATAAACGTTTACCAGAGTCAACGTAAAATCATTCATACGTGTCGAAGCTACACATTATCAGACTTCCTCACAACAAATATGGCAAATCAGCTTGCGTAAAAGAAGACAAGTTTATTGATCATGATTACATATGATGGAAATCCAGTTTACAAAGGATTTTTCATTTTCATGATTACATATGATGGAAATCCTTTTTTCTACAAAAGATTTCTCATTTTCATTTAAGATCACGCTGAGAATCTGTTGTGCCAGGTTCTCATATTGGTGGAGATCTTTTTCTTCATCTACGGCACTTTATCGGCTTTTGCAACCGATGAACAAGAAAATGATTAATGGCGGGAGGATACAGAACTGGGCATGCATTATTCAAGCCCACCCTCCATACGCCATGGCAGCTACGTCCTAGAATTGTGTTAGGGATTCAGACCCAACACAATACTAGAAGACAGGACCAAACTGCCTACCTTCTTCCAGCGCCATAATGGAAGAAAATACAGCTAACAAGCTGTGTGGTCTAATGTGACCCTTCCTCTCTCCTGGACGAATTGCTATATAAAATTGCTGATTATCCCGAGCAAAGGAAGCTATGATATCCTTCCATGATCCATCATTGCAGATGACATTTGCTCGAAGATGCCTCGTTTTACGGCTCCTTATATGCTGGAAGAGCATGATCTTCTTCTTCCTCGGGTCAGCCCAATGGATCTCGGCAACCATCTCTTTTGGTGAAGGAAGTATGGAAAGAAAGGTTCACTCACTTGCCTATATATAGGCAGGAGAGAACATATCAAATCCCAACAACTTCCTAAAATTCGCCGAGAAATCAGCCTCGCAGAACGAGTCAAATTTTACCGTTTCATGCTTCATTCAAAGTATTTCAAATTACGAGGAATTTGAAAACTTTGAAGGGGGTCTTGTAGAAGCATGAAAAATACGTTGGGAATTATACGCGTAAAATCCCTAACATACATGAAGCACGCGTAAAACAGAAGCTTCAGAACTATACGCGTAAAACAAGACTTCAGTGTTGCCAGCGTAAAGCGGCACTCCAAGCCTGTTTTGGCGTAAAAGGTTGCTACATCGCCCCTCCGGCGTAAACTATGTCTGCTTTTAATGCAGCATGAAATTGTACGAGGAACTCTTCGTATTCCTCGAATGAACCTGTCAGACAGAATAGTGAACCTGACTTCTGACAAAGAGTACTGTACAATGATCGAGAGGATGGCTGTAATGATAATTCTGCACAGAGACCCAGACTATCGTTTAGTAGCAAATCCTTGATATAAGTTGTTTTTACGCGTTCAAGGAATACGCTGCCTATTTTTACATAGGCAGAAATGAGCCTTTACGCTCAAGATGAGATGAAACCAAACGCCACGTCAAAAGTTGTTCTTCATACAGAACTCGAGGCACGTCTTTGCAGTTAATGCACGAGATGGGGGCAGATCTCTGCATTTAATGCACGAGATTTGGTTCTACTTTTAATGACTGGGAGAGCTAAAATTAGGGCTAATATGCTCACGTCACTATCCCTGCATATTACGCCAACCAGGCTATTTTCAACTATAGGAGCATGCCGTATGCTATCTCCTCGAAATACGCCAACTCAGACTATATTTGCAAGGTACGTGATAAGGCTATTTGGCCCAAAATACGCTCAAGACCTCAGTCAGGAAGGATAATTTGCTAGTTCACGCTGGTTACCTATTACCTATGCAGTATCAAGCTTTACGCAGAATTAAGCTTTTACGCCAACAGGACAGCTATTTGGCATTTACGCCAACAAGACAGCTATTTGGCTTTTACGCCAATAAGAAAGCTATCTGGCTTTTACGCCAACAAGACAGCTACTTGGCTTTTACGCCAACAAGATAGCTACTTGGCTTTTACGCCTACGAGATAGTTATTTGGCTTGTATGCCAACCATCTTTACGCGAGGGTCAGTTACCTACGTGGCTTGCATGCTGTGGTCTTCGAGAAGCAGTTATATGCGTCACCTCATAATGGGACACGCGTCACACACGGATTCAAGAGATCATTCAAACGTGGGTAGCAGTTGTTATAACCGTCGCGTAAAAGGTGCAACTCTCTCCACTAATCGGCTTTTACACTGACTGATCAGTTACTGTGACTGATCTCTATAAATAGAGACTTCCAGTCACAGGAGAAAGGGGGTCAGGAGGTCAAGTCAGCAAGAAGGTCAAGGTTTCGAGGTCAAAAGATCGAAAAAAGGTCGAAAGAGAGGAGATCAGAGAGAGAGCACATACAGAGAGTATTGATTGATAACTTTGGCAACGAGAGTTCAATCCCTCCTGCAATCATTGAAGCTTCTTCTTCTACAGCACTTCTTCGTCATCGTGTGGTCCAAGGGACAAAGTGATCGGCCGCAGATCAGACTCCTATAGCAATATTTCCCCAGAATCATTTTTATTGTACTTAATATCCTCGTATAGGATTAATTCTACTTCTTTTTCTTGTTTGTAAACAAAGAAAGGGTTTCATATAAACCTAGTTTCATTTCTTCTGTTTATCATCAAACACAATAATACTATCTAAATAATCTCACACGAGCATCCAACTCCATAAGGAGACACGGATAACACAATATAATATGAACAACATACTCAATCACATAACTACAGCACGATAAGATATCAAAGAAATAAATAAACTAAAATGCAACACAAGTCTAAATAGAAATAATCTAACTCAACAATAATATCCAAATCTCAACAAAGTATGCCGGAGACAAATCCGGTACCAATAAACTGCTAAAAAAAACTAATTAGATAACTAGTAATTTCGACTAGACCTCCCGAAATCACAACTGAACTACCAGGTCCAAGTCTGCAGCTACTCTCCCTGTGGTCCATAAAATGTCGGATACCAGTCCTCTAAGGCATAGTCTGAAAAAATATTTTCAGTCAGGATGGAGCAAAGTACATCTCAAATAACAGTTCCATTTAATTGATAAGGACTATAAAACAATAAACAGATGATGCTATATACTGAGGGAGAAGACAATGAATAAATGCAATGGCAAAATAAAGAGACAATCAATACAGGCAATATGGTGCAGTCAGTGCATATATGAAATGAAGAGAACGAGATACAATATCATATGCGGGTGATGTAGTATATGATCTAAAATAGAGAACTGTAACTATTCTAAGTGTTTGAAATAGTAGCTTCGATATGTGATCGGCTTGGGAACATGTACGAGAGCTATATGGCCTGGCTAATCATACGTGATCGGCTTGGGAACATGTATGATTAACACTAACATTATTCTATACTTGTACAAGAGGGATATGATCACATTTCTCACTAACTATTTTCCCGCCCCCAACTAGTACAGTGGATCCAACCATGACATGTCACGATACACGAGCGATATCCAATATATCATGTACAAGGTCTAAATATTAATTGTAAACCCCCTCGATTAATTCTATAGATAGTCAGGTATGGATTGGGAAAATTTTGGATTAGCAGCAGATGTTGAGGTTTAGAGTAGAGTTGCTTTTGTTTGTTATTTAATTTAATTAAACCCTTGGCACGCCCTACCGTTGCTAAATTATTCAGAGCCCAATATCAGCCCATAAATTCCATCGGACTATTGTACTTTTGACTTGACTCGCCAATTAAGGTACTGGACTTTTCCATCACACAAAAAATTAAATCCGTTGTGCCTTAAATTAATCGCACAATTTCCCGTATCCTAAATCCCATATTTAATTCCATGTCGGACACCTATGTCGTTACCCTCAATTTTGAGATACCAACTTAACCCGTTGAGCCGGACCAACTAAAGGGTTCAAGACTGACACCAAGCCCCCACCATTTTTGACCTTTGTGTCATTTCCAAATTTTAACCCCAAGTGCCCCCATTTAATTTAAAAGTGCGGGACACTTTAATTCTATTTAAATCGGGGATACCCATTTTGTCTAATCCTATTTTAATCCCTAATTAATCCCTATGCCCATTTAATTAAGTCCATGCCCAACCCACAACACCCCCTCACCCTACAAAACACTAAACACCTTTTCCCCCATAATTTTTGCATTATTTTATGTGTCGGTGCAAGTACCCAAATTTAAGGGGCTTTTTTGCAAATGTTGCATTAGGTGACAATACCCCATTGGTTCAAACCAAATGGAGAACCCTAATATTTGACTAGTCAACCAACCCCTCTCTTTGTATGAGAAATTTTCTCATGATCAATCCTGACCATTCATTCAAAATAGGCTCATCATCACCACACACTCTACATCACCCTCTCCTATTTAATGTCACCTCCTACATACATCCCAAGCAGGCCCTAATCCCCATATTTGGGAAACCTACCCCCTCTCTCTCTCTCCTCCCTCCACACACCACCAGCCGAATAAGTTTTCTTCCCTTCTTCTTCTTCTTCTTCTTCCTTTCTTCTTCTTTTTCTTCTTCTTCTTATCCTCTTCTTCTCCACAGCACAACCTTAACTCCAGCCTACCTCTATTTTTCGGCCACCCTACGACTTCATCGAGATGCTGCTCCCCCGGACCTTCCTCCAGCATCACCCGAGCCGCTCCGGCCATCCGCTGTGCAGCTCCCCCTCCGGCCAACCGTCTGCCACCCGCTGCTCCTCCAGCTGTTCGTCCCCGTGGCTTCCACTGCTGCCCCCTCCGGCATCCCTGTTCACACTCCGGCGACCTGTTGTTTTCTACCACCTTCCCCCCTCGATTGACTCCATGAGACCTCCGGCCAGTGTCATCCCCGCACCACCAGCAAGCTTCTCCACGAACCACTACCTCCAACTCCTCTGCCACCATCCTCCGGCCAACTAACTATTCTCCGACCGCAGCTCTCATGCCCCGGCGACCAACCCCGGAGCTCCTCCACATCCGGCCATCTTTTCTCCCTCATCTCCGGTTGAGCCGCGGCGTCGGACACTACTCTGGTCGAACTACAGCGCCGGCCACCTACTGCATTCCCGCGGATTCGACATTTCCCCCGGCCTGTTGTTTCTCGCCACCACTCCACTGCTCCGGCGAGCACGAGCTCCGGCATCCTCCTCCTGCGCGAACTCGGGGAAGACGTGTAGACAGCGCTCGCTGTCGGCAATCCACCTCCCAGTTCGGCAACACGTCATTCTCCTTCGCGAAACATTCGAAAGTCTGACTCTGTGAACCCTCCATAACCCTCTTGTCTCTCCTTCCCTTACGTTTTCTGTCAACTAGCATGTGTATTCATTCATGTGTGTTTTCCCACTATTTTATTTTGAACTCTCTTTGAAGTTCCTGCAAATGTGTAGTGGTATATAAATAAGGTTGTGTGCCAAAAAAAAGTTGTTGGGTGGTTAGATGCTTGTGTGTAGAATAATAGTGATGTGCATGGTTAATTTAGGTTGGAACTTGATCCCTACACAGGTATTATTTTGCGGGATGTTGATATGAAGGTTTAACATTTAAAGTGGAGAACTCATGTTAAATGGATGCTTAGGAGGTAGTTATTTATACACAGGAAGAAAAAATGAATATGGAAGTAACGTATGTTGAGAGAGCATAGAGGGGAATCAGTACATTAATAACGGGGGTAAGCTTGTGGAATAAACGAATCCTTATTAGTATTAAATAATACTATTAGTGTGCTCATGGATGTTTTAGTAGATGGTATCCTTATGGGAATGAACAAAAATGTGTAGATGAGCAAAAGTGTCTACATGTCTAGAAGAGTGGAATTTTACGGGACTATAGATGGAAGATTTAATGGCTGCTGCTTTTTGTTTTCTTTATTTATTAGAAAGGAATTATTGGATATGTGTGTGGCAAGATAACTATAAGGTGTGTTATAAATATTTATATTGGAGTTACCACACTAATGGATATTGGGAGCCGGTGCTCGATCGTGAAATAGACATAATATCAAATCATGAGACCGTGATTGAGGATTGAGAATAATAATTATTTATTTGAGCTTGAGACGTTAATGTGGATGATAATATCTGTGAACACTGAGGTAAAACAGAGAATGGGATCATGTGTTGGACCACGGAATATCATGATAAACATAGTAAGATTGAGGTTTGGATTGATGACATTGTACAGATGTTTAATTTGATTAGATGCATCGTGCTCCGAGTCAACCTTGGTCAACCCTCTGGCGTCGTGTCACTGTGAGTGTAGCTGAGTCTGAGCATATGTTTATATGTGTGTTACATCCCGGTTTGCCACATGATAGTTTATTGATTGAGTTTGTATCTCGTCTCTAGGTACTACGGGACCTAAGGGCTTGGACGTGGTACCGGGACTCCGTCATCAGCAGCCGCACGCAGGCAAGTGTACCGTGACACCCTGTATTTCAGATTACAGATATTTATTGTTTCTTTATGTACATTGTGCACGTATTTATGTTGACGTTCGATACTTCGCGCCCGGATCACAACCGGGTGCTGACGTTCGTCGTAACGTCTTAGAATAATTGTTTGATGCTTCGTAGCAGCTCGATGTACGTACCTGAGTACATCGACACCCCAGGACACATTCATACACTGTGATCGTGCCAGATTCCTGTATCCTGATACTGACATCATGACCAGAGACTGGGACGACCTTAAGGTCGTGTCTGTTGAGTTATTTCTGTGTGTCGAGACTGTTAGATAGAGGTTCAGGTTTAACGCACAATCATTGACCGCTTGGGATAGGGAAGACAGTTACTAGACGTTTGGGCTCCTCTGCACGTTCTTATATATGTATATGTACTGTTTCTGTAGTGATCATGTATCTAGTGTAGTTGTATCACCCGTGTGACTCTTTGCCCGGAGCTACGGTACGTCCCGTGTGGCTCCGTGCCCGGAGCTACGGTTTTATTTTAGATAGCCCACGCGTCGAACATTGTCTTCAAACTGTGTCACACTTGTTTGGTTATGATAGAGTACCCTGTCGTTGCACTTGTACTTTCTATTTTCTTGGCATGTTGTATTTTTGTACCTTATTACGTCCCTCTAAGGACCTGGTCCCCTGCCAGTTTTACAGCACAGACGATTACGAAGCATTGGAGTTGCACGTCTTACGGGCATTGTACTAGGTACTCATATCATTTCCACAGGCATTATGGTTACATTATTCTTATCAATTATTCATCTACTATTGTAGCCTAGTTTTTGTAGACTCATCTCTTCCAGAGTCTACTCGAGTTTGTGTGTTATTGGGCGGCCGACTTTAGCATATATAGCTCTTTCTTGAATACTGCTGTACATTGTGGATTGAGACATAGAGGTTTACATTTTAGGATATCTAGTTAGTGCCCTTTATATTTTACAGCTTATACGTATTCGAGTCAGACCAGAGTCTGTTCGAATGTGTAGCTGGCGTGTCACGTATTCCTGGTTCTACGTATTTTGGGACTGGGGCATGACATATTTTTGTGGTGGCCCATGCAGGTCAGTATTAAATCATCTTGGTCACCTGACTGTGCCAAGCGAGCCTGCAAATTAGGAATAGATATTATGATTGTTGAATAAGATCTCAATCCATAATCGATTTTAAAAACTCACTTTGTATGTGATTATCGCCCTTGGACTTCCAATTTGTATTCGTTCAATTTCCGTCAATATCGTTATCATTGTTCTCATCCCCTATTATTCGCGAAGAAGGATGCCTGTGCCTGATGATTTCCCTCCAAAAGAAGATCAAAGACCAGACGACAGAAGACAGAATTCGTATACCTTTCTCTGAGAAGATTGTTACCTTATCATGATAGATTGATGGGTTCTTTGGATTCTAGAACTAGTGTGGAAGGTTGGCAAGAGAGTTGGACCCAGTAGTACCCTACCCGTGCTTGAGGTAGCAGGATCTTGGAACTACTGAGAGCTGGAAGGATTGCTGATCATGACCTAGAACAATTTATGAAAATGCATAGCCTGATGATGGAAACTAGTGGTTGTATATGATAGCAATGATAGGAACGATGATTATAAGCTAGAGGAGATAAAATTTCAGGCTCTCACTTGGAAGATAATGATCTGATTCCAGGAATTCTAGTGTGTGCTTGAGGGATACCATTATTGTACTATGTGACTTGGAGAGATAAATAACGAAAAGAAGAAATTTGAGGAATAAATTTTTTTAGGGAAAACCTTGAGGAGAAGAGAAATTATATATTAGGCAAGGAAAATTTTCTTTTAAGGATTGATGTTGAAAACAGTCGGGAGAATTTATTATGAGGTTTAATCTAGACTATAACATCGTCTTAGCATGAGTTGGTTGAGCCAATACCACGCGACGCTGGATTGTCGACGTGGTTGCATTTTTTAGGCCACCAGATTACCTAGGGTTGAGTTTCTTCAGGGAGCCCGGGAGTATGGTTCCCATCTACCTCAGGGGCACACAATACAAGGTGAACCAGTGTACCCCCGCATTATATCAGAGTTTGAGGATGTGATTCTAGAGAACCTTCCGGGCCTGCCACCTGACAGAGAGATAGAGTTTGCTATAAAATTGACTCCAAGAGCCGAGCCGGTTATTTTTTCGTCTTCAGACTAGCACCGATAAAGTTGGTTGAGTTGAAGGTCCATAGTAGAGGATCTCTTAGACAAGGGTTTCAGTTGGACTAGTGTTTCTCTATGGGAAACAACCATCCAAATAGTGCCGAAGAAGGATGAGATAGTATACTTGTGTATTGATTATAGGGCATTAAATGTCGTAGCGATAAAGAACAAGTACCCTATGCTGCGCAGCAATAATTTATTTGATTAGCATAGCAGCGCATCTTGTATTCATGAAGATCGATCTCAGATCAGGCTAACATCAGATCAAGGTACGGAGATAAGACATTCCGAAGACGGCGCTTCGGACCAAGTATGGATACTATGAGTTTCTATTCATGCTGTTTGGTTTAACCAACACGCCAGCAGTATTTATGAGTCGGATGAACAGTGCTTTCCACCAGTATTTAGATAAGTTCGTGGTGGTAGTTATCGACAACATCTTGGTATATTCCAAGAGTCAGAAGGATCATGAGAGACATCTTAGGATCGTGTTGGAGACGCTGAGACATGAGAGACTGTATGCCAAGCTCAGCAAATATGAGTTATGATTAGATAGAATAGATAGTATACGCATCAGGACGACTAAGGGTTCATGAGAAGAACTATCAGACGCACGACCTAGAGCTAGCTGCAGTGATATTTGCGCTAAAGCTATGGCGACACTACCTTTATGGAGAGCATGTTAAGTTTGTACAGAACACAAAAAGTCTGAAGTATGTCTACACGCAGAGGGAGCTCAACATGGGACAGTGGCGCTGGCTAGAATTTATGACAGATTATAATATCGAGTTGTAGTACCACCCTGGCAAGGCGAATGTAGTAGCAGATGCCTTAAGCAGGAAGCCTATGGCATATTTTTACGACTCATCGCCAGTTGTTAGAGGATTTTCAGAAACTCAAGATTGAGATTGTATTGCCAGACATGGATGGACAGATGGCCAGTCTCGAGGTTCAGTCTACACTAATTGAGAGGATCAGGGCAGCCCTGCCTACAGATACGAGATTTAGACGTCTGCGAGAAAGGACGGAGGCCGACATGCAGACAGGACTCAGGATTCATGAAGACGGAACGTTAAGGTGGGGAGATCGCCTATACGTTCCGAGTGGCAAGCTACGCCAAGAGTTGATGACCGAGACTCAAAGCTCGATTTATTCTATTCATCCCGGGGATACGAAGATGTACCAAAATTTGAGACAATATTTCGGGTGGCATGGGATGAAGAGAAAGATTGCAAGATTCGTGGCGAGATGTTTAGTCTGTCAGCAAGTCAAGGCTGAACATCAGAGGACTGCAGGACTAATGCAGCCGCTTCCTATTCCCGAGTGGAAGTGAGAACACATTACCATGGACTTCGTCATATGATTCCCGTGGAGCCCTAGCGGGAAGGATGCATTTTGGGTTGTCGTGGACAAACTCACCAAGTCTGCACATTTCTTGTCCTTCAGAGTTGGGCAATCCACGGAGATATTAGCTGACATATATATGAGGCAGATAGTACGACTATATGGAGTGCCTGTCAGCATCGTATCGGATCGTGATTCCAGATTCACGTCGCACTTTTGGCGGAGTATGCAGGAGAGCCTAGGAACTCGTCACAAGTTCAGCACTGCATATCATCCACAGACTGATGGCCAATCAGAGCGCATGATACAGATATTAGAGGATATGTTGAGAGCGTGCATGATTAATTTTGGAGGATCTTGGGAGGACCATCTACACTTGGTGGAATTCTCCTACAATTACAGCTACCAAGCTAGCATACAGATGGCACCTTATGAGGCACTGTACGGCAAGAAATGCAGGTCGCCAGTTTGTTGGAGTGACGTAGGAGAGCGTCAGATACTTGGTCCAGAGTTGGTAACACAGACAATGGAGAAGGTCAAGCAGATTCAAAGCCACCTGCGTGCAGCATAGGACAGATAGAAACATTAGGCAGATGCACACTGTAGACCATTGGAGTTCAAGGAGGGTGACCATGTATTTTTGAGGATATCGCCTACTCGTGGTACCATCAGATTCGGAGGCAGAGGCAATCTGAGTCCGAGGTACATCGGGCCTTTTGACATCTTGGAACGAGTTGGCGAAGTGGATTACCGTCTTGCATTGCCTCCATCATTAGAGGGAGTGCATGACGTATTTCATGTATCGCAGCTGAGGAGATATGTCGCAGACCCTAGCCACGTGCTTGATCATTCGGAGATTACAGTTGGGCCCAGCCTATCTTACATAGAGCAGCCAGTTGAGATCCTCAATCGCAGCGAGAAGACTTTGAGAGGGCAGACTATTCGACTGGTCAGAGTTGCATGGAAGCATCATTCGCCAGACGAGTCTACTTGGGGGCGCGAGGATTCTATTCGACAGTGGTTTCCGTATTTATTTGAGGAGCAAGGTACGAATTTACGTACGGCATTTGATTACTAGTTGTTTTTAAATTCTCTTAGCTATTATCGTGCTTTACTTTTAATTTCGGGGACAAAATTTTTCTAAGTTGGGAAGAATGTAAACCCCCTCGATTAATTCTATAGATAGTCAGGTATGGATTGGGAAAATTTTGGATTAGCAGCAGATGTTGAGGTTTAGAGTAGAGTTGCTTTTGTCTGTTATTTTATTTAATTAAACCCTTGGCGCGCCCTACCGTTGCTAAATTATTCAGAGCCCAATATCAGCCCATAAATTCTATCGGACTATTGTACTTCTGACTTGACTCGCCAATTAAGGCACTGGAACTATCACACAAAAAATCAAATCCATTGTGCCTTAAATTAATCGCACAATTTCCCGTATCCTAAATCCCATATTTAATTTTGTGTCGGACACCTGTATCGTTACCCTCAATTTTGAGATACCAATTTAACCCGTTGAGCCGGACCAACTAAAGGGTCCAAGACTGACTCCAAGCCCCCACCATTTTGACATTTGTGTCATTTCCAAATTTTGACCCCAAGTGCCCCCATTTAATTTAAAAGTACGGGATACTTTAATTCTATTTAAATCAGGGATACCCATTTTGTCTAATCCTATTTTAATCCCCAATTAATCCCTACGCCCATTTAATTAAGTCCATGCCCAACCCACAATACCCTCTCATCCTACAAAATACCAAACACCTTTTCCTCCACAATTTTTGCATCATTTCATGTGTCGGTGCAAAAACCCAAATTTAAGGGGCTTATTTTAAAATATTTCATTAGGTGACAACACCCTCTCTTTGCATTAGGTTCAAACCAAATGGAGAGCCCTAATATTTGACTAGTCAACCAACCCCTCTCTTTGTATGAGAAATTTTCTCATGATCAATCCTGACCATTCATTCAAAATGGGACTCATCATCACCACACACTCTACATCACCCTCTCCTATTTAATGTCACCTCCTACACACATCCCAAGCAGGCCATAATCCCCACATTTGGGAAATCCACCCCCTCTCTCTCTTCTCCCTCCATACACCACCAGCCGAATGAGTTTTCTTCCCTTCTTCTTCCTTTCTTCTGCTTTTTATTCTTCTTCTCCTCTTCTTCTTCTCCACAGCACAACCCTAACTCCAGCCTCCCTCCATTTTCCGGCCACCCTACGACTTCATCGAGATGCTGCTCCCCCGGACCTTCCTCCAGCATCACCCGAGCCGCTCCGGCCATCCGCTGTGCAGCTCACCCTCTGGCCAACCGTCTGCCACCCGCTGCTCCTCCAGCTGTTCATCCCCGCGGCTTCCACTGCTGCCCCTCCGGCATCCCTGTTCACACTCCGGCGGCCAGCTATTTTCTACCACCTTCTCCCCTCGATCGACTCCAAGAGACCTCCGGCCAGTGTCATCCCCGCACCACTGGCAAGCTTCTCCACGAACCACTACCTCCAACTCCTCTGCCACCACCCTCCGGCCAACTAACTATTCTCCGACCGCAGCTCTCGAGCCCCGGCGACCAACCCCGGAGCTCCTCCACATCCGGCCATCTTTCCTCCCTCATCTTCGGTCGAGCCGCGGTGCCGAACACTACTCCGGTCGAGCTGCAGCGCCGACCACCTGCTGCATTCCCGCGGATTCGACATTTCCCCCGGCCTGCTATTTTTCTGCCACCACTCCACTGCTCCAACGAGCACGAGCTCCGGCATCCTCCTCCTGCGCGAACTCGGGGAAGACGTGTAGACAGCGCTCGCTATCGGCAATCCACCTCCCAGTTCGGCAATACGTCATTCTCCTTTGCGGAACATTCAAAAGTCTGACTCTGTGAGCCCTCCATAACCCTCTTGTCTCTCCTCCCCTTACGTTTTCTGTCAAATAGCATGTGTATTCATTCATGTGTGTTTTCCCACTATTTTATTTTGAACTCTCTTTGAAGTTCATGCAAATGTGTAGTGGTATATAAATGAGGTTGTGTGCCAAAGAAAAGTTGTTGGGTGGTTAGATGCTTGTGTGTAGAATAATAGTGATGTACATGGTTAATTTAGGTTGGAACTTGATCTACACAGGTATTATTTTGCAGGATGTTGATATGAAGGTTTAACATTTAAAGTGGAGAACTCATGTTAAACGAATGCTTAGGAGGTAGTTATTTATACACAGGAAGAAAAAATGAATCTGGAAGTAACGTATGTAGAGAAAGCATAGAGGGGAATCAGTACATTAATAACGGGGGTAAGCTTGTGGAATAAATGAATCCTTATTAGTATTAAATAATACTATTAGTGTGCTCATGGAGCTTATTCACAGTGATATTTGTGAATTGAACGGTATTCTCACTCGTAGTGGTAAACGGTATTTTATTACATTTATAGATGATTATTCAAAATACTGCCATGTTTACTTGCTTAGAACTAAAGATGAAGCTTTCAGTAAGTTTGTATCTTTTAAAGCTGAAGTTGAAAATTAACTTGAGAAGAAAATTAAAATTCTTAGGTCTGATCGTGGGGGTGAATACACCTCTGCCGAGTTTGACTCCTTTTGTGAATTGCATGGCATTATATATGAGGTAACTGCTCCTTATGCTCCTCAACAGAATGGGATAGCAGGAAAAAAAATAGAACATGTCTTGATATGATTAATGCTATGTTAGGTAGCTCTGGTTTATCTGATAATTTGTAGGGGAAGTCCTTCTTTTTGCATGTCATATTTTAAATAAAGTTCCTTTCAAAAAGACTAATAAGACCCCTTATGAACTTTGGAAAGGTAGAAAGCCATCTTTGAAATATTTCAAAGTGTGGGGGTGCCTTGCTAAAGTTTCTGTCCCTCCTACTAAGAAAAAAAAATTGGGACCCAAGACCGTAGATTGTGTATTTTTGGGATATGCCCAAAATAGTATTGCTTATAGATTTCTTGTAATTAAGAGTAAAGTAAATGGTATTGATGCTAACACAGTCATGGAATCTAGGGATGCTATATTTTTTGAAAATATTTTTTTATTGAAAAATAGAATTTCTAGTTCTTCTATTTCTACACAAGTCCCTGTTGTGACCTCTAGTTCACAACCAGAGGAGATTACCCCAGTAGAACCCAGGAGAAGTAAAAGAATATGACGAGAACCAAACCTAGGTGAAGGTTTTTTTACCTACCTCGTTGAAGAGGATCTTATATCTTATCAAGGGGCTATGTCCTCAGTTGATTCCTTATTTTGGAAAGAGGCCATAAATAGTGAAATGGATTCTATTATATCAAATAGAACTTGGAATTTGGTTAACCTTCCTGCAGGTTGCAAACCAATAGGTTGCAAATGGATCTTCAGAAAGAAGTTAAGACCTGATGGGTCTATTGAGAAATTCAAAGCCAGGTTAGTGGCTAAAGGGTTCAAACAAAGAGGAGGGGTAGACTTTTTTGACATGTACTCTCATGTTACAAGAATTGCTACAATTAGAATGTTAATAGCTATTGCATCTGTTCATAATCTGTTTATTCATCAAATGGATGTAAAAACTGTATTTCTGAATGGAGATTTACAGGAAAAGATTTACATGAAACAACCTGAAGGGTTTGTTATTCCAGGGCAAGAACGCAAGGTATGCAAATTAATTAAAACTCTCTATGGACTGAAACAAGCGCCAAAGCAATGGCATGATAAATTTGATAAGGTAATTCTATCATATGGTTTTGTTATTAATGATTCTGATATATGTGTATATAGCAAAAATGTTGGTAGCTCTTGTGTAATATTATACCTGTATGTTGATGACATTCTTATTTTTGGTACTGACATGGATATTATTTATGATATCAAATCATTTCTGTCTCAAAATTTTGATATGAAAGATTTAGGATCTGCTGATGTAATTTTAGGACTTAAACTAAGTCGCACTTCTAAAGGAATTGGTATCTCCCAATCTCACTATACAGAAAAGGTTCTAAAAAGATTTAACTATTTTGATTCTAAACCTGTAAGTACTCCATATGATGCAAGTATCAGGTTGAAGAAAAATAAAGAAGAATAAAGGAGACAGTGTGGCTCAGTTGAAGTATTCTCAGCAAATCAGATGCCAGAACTATATTGCTAATCATACCAGACCTGATATTTCCTATGCAGTAGGAAAGCTTAGTCGGTATACTAGCAATCTGAATAGTTCACATTAGACTGCCTTGGAATGGGTAATGAGATACCTAAAGGGCACGATATCCCATGGATTATTCTATGTAGGATACCCATATGTATTAGAAGGGTATACTGATGCAAACTGGATCTCCGATACAGATGAGACCAAAGCTACAAGTGGATATGTATTCACATTGGGTGGAGCTGTTGTTGCGTTAACCTCTACCAGGCAGACCTGTATTTCTAGATCTACTATGGCGGCAGAATTTATAGCTCTTGACCTCACCAGTGAGGAAGCAGACTGGCTTAGGAATCTGGTAACAGATATTCCTATGTGGAGCAAACCAGTTCATGCTATCCCTGTACACTGTAACAGTCAAGCTGCAATAGCAAAGGCTCAAAGGACAAGTTATAATGGAAAATTCAGACATATACGTCTAAGGTACAATCGGGTGAAGCAATTACGATCCAGTAGAGTAATTACAATTGATTTCGTCAGATCAAAGAATAATCTAGTAGATCCTCTAACTAAAGGGCTCTCAAGGAGACTAGTGTTGGAGACGGTAAGAGGAATGAGGTTAAAGCCCATAGATTGAGTCACCTCAAAGGCAACCCAACCTTTGATTGGAAGCACCAAGAAAAGGTTCAATGGGTAACAACAAAATTGATGTGTGACTAGAAACACTATATGATAGTAATTGTAAAGAACCATTCCTCTACTATATAGTGTTGATCTGCAATAAATAAAAGGGTGATTGTAAAATATCAATGAATCTGTGGCTTGTAAAGTATGGTATATAAATTGCAGAATACCTATAAAAATTCACCTATTTAAGAGTGAAAGTGGGGCCGGTTTATATGGGAACTCGGGCTGTTCTCTAGAGATCTTAAGAAATCGAGATAGCACATGGCCGAAAAGTGCACAACTGTTGATACGATCAAATGCCTACAATGTGTTTGTGTGTATGTTGAGTCTGTACAAGTAAGATCCTAAGTTCAAGACTTAAGTCACTTTGGGTCTGTATAGATGAGATATATAATACTAAGGGGAGGTTCAAGTCCGGAAGACACCTTCCTCTGATACACAGTGTGATTGCCCATATCTTGTTTTTCTTCCTTTATGTCCTATCGTGCTATACCTTCCTTTTTCTCTTATTGAATCATATGGGGAATTGTTAGATTTGTTTACCATGTGATTAAACAAAAGCAACTCTTTTCTTTTAGTCCCACATGGAAAAGGAGAAGTCATTCTCCTTTCCATATATTGTTTTACCCCTCTTAGTGGGTAAGTGGGCTTTGTAGGGGATGAGCTAGATCTCATCCAACACGCGAGCGGGTGCGCGATTTAATGCGCGTTTTACGCGTTTATTATTCGCGCACTTAGCACTTTGCACGCTCGCCGCGGAACGGACATGGGTACAAAGGTAATTTTTTAACTTATTTTATTTTTTATTTTTGTTTGGTCCAGTGGTTGCTGGTCTTCCGCGGAACTGTTCTCACGTAATCCCGTTACAGAAAGAGTGGGATAGGTTACATGAGAGATATATCCAGGACACGATCCTGAGATCTGCAGAACATAAATCAGTTTCTTCTTTCTCTCTCTCTCTCGCTCTCTGTTCGAAATGAAAGAAAATCGTACAGAGACGAAAAAGAAAAGAAAAAACTCCAGAACCTAAATTCCTCCAAAAACTCCTCTGTCCAATCTCTCTTCTTCGGGCAAGGTTGTGATCGTTCGTGGGATTCGCCACCAGGTGCACGGTGAAGTGGATCGAATGATTCGTTGTATCTCGGGGATAGATCGCCAGGAACTCGCTGCACTGTTCGTGGGGCAAAATTCTATTCTAAGGACAGCGTGTAACGTGCCTTGAATCCTCTACTATTTTTTGTCTTTAATTTTACATCTTCCAATTTTGCATCCTTTAGGGATTTTCCAATAGTGGCGACGGTGGCTGTGGTGGTCGAAAAGATCCGTCTCGTCCCTTCTCATCAAGAGATGGAGAGAAGGAAGAAGGAACCCTAACTCTAATTCTTTTGGAGAAAGAAAGTGAGTGAGGGAGGAGAGAGACGGAGAGAAGGAACCCTAACCCTAATTCTTGAGAAAGAAAGTGAGCGAGGGAGGGAGGAGAAAGACGGAGGACCGCTGTCGCCGGTCTATGTTGGGAAGAAGAATTCATTGTGTGTACGTATTTATGTATGTTTGTGTAGGAATATCAAGGGAGCCAGTCACGTAGGTACTTTCGCCGGGACTTATGTTGTATGTATTTTCTTCCAACTATGTTCTCAAAAGATTTCGGTGATACCATCTTCCATTATGTGTTATTTGACATTGGATGATATGACAAATTTTAAACCAAAAAATTAAAATTTTGTCATGTTAGTGGTTATGTCATACGTCATATAATGGGAGAAGACAATCACCCAAATTTTTTGGAAGAAAAATAATATTTTTGATTTTTTTTCCACCGAATTTAAGTTTTTTACTCAGAACAAGCTATGACAGCTGAAAATTGGTAATAATAAACTATGAAAAATCAATATAAGATATAAATAAATATTGTGTCTACAAATATTATTAGATTGAATATTATTTTAGTTCAATTTATTGACTTAAGAAATGAGAGGGATGGAAAGATGAATTCTCTAATGACTGAATCTATAAAGGCTTTTATATATATATATATATATATATATATATATATATATATATATATATATATATATATATATATATATATATATGATTCTATTTAGAATAATTATATGGAGATACATTTCGATTAACATAATTCCTGATGTTGTTATGATATGTCCAATTAGCCTTAAAAGAAAAAAAAAATAAAGGCCAATAATTATCCATTTTAACATGTGGATGGATAGTTTTGGTATTTAAAGGCCAATAATTACCCATTTGATTATTGTGTTATCACTTCCTTCTTGGTTGTCTGTTTCTCATTTTGTCCATCATGATTTTGTGTAAATTATATATATATATATATATATATATATATATATATATATATATATATATATATATATATATATATATATATATATATATATATTTATTTATTTATATATAACACTTAATTAACTAGTTGTGTTTGTAGTGTAGTGGTAGTTAGTTTTTAACTCCAATTTTGTATGATTGTGTTCGATTCATATGATGTTCATAATATTTTTCTTTTCTTTTCTTTAAGAAAAATATTTCTTTCTAATTTATCGCTCTCTCTTTTTCTCAAGAATATTATCATATACTCTAATATATCAATATGAAAATATTACAATGTCAATGTATTTTTAGTATATACTTATAGACAACCCACAAGATAATTATCTAATTACAATAAAGAATCCATATTAAAAATAATTAGAAATCAATGATAGCTAATATGAAAACTACTATTTGTTTAAAATAATATGAAAATTAATTATTAGTCATTAAAAATATAATAGTTATTAAATATTTAACTACAATTAATGTAATTATTTCAAATTTTATATGTAGCCAGCTAGTTCATTCCACAAATACTAAGATACTAACACATTTAATATAGAAATATTATCATGTCATTATATTTTTAGTATATATTTATAAACAACCCACCATATGTAGTATCTAATTACAATAAGGACTCCATATGGAAAGTAATTATATAAAATTAATGATAACTAATATGAAAACTACTAGAATGCTACATATTATGGTTATTCAAAATAATGTAATAATTAATTGGTATCCACTAAAATCATAAGAGTTAAAATGTAACCTAATTTGGTAGTTATTCAAAACCGATAATATTGTCTGGCTTTCAAATGTTTGTACCTGTCATATTTGGCCTTAAAATATTTGTACAATAAATATGTTACAAATATATGTATATACAATAAATTTTTTATGGCAGTTATTCAAACATTTAATTTATATGATAGTTATTCAAATATTAGATTTTATGGTATACAAACATTTATATGTATAACTTATATGGTCGTTATTCAAACATTTAACTTATATGGTAGTTATTCAAAGACGGTCATATTTGTTTGGCCTTAAAATATTTGTATTTGTCATATTTGACCTTAAAATATTTGTACAATAAATGTCTTACAAATATATGTATATACAATTTTTTACAAATAAATATCTGTACAAATGGCCTTAAAATATTACAATAAAAAACAAATAATTAAATGTTTATATCTAAAGTCCAAGTTTTTTTTTTTAAAAAAATTGTGCCAACCTAAACCTGATCCTGAATCCAGCCCGGTCAGGTCCGATCCACTTCCTATCCTGATTCGGGTCCGGACTGGATTTGGATTTCTAAACATCCGGTCCGGACCAGCTCAACCATCACCTACTCGGGCTAAGCTCGGTCCGGCCCGATACACACCCTGACCTACATACCATGATTCAAATGATGACATAACTTTTGACGGCCAATCCTAAATTCTTAATTTTGATGATAGTAGTTTAGTGAGCTTTTAGAATCTTTTAATTAGTTTTTTTTATTGGATTTGTTACCGTGATTTCTTTCCTAATATTTGTTTAAGGAATATTTTTTAGATTCTTTTAATTAATCTGAAGACTTTTGATATATGTCTTGTCATTTTATTTATTGATTGTTGTGATTGAAAATGATAATGATATAAACATTTATTCTTGAATATTGGTATTGTCGATGATGTTTGTTTTCGATGAAAACAAATTAGGATATTCTTTTGATGGAAAACTTTATAATTAGCTTACAAATGATTTAAAAGAATTATTATAGCACTATGCAAAACAAATTTGAGTACAAGCTTGAGATTCTGGAGTTTACTAGCAGTAGAGATCCGATCGACGCGGGATCACTTTACTCTATTGACTATCCGACATGACGTTGGAAAGGAAACTTGCTGAGTCGCAAGCTCCAATATTATGAAGAAGAGAAACCCTCAAGCTCACAACACTACAGAGAAGAGAGAGTGAAAATAAGTAGACTTTTTGCTTAAGGACTAAAGCTTTTTTATCATTTGGTAGCACCAATATTGGGCTATTTATAGCCATTGGTAAAATGCACTATTTTTGCCTTTTTAAGCATAGAATCACTGTTACTCATATGATTTACGCCATCACTAGGATATTTTATGTAGCCGTGAATGTGCCTCCACCTGGCTTTGACCGAGACAGTTGCTTCATCATAGGTACTAAGCTGAAGCCCCGATGCAGGGAGTCCAAGAAAGGTTAAGGAAAAAGCAAGGGGAAGGCCGTGCTTATCGATTTTGACTCAACGACGAAGGAAGAGAATGCTTCCTATGATCCCTCGCCTCCAGTGAACTCTACAATGAAGCGTAGGGCCTCACCGATACGGAGCCCTTCGTCCAAAAAGAGAAGGCAGGAACCATCCGTGGCTGCGAAGCCGCGTTATAGGAACCGGGTTATTGTCAAGGCCCCTGTGCCGGCTGGGGACGAAGAAGAAGGACCAGAAGAAGAGGAAGATGAGGTAGGACACCTAGCTCTGGTGGCTTCTGACCCAGACATTATTCCAGACGCTGAGGCGGTATTCGCATGATCTTTTGGTTTATTTCTTCCCAGTCCCCTTTATAAATATCTTTCTTCTGGTTTGTTCGAAAACTTGTAGATACAGGAGGAGAGGGACCGACCTTAACGGTCTACGGCTGTCAAGGTTTCTTATGCGCAGCCGGATGAAGAGGTCGCTTCTCCTGGGTCCGAGGACACGGAGATTGTTCCCAAGGGCTCTGGTGGTTATGTCCTGGGGGAGTCGCTGGTGGAACCGGCCACCTCCCCCATCTTGGTGGATGACTTAGATGATCCGGAGGAAGTTCGGATCGCACTGGACGAGCGTCAGGTCCTATTGTCTTCTTCGGGTATGTTATTTCGCAACTTTTCTAGAGAAGAGATTTTTCGGCTTCAACTTTACTTTCTCCGAGCGAAGTTAATTATTGGTTGTTCTGGTTCTGCAGACCCTACCTCTCCCCTGAAGGTTGTGGATGTGACCACGGAGGAAGGCGTCACAGAAGAAGAAGGTAGTAAGCTCATTAGGGGAAGGTCTGAGTCCCTTCTTCACTTTTTTGGAGGCGAGGAACATCACGCCGTGCCCCCTACTGAGGCTGTGACAAGGAGGTTCCTATTGTTATAGCCGCTTATGGCATGGCGGCTGCTCCTCCAGCTATTGTCGCTGGGGGTTCTGTAGTTGAAGCCTCTTTGGACAACGGGGTAGTAAGCCACCGCGATGAGGTCCTTGAGGTCGCTGGGTCACCTTATGAAACTTTTGTGACTCTGTCTAGGGATGGTACAACGGTAGGAGTCGATATGACGAGGGGCCCCGTTATTCTGTCCCCAGTCTCGGTACTACTCCGGCGTTCGTGGTTCAGCTGCCGGGTATCCAGGCACTTCATGCGTCCATGAAAGATTGGATTGCCAACAAGACTGCTAGTTTCTCCTCTACTGCTACTTCGCCTTCTAGGTTTTCGAACATCGTTGTGCCTCCTGCTGCACTTGCGGCCTCTTCTTAATCCCGATACCTCTGACTCTGTCTACGTTAGAAGAGATTGACGAGAACGTCAAGCTCTCCATTTGGAGCTTCCATATGTTCTTGAAGCAAGGGATCGAGGGTGTGTTGGAGCGCAACAAATATTTTTCTTGGGCAAGGCACTTTGCCAAGGGACAGGTCCACTCTCTGAGTGGTATCATTTTTTCGAACAGATGGCCAACTTTTTGAGCCATAAACTGGTGGAGGTGGAGAAATACCTAACGGAGCTGCGGCAGTACTAGCAGGCGGATATGGGAATGTTGATATCCTATAAATATAACAAGTTTTCGAAGAAGGTGGAGACGGAGAATTCCTTCTTTGTTTCGTCTATGGAGTGTTTGTAGCGTGATCTCCAAAATTTCCAGGAGAGACGTGACCGACTGGGCGATCTCAGAGAAGAGTGCCTCTCCCAACAAAAGGGCCTAACTGAGAAAATTAGATGGCTCCAGGTCAAGCTTGATGCTCTGGGGAATAGACTATGGGAGGCCCAACAAGAAGATGAGGTTATATGAACTGAGGCAAGCCAAGTAGCGCAGAATACGGCTGGCATTGAGGTTCTGGTGCAAAATCTAGAGGACCGACACGAGTTTTATGCTCACGACGAGAATCCCAAGGTTATGGCCCAAGAGGTTCAACGCCGGGCCCAGGTGTGCCTGGATGGCCATATTGCCCGTCTCTATGAGCGGATAGCAGTGTTATGCTCTGAATCATTGCACCAGTATCTCTTCTTTTGCTCTTTTGTGTCCCTATTTTGCCTTCGTGCTTGGGATCTTAACAATCCCTCGAATGTAGTTTTGCTTTCAATTTCTTTTCATAGAAAGATATAAAAGTTATTTCATTCATTTGCAATTGTTTGTGTGAGCTTTGGATACCATACCGGAGGTAATATGGACGTAGTACAATATCACAGTCTATCTAGGATGTCCCACTGGGGGACTTAGGTGGACCTATTATTTTTTGCGCATGTTGAGTGCAAATAATAAGTTCAAAAATAATCCCTATCAGAGGTAATGTGGACGTGATAGGTATTGTGGACCCATTACTTTTTGCGCACCTAAGTATAAGTAATAGATTTGGAACAAGCCCTACCAGAGGTGATAAGGACGTGGCAGGTTTTGTGGACTTAACACCGCTGACGTACCTTGGTAAGTATGGGTGATAAGTGGAGATGACAACCGATATCAAATTCATGTAGTAGGTTGTTGTGGTGCCCCATTCCCCCTATTCAGGGAGCGCGACTAAAGAATATAAATCGAGATAGTTCGATCGGGATAGATTGAATCAAGATTTTATCCTCGTTATGGTTTTGCTTCTTCGAAATTGACTCTCATATTCAGTGGACCGCGCCTCGATGATGGACTTAGCGGTAGAGTCAAGAGGAACCTCTCCGCTGCAAGTATTCTTGCCTAGTTTTCGTTGTCACCATGTCATTTGGGTCATCATCGATCGACTCACCAAGTTAGCTCACTTTTTGCCTATCAAAAGTACTTGGAGTGCCGACCGTCTGGCTTAGATCTACCTTAATGAGATCATTCGACTCCACGACATGCCCGTATCCATTGTATCCGATCGATATGGGCGATTCTTATCACGCTTCTGGGAGAGCCTTCAGTCAGCAATAGGAACAAAGTTGAAGTTCAGCTCCGCCTACCATCCTCAGACGGACGGCCAAACAGAACAGGTCAACCAAATCCTCGAAGATATGCTACGGCTTTGTGCCTTGGACTTGAAGACTAGTTGGGACATGCATCTACCGTTAGCGCATACAACAATAACTATCAATCCAGCATTCAAATGGCGCTATATGAGGCATTGTATGGGCGAAAGTGCAGATCCCCGATCTATTGGAATAAAGTTGGTGAACGACAAATTCTTGGCCCGGAACTCGTGGAGCAAACCGTCCAGAAGATCCGTTTGATCCGTGAATGGCTGAAGGTAGCACAGAGCCGTCAGAAAAGCTACTCAGACATGCATCGACGACCTCTTGAGTTCTCAGTAGGTAATTGAGTGTTTCTCAAAGTCTCTCCCATGCGAGGAGTGACGATATTTGGAGCAAAGGGGAAGCTAAGTCCAAGATTTGTCGGCCCGTTCAAGATATTAAAGCGAGTCACCTCAGTCGCATATCAGAATGCCCTGCCACCGTCACTATCTGAAGTGCACGATGTCTTCCAATGTTTTACAGCTTAGAAAGTATGTGTACGACCCGAGTCATGTGGTGGATCTTGATCAACTGGACCTAAAGGCAGACTTAATTTATGTTGAAGATCCTGTGTGGAGCTTGAATCATAAGGAGAAACTGCTTCAAAGTCGCTCGTTCCTCTCTTGCGCGTGCTTTGGAGAAATCATTCGGTCGAAGAATCGACTTGGGAGCTTGAGTCTGAGATGAAGGAAAGGTTTCCTTTATTGTTTCATAGTGGTTGGTTCTATTCCTATGTTTTGTAGACGAAACTTCCTATTAGTTGGTTAGAATGTGGTACCCCGTTCCCCTTATTCGAGGAGCGCAACTAAGAAATACAAATCAATTTCCATATTCTATAGACTGTGCATGCCCCGAGGATAGACTTTGTAATCACCCTAAAATTTTCAGATTTTTAAAATCAATTTTGGGAATTTTCTGCAATTTTTCAGGAATTTACATAGGTCCTGTGGTGATCCTATAAATTTTAATTGCTAATAACTAATATTAAAATATAATGAAAATATGATTTTATGGTGTAAAATAGAAAACCGGACTTAGGGTAATTTTTCTGGATTTTATTGGGCCTCAGACCTATTTTTAAATGCCTAAAAACTATTTAAAACTAATTATTATTATTATTATTATTATTATTTAACTTAAGCCCGGCCTAGTGGGCCGAAGCCCAACCCAGCCCGTAGTTGCCTAGCGGGTCGGGCGGGTCCGTCCAACCCGGAACCCTCCGCCCGACCCGACCCAGACCCCCATCCCCTCACCCCCACGATCGCCCCGAGTTTTCCGCTGCCCGCCGCGCGCCCCCGTCGGCCACGACCTCCGCGCTGCGCCTGACCTGCCCACGCCGCCACCACCTCCGCTCTTCAAGGCCTCGTCCCCGGCCAACCCCTCCCCGAGCCCCCTATAAATTTCTCCCCTTCCTCCCTCTTCCACCTCCCCATCACCGCTGCCGAAAGCCTCCAACGACCCCGAGACGTCGCCACCCTCCTCCAGAAACCACCGCTTCCTGCGCCGACCTCCTCCCGCCGTGAGCCGCCCCGAGCTGACAACCAACCCCTTTCTCCTCCCTCCTCCTCCATTTCCTCCGCCCGCCTCCGCCTCCGGTGACCTCTGCCGGCGCCGCCCGCGTCCCGAGCCCCCGGCGACGCCGTCCCCGGCTCCCTCCGCCGCCAACGCCGCCCAACCCGCCACTGGCCGACCATAACTCCAGCAGACCCCAAACCCTAGCCCTAGCAGTGGACACGTGTCCAGGACACGAGTCGGACACGGCAAACCCTGTTTCGAGGAGCCTCGTTCAGGTACTAGTATCTCGCACCCTGTATCTCCAATTTCGATTCTGTAAATTGCGTTGCGAAGCCTGCATGACCCTCTCGGTGTCCGGACAAACCGCTCGGGGCATCGCGTCCTGTGGTGATCGCACACCGCGATCCAAAAACAGGAAAAACCAGACCCTGTTTCACCCCGGAACTGAGTACGCCCCGCCAAACGGGACGACTTGGTCGCATGCGGTCTTCACAGATACGTGCGCGTCGTCGATACGGACGTGTGGGATTTCGCGGAAGCTGATTCGGGTGTGCATGCAACCCGAAATCAGTGCGTATCCGCGGACATCGCCCCGTATCCGACTTTTCTGCAATTTACCCTAACTTCGTTCACCCATGTCAGATCGAGACGAAACTTGTGCCATCGGACTCGTAGCGATACGCTGGTCCTGTGGGTCAAGTTTGGTTCGATTCTGAGAACGTTGACGAAATTGCTTGTCGTGGGCCCCACAAGCCCCGTTCGACGGACGATTTTGTGATCGGCTCATCGGAATTCAAATCTGAAAGTTCCGTTGGGTTCGTATCAGCGTTCCTGACCTGTTGACACTAAGTTTGGTGAATTTAGAGACCGTTAACCCTGACACATTTTTCGGTGCAAAACGGGCCCACCGGTGGACCCCGTTTTGGCCCGAAATTACCGTTTTTGCCCTTGTCTCCAAATTGGACCCAAGGACAGACGTTCCTAGCTATTTGACACCTTTTGAGCGTGATGGTACTGTTTATTTCAGCTTTCGAAGACATCTCTAGAAATTTCCGAGAACAGGACCTAAGTGGAATCCAAACATCAGGCAAGTGCACCTTGCCAAACTTGCAGTCTTTATCTTTATATTTCATGTAATAATACTTTGCTGGATGTCTTGTGTAAATTCATATAAACTTGTTTAAACTGCTTAACCTAGAAAACGTATGACGTACCTAGTGTCCGATCATAGTCGGGTGCCAACACCGTACGCGGTGTTGGGTTCGTCATTTAGAGATGGATTTACGATACCCTTTACTTTTGTACTTGACATATCAAGTACCCTACAACCCAAGACACTTGACACTATACATGGACAAAATCTTCCTGAGATATTCATGGTGATTCTGTATAGGATACAGGACTTGACAGAGATATTTTAGTTATAGACAGTTTGACTTGTTGTATTAGTTATAATCCCGCTGACATGGACATGAGACGTTATGGTCATGGCTTGCGTGATTACATTGGGTGGGGAGAGACACACAGGCTACAGGCTGTTCTATATATATATATACTATTATTGTGAGGTTGTAGACTCTCCAGCAGAGCTAGACCCTTTACGTGTTATTACTGCTACCCGGCTCCCCGACACAGAGCTTCTAGCGGTCTCAGCCTAAGTACTAGTGTTGCTCTCATTTGCATATCACATAGATGGTTACATAGTTTACCCTGCTGTTTCATTTAATTTAACTGCACTGCATGTATTTGGCTTGTTTTATTTTTTGCCTTGCTATGTCCACTGAGGACCTGGAATGGATTATGTCCCCAGGTTTAGCCGAGGAGCAGTACCCCGAGATATACGGGACAGAAGCTGAGGCTATTGCTGGACTTGATACTGGAGCAGAACTGAACCCTGCAGACGAGGTGACTGCCGAAGACTTCTCCTGAGTACCTGATCCCGTACTCCGTATTTACTTATGTTTATCTCTTTTGTTCCTGGCCTATTGAGCCAGTGTATTCAGACATAAGTTGGATTGTTTCCCCCGACTAACTTGTTGTTGCTACTTATTTCCATTTCATTATGCAGTTTAATTCTTTATCTTTATGGATGAGATTAGTGTGTTTTGTTGTAGTAGACCTTCGTTACAGCTTAAGTACGCCCTGATGGCTCCATTAAACTGGGTTATCCATCAGTGTGTACTGCTGGCCATTGCCACGTGTCCAGTCCCTCGATATTTTGGGACTGGGGCGTGACATGGTTTTTGTGGTGGCCCATGCAGGTCTCAACTAAATTGTTCGGTTTCAACTTAGGAACCGAACAGGCCTGCAATAAGATAGGATAAGTTATAGGATCTCATCCATTGATTGAATCGTTTTTGGACTCTATGTCGAATTCACTTTAATTGCTTGAATTGCATCCTGATTTGATTCCTTTGTGTGTTCTCATTGTTTTCTTTTTATGCAGAGTAATGGATCCCAGAAGTGGTGACGAGAATCCCTTGGGTACACCGCCTGAAGCTGTGGTTACCTGTGAAGCTGGAACGACGCCAGATACCAGAGGACAATCCTCTCAGAACAATCAAACTAGCCAGCCAAGTTCCAGGTTCAGGCGTGATGACATCCCGCCTCCACCCCAGTTCCCTCCTACGATGCCTGTCTTTCCTCCAGGGCAGGCAATGGACGGACAGCAAATGTTCCAGATGTTCTACGCCATGATGCAGGCACAACAACAGATCCAACAGGAGGCCCAACGTCATGAGGCCGAGAACCTAAGAAACAGCCTAGTCGCAGCATTGGAACATGCAAATCCACCAAATAGGCGGCTAGCGATGGGATCTATCACGGATTTCCGTCAACTCAAACCCCGTACCTTCTCGGGCAAGGAAGGACCAACTGAAGTGCATGAATGGCTTACGAACACACAGCATCAGTTGGAGGCCGCTGAACTTCCAAGGGACAAATAGATGACTGCCGTTCGGATGCAACTGACGGACAACGCGCACCATTGGTGGCTGTCCGAAGAAAGAAGGCTCGGACATGCATGATCAGGTCACCTGGGAGGAGTTCTCCAGACTCTTCCAGGATATGTACATCCCTGCTGTGGCTCGGACCGAACTCCGAGACAGATTCAACCGCCTGATCCAGGGCAACATGACGGTGGAGGAATATAACGCCAAATTCATTCGCCTGAGCCGCTTCGCCCCTTCTCTAATTTCTACCGAAGAAGAGAAGGCGGAGAAGTTCTTTGATGGACTCAGATTCGAGCTTCAGAAGTTAATCGGATCGGTCGTGCCCACATCTTACTCCGACGTCCTAGCTGCAGCACGTCGGCTGGAGCGCGTTACTCGGAGGGAATCAAGCTTGAAACGTCCCTTCTCCTCAGCACCGTCCAAGTCATCACCAGGGGAACCTGCTAAACGGCCCCAGAAGAGCCCGCCTCCAAGAGCAGCAACTAAGAACCTGCCTACTTGCCATTACTGCGTCAAAGTAGGACATATTGAAAAAGAATGTAGACGCAAGCTGGGGCTCTGCCTGGTTTGCGGATCTGGACAACACTTCTCAAAGGACTGCTCGAAACATCGGGAGGGAGTTCCGAATCGACCAGCTCCACCTGCAGCTCTTCCAGCTGGGGGAGCAACACAGACAGGGCCTGGAGGAGCCAGGCCACCACTACCACCTCAGGCAGCTTTGTTCCAGCAGGCTCGTCAGCAAAGGGGTCCCGCTCAGGGATGAGGTCAGGCATATGCACTAGCAGTCACTGAGGAAGCTACTGCAGGCGAAGTGATAGCAGGTACCATATTAGTAGCTTCAATTCCTGCTGTAGCATTATTTGATTCTGGAGCCTCGCATTCATTTATTGCTGCTAGCTTCGTAGCCACACATAGAGTAGCTACCGCACCTCTCTCGAAGATGAAGAGAATTCTAACGGAAGGTAGGATTATCCCGGTTAGTGATATCTGTAGATCATGTTCGGTAGTAGTCTGTGGCCGAGAAATGCGAGCCCAATTCCTGATCTTTTCTATGCATGATTACGATGTTGTACTTGGTATGGACTGGTTAAGTCAGTACCATGCGACACTGGATTGCCGGCTTGAAAAAGTGATATTTAGACCCCCTAGCCTTCCTGAGTTTGAATTTCTTCGAGGAGCTGTAGAGCAAGGGGTCCAACCAACTCTTAGGGTATTAACTGTAGAAGAGGATTCAGGTTACCCAAGAGTCATAACGGAATTTGTGGATGTATTTCCCGACGACCTTCCAGGTTTACCACCTGATCGGGAGATAGAATTCACAATAGACCTAACTCCAGGAGCCAAACCTATCACTTCATCGGTATATCGGCTAGCACCTAAGGAGTTAGTGGAGTTGAAAGCACAAGTTGACGACCTTCTGGAGAAAGGATTCATCCGGCCCAGTGTTTCACCTTGGGGAGCACCTATACTTTTTGTACCCAAGAAGGACGAAACTGTACGGTTGTGCATTGATTACAGAGCCCTTAATGCTGTCACTGTTAAGAACCGGTACCCCTTACCACGTATTGATGACTTGTTTGACCAATTGAGTGGTGCTAGGGTATTCTCAAAGATTGACCTTAGATCCAGTTATCACCAGATTAGGGTGAAGAAGGAAGATATCCCAAAGACGGCCTTCAGGACTAAGTATGGGCATTATGAGTTCCTAGTAATGCCGTTTGGGTTAACCAACGCACCCGTCGTATTTATGAGTTTGATGAACGGAGTCTTCCATCAGTACTTGGATAAGTTCGTGGTGGTATTCATTGATGATATCCTAGTCTACTCCAAGAACCACGAAGAGCACGAGGAACACCTCAGAATTGTGCTAAAAACCTTGAGAAGGGAGAAACTGTATGCCAAACTCAGCAAGTGTGAGTTCTGTATGGACAAGGTGCCATTCTTAGGACATATTATCTCGGGTGAAGGACTGTCTGTGGACCCAGAGAAGGTCACTGCAATAGAAACATGGCCTACCCCTACCTCTGTTGCAGAAGTGAGAAGTTTTCTTGGACTTGCTGGGTATTACCGGCGGTTCGTAGAAAATTTTTCAAGGATCGCAGAGCCGATGACTAAGCTGATACGGAAGGATCAGGAGTTCATATGGACGGAAGAATGTCAGAATGCCTTTGAAGAATTAAAGAGGCGTCTAACAACAGCACCAGTCTTGACTCTTCCCTCAGGGTCAGGAGGTTTTGTTGTTTATAGTGATGCGTCCGGTAGTGGACTAGGTTGTGTCTTGATGCAACATGGCAAGGTTATCGCTTATGCACCGAGGCAGTTGAAGGTCCACGAGAAGAATTACCCAACGCACGACCTGGAGCTAGCTGCAGTGATTTTTGCATTGAAGATCTGGAGGCATTATCTGTATGGAGAGAAGGTCGAAATATTCACTGATCATAAGAGCTTGAAGTATGTTTATACTCAGAAGGAGCTCAACATGAGGCAAAGGCATTGGCTTGAGTTGATGGTGGACTTTGACATAGATCTGCAGTACCACCCGGGGAAAGTAAATGTTGTAGGCGACGCCCTCAGCAGAAAACCCTCGGCTTATTTCTTAACTGAGCAGCCTCAGTTATTACAAGACTTGCAAGATCTTCAGATAGAGGTTGTTCTACCTGGACAAAATGGTTTGCTGGCTAACCTCGAAGTTAAGTCATCGCTGGTGGAGAGAATCAAAGAAGCTTTGCCTAATGATGCCAGATTCCAAAGGCTGAAAGAGAGAACCGAAGCAGGCCTGCAAACGGGACTTCGCATCCACGAGGACGGGACATTAAGGTGCGGAAATCGCCTATATGTTCCAAATAGAGAATTAAGGCAGGAGTTGATGACTGAAGCACATAGCTCCATATACTCTGTTCATCCAGGAGGAACCAAGATGTACCGGGACCTAAGACAATATTACTGGTGGCATGGAATGAAAAGGGAGATTGTCCAATTTGTGGCAAAATGTTTAGTCTGCCAGCAGATGAAGGCCGAGCACCAAAGGACTGCAGGTATGTTGCAGCCACTTCCCATACCTGAATGGAAGTGGGAGCATATTACCATGGACTTCGTCACTGGATTTCCAAGAAGCCCTAGTGGAAAGGATGCGGTATGGGTCATCGTGGATCGGCTCACTAAGTCGGCTCACTTCTTGCCATTCAGAGTCGGACAATCCACGGAAGTACTAGCCGACATGTATATGCAACAGATCGTAAAATTACATGGAGTGCCGGTTAGTATTGTATCAGATCGAGACTCGAGGTTTACATCTCACTTCTGGCGAAGCATGCAAGAGAGTCTCGGCACCAGGCTCAAATTCAGTACTGCCTATCATCCTCAGACAGATGGCCAATCAGAGCGTACAATTCAGATCCTGGAAGATATGTTGCGATCATGTATACTGGACTTCGGAGGATCTTGGGAAGATCATATGCACTTAGTAGAGTTCTCCTACAACAACAGCTATCAGGCAAGCATTCAGATGGCACCTTTCGAGGCGTTGTACGACAGGAAGTGCAGATCGCCAATATGCTGGAGCGACATTGGCGAACGTCAATTACTGGGTCCAGAGTTGGTAACGGAGACAGTGGAGAAAGTAAAACAGATTCAGAACCATCTCCGTGCAGCCCAGGATAGACAGAAGCATTGGGCAGATGCACACAGACGACCCCTGGAGTTCAAGGAAGGAGAGCATGTATTTTTGAGGATCTCGCCCACTAGAGGTACTATCAGATTTGGCAGCAGAGGCAAGTTAAGCCCAAGGTACATTGGGCCATTTGATATCTTGGAGCGCATTGGTGAGGTGGCTTATCGTCTTGCATTACCTCCATCCTTAAAGGGAGTGCATGATGTATTCCATGTCTCACAGCTGAGGCGATACGTGACTGACCCAAGCCATATAGTTGATCATTCTGAAATTTCGGTGGGACCTAGCCAGAGATACGAGGAGCAGCCAGTGGGTATACTCGACACCAGTGAGAAGACACTGCGAGGGCAGACAATCAGACTGGTTCGGGTAGCTTGGAAACAACATTCTCCGGACGAATCGACCTGGGAACGAGAGGATGTTATGCGCCAGCGTTATCCACACTTATTTGCTGATGGAGGTAAAACCTAAGCATTCTTTAATTCTGAAAATTTGTGCCTTTGTAGTTTACCCTTCGATTGCGAGGACGCAATCCTCTTAAGGGGGGTAGATTGTAATCACCCTAAAATTTTTAGATTTTTAAAATCAATTTTGGGAATTTTCTACAATTTTTCAGGAATTTACATAGGTCCTGTGGTGATCCTATAAATTTTAATTGCTAATAACTAATATTAAAATATAATGAAAATATGATTTTATGGTGTAAAATAGAAAACCGGACTTAGGGTAATTTTTCTGGATTTTATTGGGCCTCAGACCTATTTTTAAATGCCTAAAAACTATTTAAAACTAATTATTATTATTATTATTATTATTATTATTATTTAACTTAAGCCCGGCCCATTGGGCCGAAGCCCAACCCAGCCCGCAGTTGCCTAGCGGGTCGGGCGGGTCCGCCCAACCCGGAACCCTCCGCCCGACCCGACCCAGACCCCCATCCCCTCACCCCCACGACCGCCCCGAGTTTTCCGCCGCCCGCCGCGCGCCCCCGTCGGCCACGACCTCCGTCGCGCCTGACCTGCCCACGTCGCCACCACCTCCGCTCTTCACGGCCTCGTCCCCGGCCAACCCCTCCCCGAGCCCCCTATAAATTTCTCCCCTTCCTCCCTCTTCCGCCTCCCCATCACCGCTGCCGGAAGCCTCCGACGACCCCGAGACGTCGCCACCCTCCTCCAGAAACCACCGCCTCCTGTGCCGACCTCCTCCCGCCGTGAGCCACCCCGAGCCGACAACCAGCCCCTTTCTCCTCCCTCCTCCTCCATTTCCTCCGCCCGCCTCCGCCTCCGGTGACCTCTGCCGGCGCCGCCCGCGTCCCGAGCCCCCGGCGACGCCGTCCCCGGCTCCCTCCGCCGCCAACGCCGCCCAACCCGCCACCGGCCGGCCACAACTCCGGCAGACCCCAAACCCTAGCCCTAGCAGTGGACACGTGTCCAGGACACGAGTCGGACACGGCAAACCCTATTTCGAGGAGCCTCGTTCAGGTACTCGTATCTCGCACCCTGTATCTCCGATTTCGATTCTGTAAATTGCGTTGCGAAGCCTGCATGACCCTCTCGGTATCCGGACAAACCGCTCGGGGCATCGCGTCCTGTGGTGATCGCACACCGTGATCCAAAAACAGGAAAAACCAGACCCTGTTTCACCCCGGAACTGAGTACGCCCCGCCAAACGGGACGACTTGGTCGCGTGCGGTCTTCACAGATACGTGCGCGTCATCGATACGGACGTGTGGGATTTTGCGAAAGCTGATTCGGGTGTGCGTGCACACCGGAATCAGTGCGTATCCGCGGACATCGCCCTGTATCCGACTTTTCTGTAATTTACCCTAACTTCGTGCACCCACGTTGGATCGAGACGAAACTTGCGCCATCGGACTCGTAGCGATACGCTGGTCCTGTGGGTCAAGTTTGGTTCGATTCTGAGAACGTTGACGAAATCGCGTGTCGTGGGCCCCATAGGCCCCGCTCGACGGACGATTTTGTGATCGGCTCATCGGAATTCAAATCTGAAAGTTTTGTTGGGTTCGTATCAGCGTTCCTGACCTGTTGACACTAAGTTTGGTGAATTTAGAGACCGTTGACCCTGAGACGTTTTTCGGTGCAAAGCGGGCCCACCGGTGGACCCCGTTTTGGCCCGAAATTGCCGTTTTTGCCCTTGTCTCCAAATTGGACCCAAGGACAGACGTTCCTAGCTATTTGACACCTTCTGAGCGTGATGGTACTGTTTATTTCAGCTTTCGGAGACATCTCTAGAAATTTTCGAGAACAGGACCTTAGTGGAATCCAAACATCAGGCAAGTCCACCTTGCCAAACTTGCAGTCTTTATCTTTATATTTCATGTAATAATACTTTGTTGGATGTCTTGTGTAAATTCATATAAACTTGTTTAAACTGCTTAACCTAGAGAATGTATGACGTACCTAGTGTCCGATCATAGTCGGGTGCCAACACCGTACGCGGTGTTGGGTTCGTCATTTAGAGATGGATTTACGATACCCTTTACTTTTGTACTTGACATATCAAGTACCCTACAACCCAGGACACTTGACACTATACATGGACAGAATCTTCCTGAGATATTCATGGTGATTCTGTATAGGATACAAGACTTGACAGAGATATTTTAGTTATAGACAGTTTGACTTGTTGCATTAGTTATAATCCCGCTGACATGGACATGAGACGTTATGGTCATGGCTTGCGTGATTACATTGGGTGGGGAGAGACACACAGGCTACAGGCTGTTCTATATATATATCTACTATTATTGTGAGGTTGTAGACTCTCCAGCAGAGCTAGACTCTTTACGTGTTATTACTGCTACCGGCTCCCCGACACAGAGCTTGTAGCGGTCTCAACCTGAGTACTAGTATTGCTCTCATTTGCATATCACATAGATGGTTACATAGTTTACCCTGCTGTTTCATTTAATTTAACTGCACTGCATGTATTTGGCTTGTTTTATTTTTTGCCTTGCTATGTCCACTGAGGACCTGGAATGGATTATGTCCCCAGGTTTAGCCGAGGAGCAGTACCCCGAGATATACGGGACAGGAGCTGAGGCTATTGCTGGACTTGATACTGGAGCAGAACTGAACCCTGCAGACGAGGTGACTGCCGAAGACTTCTCCTGAGTACCTGATCCCGTACTCCGTATTTACTTATGTTTATCTCTTTTGTTCCTGGCCTATTGAGCCAGTGTATTCAGACATAAGTCGGATTGTTTCCCCCGACTAACTTGTTGTTGCTACTTATTTCCATTTCATTATGCAGTTTAATTCTTTATCTTTATGGATGAGATTAGTGTGTTTTGTTGTAGTAGACCTTCGTTACAGCTTAAGTACGCCCTGATGGCTCCATTAAATTGGGTTATCCATCGGTGTGTACTGCTGGCCATTGCCACGTGTCCAGTCCCTCGATATTTTGGGACTGGGGCGTGACAGACTTAGCGGCAGAGTCAAGAGGGACCTCTCTGCTGCAAGTGTTCTTGCCTAGTTTTCGATGTCGCCTTATTGCTTTGTAATTTTGAGTTGGTTTTTGGATTTGCGTTTTCTTGAACGATTTTGATGAATTTTATTGCTTTCGTTCATTTAATTTAAATTCCATTACGAGTTTGGAAATAGTATAAGAGGTATTGATCAGCTATTCGTGGCAATGCAGGTGATCATGTAGTAGACGTCGTGTAGACGGAGTCTTAAAGCACCTCTTTTCTTTCCTTTCTCCAACCAACTTGTGAGTGGCTTATATTTGAGTCAGTTGACCCTTCTTCCAAGTCTTCACATCTAAAATCTTGCATTCTTGCTTGTTCCGATCAAGCGATACCAAAATAACTAAAAGATGTCAAGATAAAAAGGAATAGACTTAGACTACTTTATGCTTGTCAATCAACTTGTGAATGGCTACCTTATTGCATGCTAGTTCGTTTAGAATGTTCTCCCTATGCTTCAATTTTAGTTAGAATGTATAATTCTTATATAAATTATGCTATGTATGGAACACACCTTCCAATGCAATAAACTGTTCAGGGAGACTATACAAAATGAATCATGCCATGCTACTTGTCTTGTACTCGTGTTGCCTTGAACTGCATCAATTGATAACTTGTGCACAAGATCATAGTTCCTGCGGATGGTCGCTGGGGCACTGGCACCGATCCGATCCGAATGGAACTTCTAGTTTAGTCTCTTGTTCTGGATGGGATGGCTTATAGCGCACCATGTTCTTTCGTTGCATACCATCCTCGTCAAAGACTATTATCCTTTATGGCACCATGCCAGTGATCCCCTTGTATATTTAAACTGTGCAAGCTAACCATGTCTTCGTGGCAGGAAAGGTCATGGTAAGTGTTGTGCAGGTGTTTCAGACGGGCAGGTAAAAGTCATCGAACAGTGGCAAATTTATTTCAATAAATTTCCATGTCAATGCTTCCTTGTAAAATAAACTAAGGCAAGATAGAAAGACAACAAATAACTTGCATACTTCATATAAACAACGTGTTGATTGGTATGGTTGGGTTATCTCGTCTTCACCAGTGCATTTCGATGTACTGACTCTCGTTGAAACAAGTTTCCCGCACCAAGGAGACCCTGCAAGGAGCTGAAGCTACTTTCCATTTCAGTCCACCAACCGGCACGTCCTGATCATGCCTTAGTAGAAGCATTTTGAAGATCCAGGAGCTCGCACACATAACTCATGCAGCTCCGTGGAAAATTGATTGTTCCGCCTGGAGGTCTCTTCTTTTGAAGTTTTAGTAGAATGATGTAATCTACAGGACGACTATTTTGAGTTCACTTTTTTAAGCCCATGCGGCAATTATCCGACTCGTTCAAAAGTTTGTAAAAGATGTTCATTATCAATAAAGAGAACTTTTTCATGTTTCAACTTTGTGTTTCAATTATCTGCATAATCTGAATATGTGTTCATTATGCAAAAATACCTTGGCCTTCTGTGATGCGCAACCTAGGCACGCGTGGCGTCACGCCCAGGGGATGACTATCGATTCTACGGAATCAGTGCGGGACAGTTGTGTGCATATATCGTTCCCCAACTTTAACGAAAAAAAATACTAAAACTTTGTATGTCACCCAGAGCTTGCTCTTCTTTCCAAGGATGCATTAAGGAATGTCCTAAATATGGAAATACAACATTGATATGAGTACATAAGGGGTTTTTATTTTAATGCTAAAATAAAATCCCATGGCAATTCCACTCCTTACAAAAGGTTTCTATAGAATTTTAGAAGAGAAAATACATAATTGGATTCAGTGATAAAACTGTCCACTGCTTATCTAAAGAACTAATTATATAAAATAGTTGCATACAGGACATTCAATCACAGAAACAACAAGTGGTTGGACTTCTCAAAGTACATCATAAAAAATTAAATATTATTATAAAATGTCACTGAGAAATAATGTATAATTGTTCCGTTACTGACAATTAGAAGATTACCGTGTTTTCTCATAATAATTTTCACTAGACTAATAAATAATAATATTTTTATTGAAGTAAGGAACCATAAGCCAATTTGATGCTAGATTGCTCGTATGTTCCTGTGTTTATGTATGAACAAATATTTTGATATAACAGATATCGCAGCAGATACCATTCCAAATACAACTGAAAATAAGGAAATAATTCTTTTTTATCTTCCTTTTTTTAATTGCTAGCCACAATATGAGATTTGTTTGTGGAAACATGATAAATATATGCAATTTTCAAGTACTAGGCTCCCAAATTACAAAAAAAAAAAAAACTGAAATTGAGAAACAATCAAACCCCCGATACAAAACAGATTCTAAAAAAGAAGCTCTGATTCTTAATTTCATTTAGCACCAGAATAGAGAGCAGGGCTCTCATGCAAATGCCAATGATAAAAGTGTTATAAGCAATGCTTAATATTTTGTCAACAGTTCTAACTAATCTTCTCTTACTGATAAATCATTTGAGCCCCCCCACCCCCACCCCCACCCCCCCCCACCCCGGTTTTTTTTCCTAAAAGGATGTCTAATGTTACCGATTCAACATTTTCTTTCCTATGATGGTGAATGAAACCTTTTCATGGCCAACACCTTAAGTTGCAAGGACTTCAGCAATATTTCAGGAATTTGTATAGGATGTCTTTCGTCTTTCTTTTTCACAACTTTAAACCAAAATAATGGGTAGATAAACCAGTGATGAGTATCAAGACCTATCATTTGTTTGAAGATTAAACTCTTAGATTGTTGGAAAATATTACTTTCAATTCATGAAAAAAATAACAATGAGTTAGATTTACGGGTCTACGAAAAAGTCGTACCCGAAGTACTGTCCTAAGAATTTATTCGAGGTCTATGTACAAACATCCTCTCGAATTCTCCTAGTGGTAAAATCTTCTTCCTACCGGCATGTCACCACACACTGCTTTGGAAGAACGATCTGAACTTAGCTTTGTCCAAAGAGAAATGGAAGAAATGAGGAAGAATTCGGTAGAGTTTTGAGGCATTGTTTCTGATATATTTTCCAGTACTACAACAACAAAGGAACCATAGGATATATATATATATATATATTGTAAGAACTTACCCTCAAGGAATAAAAAGGATTTAATGGGAAAAAAGAATGAAATTAAGGCTCATCGTTGTACAAAGCAAGCCATTGGAGGCCATTCAATAGGAATTAAAAATTTGTAACGTTCCAAACATTGAATAGGAAAAAAATGGTAAGAAAATCGATTTTGCATTTAAGACAGCAGCATCTGTATGCAACAAGAAAAGCTTATTTCCGCTAAAGCAAACGTCATCATTATAGTCAACAAAATTTAATAAGCAACCCAAACATTCCGAAAACTATCATCTTTCTAATAAGATCTTATCACAGACCTTTAATTTCCGATATCACAACATTCTCTTTAGAGCTATTTACAATTTTAATCAAAGCATCTCTAATTCAGGTGCTTAATTTCTCATTATTCTAACACTATCAATATTACTTTCTCAACGACTTACCGACAAGTCAACTAACTTCTTAAATTTTAACAAAGATAAATAGAAAGTAGAAAGTATTTTTTTTTGTAAGACCTTTTTTTACCTATCTAGGTTCAACCAAATTGGAATACAAAATGATTTAACAAAATAAAATGAACCAGACACCAAGACTAACATTACTTATAAACTTATACTTTATAAAAAAGAACTAAAGCATGTAGCAAAGACAAAGACAAAGTAACATATGGCAAGTGGCAACAATAAATTGTCATTCAGTTGAGTTATAAAAAGATGATAAAAAAGAACATGACACCAACAATAAACTATCAATCTATGATTTAGTCCAGCAAAATAAAAAAGAACTTGGACTCGAGTACTAAAAAAGAGAACTGATAGGGACTGGAGTCTAGTGCTTGGCATAGGCTCTATTGGTGGCGGCGGAGAAGTTGACGATGTGCGACCAACTTCCTATTGGAATAGTCGGATAATCTGTTTCCATTTTATATGGATTTTCGTTAGCTTTGAGATTTAGAATATGAACAATGCTTGCTGAGTTTACAGTTACAGCAGCAGCTGAAATTGGAAGAGTGGAAAACAAAGGGCAAAATAAACAATTCATAATTTTCTAAGTGAAGATAGGAGAGCTGTGTCTGTCTGTTGCTAAGCTACCGTGGTGGCTGTTGCTTTATGGTCAGTTCAGCTCTCAAGTGGAGGATGCCATTGATGAAGTAGAGGCTGTCTTCTGCCAAGAAAGCATCCCAGGGGAGTGCAAAGAAATTCCTGTAGCCCACCGTCTTTCCAGCAGTAAATGTGCAGTACGCCTTAGGGTACTTGCTCCTCACGAAATCACCTGCTGGTCTCGTCCTGGCAGCAAACTCAAACTCTACTCTGAAACTGGCAACAGAACTCCCCGTACCCTCCTCCTCCTCCTCTTCTTGTTGCATCAACATCCTCAAGAAGAGTCCAAAGCAATGAAATTGACTCGGTTGATCCACAGTACTACTGCAGTGGGCCGAGAGAAGAGAGAATCTCTGCCCACCCAAGTAAAATGCCTGGGAGGACACCCCCCCTCCTGATGGGAAGAGGTTTGCGCAGTCCTCCCTCCTCAGATCTAGATAGACGATGCATTGAGGGTGGGGAAGCTCGAATTCTACCACCTTTACTGGTCGGTATTTGTAAGCTCGCTCCACGAACCAACGGAAGAGATAAGACTCCCGCGAGGGAAGCAAGGCAAGGGCACGCTGTCGTACCGCCGTACCAGTAGACTTGATGACCAAGGCTTCTAGCACGACCATACAGGCAAACTCTTTGCTCAGGTCATTGCATTTCAGAAGCCACCATACTTTTCTGCTGGTCATATAATTGAATCGAACAAGGCGACGAAGGCAGGATCCCAATATCTCCCGCCTTTGTTCCACTTCTCCGTACTGACCACGAGCCCACTTGAGAACGAAGTCGTAGACTGCATCCTCTGATGCGGCCTAAAGAATGTCGCTGCTAAGGATTGCTTCAATGCCAGCCAGAGGAAAATTCATCAATTCATCTTGCGACCTGACAATTAGAGAAAAGTGTTGTGTGTTCAGTCACTGGATTAATGAGTTGTTATTATAATAGTAACATAAAATTTATACCCACTCACTCGCTTAGATCTCGATATTTATTGGCAAGGTACTCCTTGGCTGCATCGGTCAGCGGCTGGACAATTGATGCCATGGAGACTCTGGAGGGAAGAAGCTCCAAAAAGAGTAGTGCATATTCTGTAGTCATGGATTGGCTCAATAATTGACTGCAGTACCTCATGCAGGAATTGACCACAAATTTGTCAGCAGCCATCAGCACATCCAGCACAAGGGGAGCTGAAATACACGATAACTTCCCACTATATATGAAACTTAGTAGTTCCATGAGAGCAGCTTCCTCTGATCCAAGTGATTATCAAATTAATGTTTAAGAAATGGAACATAATAATAATAAATATATAGCATCCTGATGCCAACAATCTTCCAAGTCCTAACAATCATTACAATGTCGTGTATATTCAATGGATTCCTCATATTGTATTTTAATAGAATCTTGATTGGAAGAGGCTTCACAATTGCACTAATATATATATATATATATATATATATATATATATATATATATATATATGAAACGAAGAAAGTGGAGCAGGGTTACTAATTGTCATGAAAATATATGCAAAAGAAGATATGGTGAAATATATTAGTAGAAGAGACTAATATCTGAAAGATTCACCATCACAAGTAATAATAGGTATAACGATAGAAATAATAAACCATCTTCAAGATGTCTAATTAAACAAATTTAATTTGGGATGAAGGATTTGGTGATATTGTAAGAACAGATTAATTTAAGGGATACCATAAGCATACAAGTTTTATATCACCTTATAGATGGTAGCGGATTCTCTCCACAAATAGTGGAGTTTTTCTCTTATCATATTGTGATGTATCACAGTCTCCTCCCCACGTTCCTTCATCCCCTGAACCCTAATAACCTCATCGTTCTCCTCCTCCTCTCCCTTCCCATCCTCCGTCCAGCTCACCCTTTTGCCATCTCCTATCCACCTATCATGGTCGGAAGCATTAGTAAACCCTATTTCTATTGGTCCACATGTGCATTGGCTCATGTAGAAATATGAATCTATGGATCATATCCCTTTTTTCCTATATATATATATATATATATATATATATATATATATATATAATTTTGGTGTATGCATGTCATAAAACGTATCCCATACATGTATCGTGTGTATATTTGTGTCTTGCAACATAGCTCCTAGTCCTAGGTATTTCTTTTTCATCTATATGCACCCTCCCTCATTTCTCTTCGTTTTGTGGTTGAAGTTATATTCATATACTATATACTTTATTTTCATTCGTAGTTTTAAAATTCTTAGATCATAACTTTTTGTCCGCACATCTATGTTAGCATGTAGACCTTCTCTACACTCATTGACCAACACAAAGTCGACGAACATCATACACCATGGTAGCTCCTCATGGGTATACCCAGCAATTTCATCCCTAAAAAAGTGCAAAGGACTTGATGTTGAACCTTAATGTAAGCCATGACAAATGTGCGGAAAAAACGAAGAGAAATTGTTGTTAGGGGTGAACATCAAGTCCACCACATTATGTACATTATGTACCTAGGAATTCTATCAAGCTTTCTCTACGTTAATAAAAAACATATATAATATCTTCTTTTTTATTTTTAAAATTTTCCATTGATCTTCTTACTAAGTAAATAGCTTCTACAGCAAATCTTTCAGGCATAAAACCAAATTAGTTATATGAAATTCTAGTATCTTTCCTTAACCTTCGTTAAATTACTCTCATAGTTTCATGGTATGGGTAGAACATCTACCATTGTACTAGGAAACAATACAAGAACTTTCTAATTTAACTGCCAATATCAGACCGGATGATCTAGATCTAACTAAACCGCAAAGGCAGCACTTACTCTAAATCTGTGCTTGCAACAAAAAGGTGTGGCTTTACGTTATAGCTTGTGGGGTTGCCTGTACTGGACATCTATGCAGTACCTGGCAGGGCCTATGGTTTTAAGTGCATAGTGGAAGAGCACAATACCACCTTGGTTTAGCTAAACAATTTTCCTCTGTTTATCTTGTTTAAGCTGAAACAAACTAGCTGGACAATTGTCTTCAATCCTTAACAAGTTTTACGAACACCACTCTTTGATGGTAGTAAGGTGGAAAGGCAAGCCTCTTCTGCACCAAACATGGTCTTGCTGAATCTAAAGGTAAATATTTCTCTTGTAAAATAATTGGTAGTGAAATGGAAATTTTAGTAGGTAGTCATGGCAAAAGGAGGCATCATATGATAATTGGAGAATAGTAAAACCTTTTAAAGATGTGAAAGGTGTAGGGGAAAAAAGGAAGCTAAAAAGGTAATTAATGAGGACTAAGGCACATAAGTTATATACAAAGTTACAACTCAAGGAGGGAGATATGTGTGCAAGCTATGATACGATGAAAAATGGATACTCAGGGGTAAAGCACAGATACCTAGTTTACGTTGTGTATCAAAATCAAAACCACAAGTATGAACAGGAAATTAAACAATAAAGTTGTTGCTTAGATGTTTAATAAAGAGCATTAAATATGAGTGCGATATCTAGGAACTACATGCAAAAAAGTATCTGCTGCATAGATTTGAATTACCTGAGGCACTGATTCGCAAGGTTGCATGCTTTTGGTCAGATTCTCGCATGCCATTTGAGAAAAGCTGTTTCAGTAACATAAAGCATAAAAGATCGAGTCATAGTCAGGAAAATTAAGGAATACCACATAATATATAAAAATTCATATCTTGCCTTGTAGAAAAATGGGCTTTCTGCAGCTAAAATTGCCGTACTGATGTATACTTCGCTGACTCTCAAAACAGGAGAGCAATCCGAACTACGAGAGAAATCGCTGCTACAGGAAGGATCATCACCTACAAAGTGAAAGAAATAAAATATTTTAGTGGAGAAACAAAACCGATGGGAATTGAAATTGTTGAACAAAAAAAGGAGCTACAAATGACACAGCTAGTTGATAGCATCTGAGCCTTCATATATCCACAGCCATATAGTGCGTGGTGAATGGGTCATGCACTGTAATATTCATATTTTGAGCAATTGAAACGAGTAAGCAACCTGTTTGCACTCATTTTTCACAACCAATCTACATTCCCGAGATTGCTCCACGATACCAATTTTACAAAGATTAATGGAGCTGGTTAATAACTGCACTCTGGACCAAAAAGATGCTCCATGCAGAACGCAGGGGAAAGCTACAGAGTACAAATCACTAATTTGTCTCTACCTATGCCACACAAATGTGCAGGTAGTTGTTATTCTTGAATGTCTCTTTTTTATTCATTGCTTGCTGTATAAAAATTAAAATATCTACTTCATTAAGTAGATAACATACAGACAATGTTACCATATTAACCCAGCGGTCTCAGGTATATTGATGGCATCTATAATACAAAAAAATGACTTTGGTTTAGAAACAAATAACCAGATAATCTAGCTCATAACAAATATATTACAGATCTATCTGAAATAAAAAACTTGGAGTGCGGATGTATAGAAATGATTAGCCACAATATTGAGGTATTGATAAGAGATCTACATCAAAAATCCAAAATACGACATACATATATTTCACCTAATGAATTATATAGAACATTTATAGCAACTAATAAATTGTACTAACTCAGTAAGCACCTGATGGAGATTCTTCAATCATCACTGCAGCCTCCCCGTCAGGGTCTTCATATGCCACACCATTTATATCAGGCATATTAGCATTTACGATGCTATCTGTTTTGTAAACTGCAAACTCTGCGGCTAAGAAGTAGTACCAAAAGAATCAAAGATTAGCAGACATAGTCTTCACATAAAACATAAAACAAACATTCTGCTTAAATGGACAGGTATATCAAGAAAGAATGTGTACTGGCCATGATATGCATTTAAAAAGATAAGTATACAAGTTTAGGGAGAATAGGTAAAGCATGGATCCTCGATGGAGATTTGAAATGCTGTAAACTCAAACTACATGCAGCCAAAAATAATTGCTTGGAGAAGGAAGCGAATGTCAAGTACATTGTCCAGGTAGCTACATTTCATCTCTTTATCATTACTCAAGTAGCAGATAAAATCATTTCAAACTTAAAAAGCCACTAGTCAAGAAGCACAAAAGACTTCCAGATCTTGAAGTACACATTTTGTTGGAATTTTCATTTGTCAAGCATGACCACAAAGTTGGATCCATCTTTGATGACCAACTTTAAATATATTTTTCTAGAAGTGGCAAAATAATTGACAATGAACACTGGAAGCTACAGAGCACAACAATGTCCAAATATCTGTCATATTATAGAAAGTCTAAACAACAACAACAAAGTAGATGAGTTCTTTAGCATAAGCAAAACAGTGGCACATGTAGACATGAATGTCAACAACAACAAAGTAGATGGCATGGCCACATAACTCTTTAACAGTTTTTAGAGCAATAGAACATTAAATAAGTTGGTAAATTTACTGCGATTATGATCATAGTAATCAAAAGCGGAGGTCTTAGGACCTATATTTCCTTTTAATTATATATGCCTTGCTTTGCTCAGACATGTGCCTCATTTTTGCGCCTCACGCCTAAGACCCGAAGGACCTTGGAACCTAAGTGCATTTTTCGTCTTTGATAACTATGACGCGGGACAAGACCTACAGGACAATTTAATGTGATTGCAGACCAATTATCTTAAGATACTGACAATAAATAGAGCTCCCGTTCTTCGATAAGAAACCGGGCTTTTGCCCCTAGTCCATACTTCATATTCTTTCCTTTATATCCTTCCCTTCATTTTTTTTGTGCCATTTTCCCCTCCAACTACCACAAAAACTTCTCATCCCAATATCATAGATCCATACCAATAGCTTAGGCCTATTTTGATACTTGAATAATTACAGTTTTAAAGGTCTCAGATAAAACTCAAAACTCAAGTACATGCTCGACATCATAAGTTTGCATGGAAAATCTTGATCATGACCAATCTCATCTAAGATGTTCACCCACTCTCTCTTCATTAACAGTTTTTTTATTCATGCAATGGCCAACATTGCTTTATTTTATTTGTTTAACTTTCGATCAAATGCATTCCACATTAAAAAAAAAAAAAGAACAAACAAACAAAAAAGAACGCTCATCCATTTCAACTTCGATTTTTCAAAAGAAACATTATTTACCAATGAGGATATGAAACCAACGACCTCATTCAGGAAAAAAGATCTAAAGAATTGGTACCAGGATATCAAAACAAGGACCACATACTCCTTCCTAGACTACGCACAAGAACCATAAATATCATATGTCTGAATATTGGATCCAACATGGTGCACTACTAGCATTTAGTGGAGCGAGTTGATGATCACCTATACATATAACAATTATATAATACAAAACCAAATAAGTCTTGTGGTATGCTTAATGTCTTATATCTAAATGATACCCGGTCCCAGGTTGCATCTGGTAGCTGAAAGCTACTGTAACTTTGCCCGAGCTCTAGGAAATAAATTCATACAGAATACAACATAGGGTATCCTCAATAGCAACCATTTTCATTGATAACACCCAGTGCAATAATAAATGCACATAGATGGCTTGCAAGGGCATCATTCATAAGCGACAAGTTGCATCACAATGACTAAAAAAACAGGGTGGCCAGCTTGATCACAGGAAATATGAAGCAATAAATAGGCAACAAATTTCAAGGAATATATACCCAAGACCTCAGAATCTAGAGCATGAGCAGGATTAGATTAGCTACTTGGAAGTTCAAGAACACTTGGGGAAAATGAACCAGGATTAACGGATACAATGATTAGAAGAACGCTAGGAAGAACAGTCCTTGTCATGTCGGACACATATTGGATACACCACGGACACTCCAAAATTCACTAGAACATACCAAATATGTGTCGTGTCAGTTATGCCATGTCCTTAACATTTCGTGTCATATCCATGTCTATGCAATATAGGAAGAAAGACTAATAAAATATTCTTTGCAAGAAGAAATTAGCTAGGTGAAAAATCTAAAAAAAAGAAACTTCAAACATACATATTAACTTTCGTACATCAGGAAAGAGATAAATATTGTTGGAATAATATAAATAATTAACCCTCAAACCACACAACTATAGAGTTTTGGTGCAGTGTCTAGGACTTTAACATGGTAAAGCAACTCATGTTCAAACTTATATTGCATGCATTTTAAGGGGATTTTGTAAAAAAAATTGTTTGCATTAATCCAGCTCTCAGCCCAAAAGGACATTTGACCTGCGTGGACATAACAGAATAATATAAATATTTAACCTTCAATTTCCACCACAACTCTGGAGTTTCGATGAGGTGGTAGGGACTTCAAAATACATAAAACTTTATCGAGATCAAAATATACATACATAAAACTTTAAAAGCTAAAACATATACTAATCACTAAATACTTATACCGAGAATTACGTTCCTCAATCGTCATCCAGCCCCCCTAATCGCATGTTGTCGTCTCAATGATAGGTGGGCCAACTGCATTACTCACAAACCAAGAATGACCAAGAGTTTGCTTGACCCACCTGTCATTGATAAAGGAGTGAGCAATTAAAGTGGCTGATGTCTGACTGAAGCATTTCTCTACTTGTTACAGTAAATGAGCTAAGCAATACCTAAAAGACCAACAAATATCTATTTATAAATAAAAGACCATCAAATATCTATTTAAAAATTGTATATATCAAATTATTTGTTTGATTTCTTCTCTCTCTCTCTCTCTCTCTCTCTCTTTATATATATATATATATATATATATATATATATATATTTGTTATCCATATATCATAGTGTGTATCGGACAGGAACGGGCCGGGCTTAGTGTACTGGTCCTGGGTTGGGTCAGGCTTAGCGCGAGTAGGTGACGGACCTGGATTGTCCCGACCGGATGTTTAGAAACCCAAAATCCTGCCCGATCCCGGAAAGGTAGTGGGTCGAGCCTGATTGGGTTGGGTTTGGGCCGGTTTACGGTCGGGACGGAGTTGGCCAAGTGTTTTTATTAAAAAAAAAATTCGGCTTTGGGCTTGGATATACCTTTTTTATTAAAAAATTGGACTTGAACTTTAGGCTCGGGTTGACGATTTTTATATTAAAAAAGACTTGACTTTAGGTACAAATATTTCATTATTATTTTTTATTGTAACATTTTAAGGTCATTTGTACAAACATTTATTTGTAAACAAATATTGAATATACATATATTTGTGAGATATTTATTATACAAACATTTTAACCATAAATATAACACGCACAAATATTTTAAGGCCAAACAAATATAGTCGTCTTTGAATAACTACCATATAAGTTAAATGTTTGAATAACTACCATATAAGTTATACAAAAACTAACGTAAAATTCAATGTTTGAATAACTACTATATAAATTAAATGATTGAATAACTACCATAAAAAGTTATTGTATATTTTTATACTTGTAAAACATTTATTGTACAAACATTTTAAGGCCAAATATGACAGGTACAAATATTTGAAGGCCAAACAAATATGACCGTCTTTGAATAACTACCATATAAGTTAAATGTTTGAATAACTACCATATAAGTTAAATGTTTGAATAAATATCATAAAAACGTTATTCTATATACATATATTTGTAAGACATTTATTGTACAAACATTTTAAGGTCAAATATGACAGGTACAAATATTTGAAGGCCAAACAAATAAACCGTCTTTGAATAACTACCATATAAGTTAAATGTTTAAAAAACTACCAGAAAAAGTTATTCTATATAGATATATTTGTAAGACATTTCTTGTACAAACATTTTAAGGCCAAATATGGCAGGTACAAATATTTGAAGGCAAAACAAATATGATCATTTTTGAATAACTACCATATAACTTACATTTTAACTCTTATGGGTTTAAATGGCTACAAAATAATTATTATATTATTTTGAATAACTATAATATACGAAGCATGTAGTAGTTTCTATATCAGTTATCATTAATTTTATATAATTACTTTCTATATAGATTCTTTATTGTAATTAGATAATGCATATGGTGGATGTCTTTAAGTATATACTAAAAATACAGTAACATGAAAATATTTCCATATTAATTGTGCTAAGTAATTTTAGTATTTTTGTGAATGATCTAGATGCCTACATATAAAATTTAAAATAAGTACATTAGTTAGATGTTTAGTTAACTATATATTTTGAATGCCTAGTAATTAATTGTCATATTATTTCAAATAAATAGTAGTTTTCATATTAGCTATCATTAATTTGTAATTACTTTTAATATGGATTCTTCATTGTAATTAGATACTCATATACTGGGTTGTCTATAAGTATATATTAAAATACAATGGCATTGTAATATTTTCATATTAACTATATTAGAGTATATGATAATATTCTTAAGAAAAAAAGTGCGATAAACTAGCAAGAAATATTTTTCTCTAAGAAAAGAAAAAAAAAATATTATGAATATCATATGAATCGAACATAATCATACAAAATTAGAGTTAAACAAACTATCATTACACTACAAACACAAATAGTTAATTAAGTTTTATATATATATATATATATATATATATATATATATATATATATATATATATATATATATATATATATACATCCTCAATTTTTTGCATCCCCAAGCATCCCCATATTACCATTGATTTGAATTACATTCCCAAGCATCCCCATGTTATCAACTATTGGATCTTTGTTTAAATCATCTAATCTTAACCATTGATTTGAATGGTTTAAATTAACAGTTAAGATTAGATGGCTTAAACAAGATCCAACGGTTATAAACATGAAGATGCTTGGGGATACATAATAGGGAGGGATTTGGATCCCTCCTCATATATATATATATATATATATATATATATATATATATATATATCGGTCTAGAACTGGGCCTGACCGGGCCCCGATTGGGGGGGGGCGGGGGGGGGGGGGGGGGGGGGGGGGGGTGGAACCATATTCGGCCAAGGTTTTGGGTAGGGCCGGTCTGGGCCTACGCACAACAAAAGGTAAGCCAGTCTGAACCCAAATTTTATGTGTCGGACGGGTCAGCTCGTAGACCGGGCCGACCCATCCCAGCCAGGGTTTGACCGTGCCGATCCAAGGCAGGGTAGAGGGCCGCCCTGCCCATTACACACCTTGATCATCATATAATATATATTTGTTATCTATATTATATCTATTTAAAAATATATATAATTATTTATTTTATTTCTTTTTGAATCAAATAAATTTTGTGTATTATATAATAACAATTTATCTATAACGAGATCACAAAAAATATAATATAGATAATAAAAATAAAAATATTTAAAAAAATAATATGGATAAAACCAAAAGAAATTCAAATAAGTAATGTTGTGTAGGTAATAAAAAATACAATATTAATTTTTTATCTGAATTTTGTGTAATATATATATATATATATATATATATATATATATGTGTGTGTGTGTGTGTGTGTGAGAGAGAGAGAGAGAGAGATATTGATAACAAAATAACTATTTGTTATCTACATAATATATATAAATCAAATAAATTTTATCAATATAACTATTTGTTATCTATGTAATATATATAAATCAAATAAATTCCGTGTATAGATAATAACAAAAAAAACTATATATTAAATTCAAAAAAATGTATATATAAAATGGTATAAAATTTGGATGATAATAAAGTAACTATTTGTAATAAGTAAAATATCTATTATATATCTCTACTAATATAAGGGGGATTGGAAACGGCTCAAAATTGAGTCATCTAAGTCGTATGTATATCATCAATTAATTATTTAAAAAAATATTATGTAAAAAAATTGTTAAAAAAATAAAATTTGTTATAAATAAGATTCAAACCCAGCCAACCAGGGAGAATACCTCTCACCTTAACCACATGAATTATAAAAGAAATTTATTTATAAACTGATAATAATACGAAGTTAAACAATTAGTTAAATTTTTTTATTTATTTTATTTTTAATTACATGAGGATATATGCTTAGATGGCTAATCTTTTTTAAAAGTTAGAAATATATCCATAACAAATTATAATTAAAATATAATTAAATATATAACAAATTCGAATTAATATATATATATATATATATAAATCTTAATTCAAATATATTTAAAAATTTAAACAATTTTACATTAATATTAGAACAATAAAAAATTATCTTTCGTGCAACGCACATGAATTTACTAGTATATATATATTATATTTTTAAATCAAATAAATTTTGTGTAGATAAAAAATACAATTCTAAATTTTGTGTAGATATTTAAAAAAATTGACATGAACAATAAAATTGTGTAGATAATAAAAAAAACAGTATTAAAGTTTATTAGATATTCTTTTGGGTATTATACAAATTTTGGTGTAAATATTTACACAAAATTTCTAATATCATCCAAAATATATTTATTTGAATTTTAAAAAATAGTTTGGATATTATCTATTAATGATATCACAAAATTTTGTATAGATAATAACAAATATTATCTATTAGTTATACATAAGTAGATAACTAATATTAAACTAACTACATAAATTAAACCAGACCAAATATCTTTCCAATTATCAAAATTAAACCAGACAATCACATTAAACCAATATTGTTGGATTTCAACCGGACGCTCTGACGGAAATTGAAGAGGATGAATTTTCTGGCGGAATGTTATTGGATTTGTATTTTTAGAAACTTCTTTCTTTTGTTCCTATTTTGTCAAAGTTTCTTTCGTCAGCCAAAAATTTCTGAAAAGTCAAACACCCCTTAGACAAGCAAAATGTTTAGCCAAATAGCATTACTTGTATTGAAACCCAAAATTTAGGAACCATTGCCAACATCTAAGAACAATTACGTGGAGGAGTCGGTCCGTACCATGATCCTTCTTGGTGTCCTCCCTCCTCCGCTTGCGGTGGCGGGCCCAGTCGGCGATGCTGCTGCTGCATCCCTCGGCGTAAGAGTTGGTCTCGGCCGCGCCCTCGGCGACGATCTCGATCTTGAGCACGCGGTCGGAGAAGTTCATCGAGTTGAAGGCGAACTCGAACTTGTTGCTGCTTCTGAAGCTCGGCTCCATGGCCTCCTCCTTGTGGCGACGGTGGCTGTGGTGGTCGAAGAGATCCGTCTCGTCCCTTCTCATCAAGAGATGGAGAGACGGAGAGAAGGAACCCTAACCCTAATTCTTGAGAGAGAAGAAAGAAAGTGAGCGAGGGAGGGAGGAGAAAGACGAAGGACCGCTGTCGCCGGTCTATGTTGGGAAGAAGAATTCATTGTGTGTACGTATTTATGTATGTTTGTGTAGGAATATTAAGGGAGCCAGTCCGCCGGGATTTATGTTGTATGTATTTTCTTCCAATTATGTTCCCAAAAGATTTGGGTGATATCATCTTCCATTATGTGATATCTGACATTGACATTACATAATATGACAAATTTTAAATCAAAAAATTAAAATTTTGTCATGTTAGCGGTTATGTCATACGTCACATAATGAGAGATTACAATCATCCAAAAATTTTTGAAGACAAATAACATTTTTGATTTTTTTTTACCGAATTTAAGTTTTTTACTCGGAACAAGTTATGACAGATGAAAAATGGTAACAATAAACTATGAAAAATCAATATAAGAGATAAATAAATATTGTGTCTACAAATATTATTTGATTAAATATTGTTGTAGTTTAATTTATTGACTAAGAGACGAGGGATGGAAAGATGAAATTTCGCATAACTGAATCTATAAAGACTTTTATATATATATATATATATATATATAATTATATTTAGAATAATTATATGGAGACATATTTTCATTAACATACTCGCCGATGTTGTTATTATATGTCAAGTTACCCTTAAAAGAAAAGAAAAAAATTAAAGGCCAATAATTATCCGTTTTAACATGTTGATGGATAGTTTTGGTATGTAAAGGCCAATAATTACCCATTTGATTATTGTGTTATCACTTCCTTCTGGTTGTATGTTTCTCTTTTTGTTCATCATAATTTTGTGTTAATTAATTAAAGGCTTATATATATATATATATATATATATATATATATATATATATATATATATATATATATATATAACACTTAATTAACTAGTTGTGTTTGTAGTGTAGTGGTAGTTAGTTTTTAACTCCAATTTTGTATGATTGTGTTCGATTCATATGATGTTCATAATATTTTTCTTCTTTTTTTCTTTTCTTTAAGAAAAATATTTCTTTCTAGTTTATCACTCTCTTTTTTTCAAAAATATTATCATATACTCTAATATATTGATATGAAAATCAATGTATTTTTAATATATACTTATAGACAACCCACAAGATGATTATCTAATTACAATAAAGAAACCATTTTAAAAATAATTAGAAATTAAAGATAGCAAATATGAAAAGTACTATTTGTTTAAAATAATATGACAATTAATTATTAGTCATTAAAAATATACTAGTTAATTAAATATTTAACTATAATTAATGTAATTATTTTAAATTTTATATATAGCTAGCTAGCTCATTCCACAAATACTAAGATTATAACAATTTTAATACGGAAGTATTATCATGTCATTATATTTTTATTATATATTTATAGACAACCCACCATATGTAGTATCTAATTACAATAAGAACTCCATATGGAAAGTAATTATATAAAATTAATGATAACTAATATGGAAACTACTAGAATGCTACATATTATGGTTATTCAAAATAATGTAATAATTAATTGGTATCCACTAAAATCATAAGAGTTAAAATGTAACTTAATTTGGTAGTTATTCAAAAAACGACAGTATTGTCTGGCTTTCAAATGTTTGTACATGTCTTATTTGGCCTTAAAATATTTGTACAATAAATATCTTACGAATATATGTATATACAATAACTTTTTTATGGCAGTTATTCAAACATTTAATTTATATGATAGTTATTCAAATATTGGACTTTATGGTATACAAACATTTATATGTATAGCTTATATGGTCGTTATTCAAACATTTAACTTATATGGTAGTTATTCAAAGACTGTCATATTTGTTTGGCCTAAAAATATTTGTATTTGTCATATTTGACCTTAAAATATTTGTACAATAAATGTCTTACAAATATATGTATATACATTTTTTTACAAATAAATGTCTGTACAAATGGCCTTAAAATGTTACAATAAAAAACAAATAATTAAATGTTTATATCTAAAGTCCAAGTTTTTTTATTTATAAAAAATGGTCTAGTCGAGATTAAAGCCCAAATCCAAAAAAAAAATTATAATTAAAACGCTTTACCCAAGCCCAAAACCCAAAAATATTTAATAAAAAAATTGTGCCAAATTTACCTTATCCTGAATCGACCTGAATCCAGCCTGGTCAGGTCCGGTCCACTTCCTATCTCGGTTCGGGTCCGGACTGGATTTGGATTTCTAAACATCCGGTCCGGACTAGCTCGACCCATCACCTACTCAGGCTAAGCTCGGTCCGGCCCAATACACACCCTGACCTACATACCATGATTCAAATGATGACATAACTTTTGACGACCAATCCTAAATTCTTAGTTTTGATGATAGAAGTTTAATGAGCTTTTAGAATCTTTTAATTAGTTTTTTTTATGGGATTTGTTACCATGATTTCTTTCTAATATTTGTTTAAGGATTATTTTTTAGATTCTTTTAATTAATTTGAAGACTTTTGATATATGTCTTGTCATTTTATTTATTGATTGTTGTGATTGAGCATGATAATGATATAAACATTTATTCATGAATATTGGTATTGTCGATGATGTTTGTTTTCGATGAAAACAACTTAGGATATTCTTTTGATGGAAAACTTTATAATTAGCTTACAAATGATTTAAAAGTATTATTATAGCACTATGCAAAACAAATTTGAGTACAAGCTTGAGATTCTGGAGTTTACTAGCAATAGAGATCCGATCGACGCGGGATCACTTTACTCCATTGACTATCCGACACGACGTTGGAAAGGAAACTTTCTAAGTCTCAAGCTCCAACATTATGAAGAAGAGAAACCCTCAAGCTCACAACACTACAAAGAAGAGAGAGTGAAAATAAGTAGACTTTTTGCTCGAGGACCAAAGCTATTTTATCATTTGGTAGCACCAATATTGGGCTATTTATAGCCATTGGTAAAATGCACTGATTTTGCCTTTTTAGGCATAGAATCACTGCTACGCATATGATTTACGCCATCACTAGGCTCTTTTATGTAGCCGTGAATGTGCCTCCACCTTGCTTTGACCGAGACAGTTGCTTCATCATGGGTACTAAGCTGAAGCCCCGATGCAGGGAGTCCAAGAAAGGTTAGGGAAAAAGCAAGGGGAAGGTCGTGCTTATCGATTTTGACTCAACGACGGAGGAAGAGAATGCTTCCTATGATCCCTCGCCTCCAGTGAACTCTCCAATGAAGCGCAGGGCCTCCCCGATACGGAGCCCTTCGTCCAAAAAGAGAAGGCAGGAACCATCCGTGGCTGCGAAGCCGCGTTATAGGAAGCGGGTTATTGTCAAGGCCCCTGTGCCGGCTGGGGACGAAGAAGAAGGACCAGAAGAAGAGGAAGAGGAGGTAGGACACCTAGCTCTTGTGGCTTCTGACCCAGAGCTTATTCCAGACGCTGAGGCGGTATTTACATCATCTTTTAGTTTATTTCTTCCCAGTCCCCTTTATAAATATCTTTCTTCTGGTTTGTTTAAAAACTTGTAGATGCAGGAGGAGAGGGACCGACCTTAACGGTCTACGGCCGTCAAGGTTTCTTATGCCCAGCCGGATGAAGAGGTCGCTTCTCCTAGGTTCGAGGCCACGAAGCCTGTTCCAGAGGGCTCTGGTGATTATGTCCCGGGGGAGTCGCTGGTGGAACCGGCCACCTCCCCCATCTTGGTAGATTACTTAGATGATCCGGAGGAAGTTCGGACCTCATTGGACGAGCGTCGGGTCCTATTGTCTTCTTCGGGTATGTTATTTCACAACTTTTCTAGAGAAACGATTTTCCGGCTTCAGCTTTACTTTCTCCGAACGAAGTTAATTATTGGTTGTTCTGGTTCTGCAGACCCTACCTCTCCCCTGAAGGTTGTGGATGTGACCGCAGAGGAAGGTGTCACAGAAGAATAAGGTAGTGAGCTCATTAGGGGAAGGTCTGAGTCCCTTCTTCGCTTTTCTGGAGGCGAGGAACATCACGCCTTGCCCCCTAATGAGGCTGTGACGAGGAGGTTCCTATTGTTATATCCCCTTATGGCATGGCGGCTGCTCCTCCAACTATTGTCGTTGGGGGTTCTGCGGTTGAAGCCTCTTTGGACAACGGGGTAGTAAGCCACCGCGATGAGGTCCTTGAGGTCGCTGGGTCACCTTATGAAACTTCCGTGACTCGGTCTAGGGATGGTACACCGGTAGGCACCGATACGACAAGATACCCCGTTCTTCTATCCCCAGTCTCGGTACTACTCCAGCGTCCGTGGTTCAGCTACCGGGTATCCAGGCACTTCATGCGTCCATGAAAGATTGGATTGCTAACAAGATTGTTGGACGTTTCTCCTCTACTGCTGCTTTATCTTCTAGGTTTTCGAACATCGTTTTGCCTCCTGCTGCACTTGCGGCCTCTTCTTAATCCCAACACCTCTGACTCTGGCTACGTTGGAAGAGATTGACGAGAACGTCAAGCTCTCCATTCGGAGCTTCCATATGTTCTTGAAGCAAGGGATCAAGGGTGTGTTGGAGCACAACAAATATTTTGCCTGGGCAAGGCACTTTGCCAAGGGACAGGTCCACTCTCTGAGTGGTATCATTTTTTCGAACAGATGGCCGACTTTGAGACATAAACTGGTGGAGGTAGAGAAATACCTAATGGAGTTGCGACAGTACTAGCATGCGGATATTGGAATGTTGATATCCTATAAATATAACAAGTTTTCAAAGAAGGTAGAGACGGAAAATGCCTTGTTTGCTTCGTCTATGGATTGTTTGCAGCGTAATCTCTGAAATTTCCAGGAGAGGCATGACCGACTGGACGATCTCAGAGAAGAGTGCCTCTCCCAACAAAAGGACCTAACTGAGAAAATTAGATGGCTCCAGGTCGAGCTTGATGCTCTGGGGAATATACTATGGGAGGCCCAACAAGAAGAGGAGGTTATCCGAACTGAGGCAAGCCAAGTAGCGTAGAATACGGCTGGTGTTGAGGTTCTGGTGCAAAATCTAGAGGACCGACACGAGTTTTATGCTCGCTACGAGAATCCCAAGGTTATGGCCCAATAGGTTCAACGCTGGGCCCAGGTGTGCCTGGATGGCCATATTGTCCGTCTCCATGAGTGGATAGCAGTGTTATGCTCTGAATCATCGCACCAGTAGCTCTTATTTTGCTATTTTGTGTCCCCTTTTTGCCTTCGTGCTTGGGATCTTAACAATCCCTCGAATGTAGTTTTTCTTTCAATTTCTTTTCATTGAAAGATATAAAAGTTATTTCATTCATTTGCAATTGTTTGTGTGAGCTTTGGAGACCATACCGGAGGTAATATGGACGTAATACAATATCACAGTCTATCTAGGATGTCCCACTGGGGGACTTAGGTGGACCTATTATTTTTCGCGCATGTTGAGTGCAAATAATAAGTTCAAAAATAATCCCTATCAGAGGTAATGTGGACGTGATAGGTTTTGTGGACCCATTACTTTTTGTGCACCTAAGTATAAGTAATAGATTTGGAACAAGCCCTTTCAGAGGTGATAAGGACGTGGCAGGTTTTGTGGACTTAACACCGCTGACGTACCTTGGTAAGTATGGATGATAAGTGGAGATGACAACCGATATCAAATTCATGTAGTAGGTTGTTGTGGTGTCTCGTTCCCCCTATTCGGGGAGCGCGGCTAAAAAATACAAATCGGTATCGTTCGATCGGGATAGATTGAATCAAGATCTTATCCTCGTTATGGTTTTGCTTCTTCGAAATTGATTCTCATATTCAATGGACCGTGCCCGGAGGATGGACTTAGCGGCAGAGTTAAGAGGGACCTCTCCGCTGCAAGTATTCTTGCCTAGTTTTTGTTTTCGCCTTGTTGCTTTCGTACTTTTGAGTTAGTTTTTGGATTTGTGTTTTCTTGAACGGTTTTGATAGATTTTATTGCTTTCGTTCGTTGAATTTGTATTCTATTTCGAGCTTGGAAAGAGTAGAAGAGGTATTGGTCAGTTATTTGTGGTAATGCAGATGATCGTGCAGTAGACGTCATGCAGACGTAGTCTTAAAGAACCTCTTTCCTTTTCTTTCTCCAACCAACTTGTGAGTGGCTTATATTCGATTCAGTTGACCCTTCTTCCAAGTCTTCACATCTAAAATCTTGCATTCTTGCTTGTTTCGACAAACGATACCAAAATAACTAAAAGATGTCAAGATAAAAAAGAATAGACTTGGACTACTTTATGCTTGTCAATCAACTTGTGAACAGCTACCTTATTGTATGCTAGTTCATTTAGAATATTCTCCATATGCTTTAATTTTAGTTAGAATGTATACTTCTTCTATAAATTGTGCTATGTATGGAACACACATTGCTATGCAATAAACTGTTCAGGGAGACTATGCAAAATAAATTATGCCATGCTACTTGTCTTGTACTCGTGTTGCCTTAAACTGCATCAATTGATAACTTACAATAGACGCTTTTTGATTACGGACAACTTGTGCACAAGGTCATAGTTCCTGCGGACGGTCGCTGGGGCACTAGCACCGATCCGATCCGAACAGAACTTCTAGTTTAGTCAATTGTTCTGGACGGGATGACTTGTAGCGTACCTTGTTCTTTCGTTGCATGCCATCCTCGTCAAAGACTATTATCCTTTATGGCACCATGCCAGTGATCCCCTTGTATATTTAAACTGTGCAAGCTAACTATGTCTTCGTAGCAGAAAAGGCAACCAATTTTGCGGTAAGCACGGACAGAATGATACGAGTGAAGGAAAGATTGTGCGTTCATAACGATGCAACCCTCAGAAAAGAGATACTCATTGAAGCCTACTATGCGAGTTACACTTCATATCCAGGAAGTACAAAGATGTATCAAGACCTCCGTACGATATTTTGGTGGCACGACATGAAAAAGGATGTGGCGTTGTTTGTGTCATAATACATGGCTTGTCAAAGAGTAATGGCCGAGCACCATAAGTCGGACGGAGAGATGCAAAACTTTGCTATACCGGAGTGGAAGTGGGAGCACATAACGATAGATTTCATAGTTGGTTTGCCAAAGACCCAACGGAAAAACGATATCGTCTGGGTCATCGTCGATCGACTCACCAAGTCAGCTCACTTTCTGCCTATCAAAAGTACTTGGAGTGCCGACCGTCTGGCTCAGATCTACCTCAATGAGATTGTTCGACTCCACGGCATGCCCGTATCCATTATCTCCAATCGAGATGGGCAATTCTTATCACGCTTCTGGGAGAGCCTTCAGTCAGCAATATGAACGAAGTTGAAGTTCAGCTCCACCTACTATCCTCAGACGGACGGCCAAACAGAACAGGTCAACCAAATCTTCGAAGACATGCTACGGCTTTGCGCCATGGACTTGAAGACTAGTTGGGACATGCATCTACCGTTAGTCGAATGTGCATACAACAATAGCTATCAATCCAGCATTCAAATGGTGCCGTATGAGGCATTGTATGGGCGAAAGTATAGATTCCCGATCTATTAGAATAAAGTTGGTGAAGGGCAAATTCTTGGCCCGGAACTCGTGGAGCAAACCATCCAGAAGATCCGTTTGGTCCGTGAACGGCTGAAGGTAGCACATAGCCGTCAGAAAAGCTACTCAGACATGCATGGATGACCTCTTAAGTTCTTAGTAGGTGACCGAGTTTTTCTCAAAGTCTCGTCCATGCGAGGAGTGACCAGATTTGGAGCAAAGGGGAAGCTAAGTCCAAGATTCGTCGGCCCGTTCGAGATATTAAAGCGAGTCACCGCAGTCGCATATCAGATTGGCATGCCACCGTCACTATCTGAAGTGCACGATGTCTTCCATGTTTTACAGCTTAGGAAGTACATGTACGACTCTAGTCATATGGTGGATCTTGATCAAATGGACCTAAAGGCAGACTTAACTTATGTTGAACATCCTGGGTGGATCTTGAATCATAAGGAGAAGCTGTTTTAAAGTTGCTCAGTTCCTCTCGTGCGCGTGCTTTGGAGAAAAACTTTCTATTAGTTGGTTAGGATGTGGTGCCCCGTTCCCCCTATTGGGGGAGCGCAGTTAAGAAATATAAATTAGTATCGTTCGATCAGAATAGATTGAATCAAGATCTTATCCTCGTTATGGATTAGCTTCTTCGGAATCGATTTCCATATTCTGTGGACCGTTCTCCGAGGATGGACTTAGCGGCGGAGTCAAGAGGGACCTCTCCGCTGCAAGTGTTCTTGCCTAGTTTTTTATGTCGCCTTATTGCTTTCGTAATTTTGAGTTGGTTTTTGGATTTGCGTTTTCTTGAACGATTTTGATGGATTTTATTGGTTTCGTTCGTTTAATTTAAATTTCATTCCGAGCTTGGAAATAGTATAAGAGGTATTGATCAGCTGTTCGTGGCAATGCAGGTGATCATGTAGTAGACATCGTGCAGATGAAGTCTTAAAGCACCTTTTTTCTTTCCTTTCTCCAACCAACTTATGAGTGGCTTATATTCGGTGAGTTGATCCTTCTTCCAAGTCTTCACATCTAAAATCTTGCATTCTTGCTTGTTCCGATCAAGCGATACCAAAATAACTAAAAGATGTCAAGATAAAAAGGAATAGACTTGGACCACTTTATGCTTGTCAATCAACTTGTGAATGGCTACCTTATTGCATGCTAGTTCGTTTAAAATGTTCTTCCTATGCTTCAATTTTAGTTAGAATGTATACTTCTTATATAAATTGTGCTATGTATGGAACATACCTTGCTATGCAATAAACTGTTCAGGGAGACTATGCAAAATGAATCATGTCATGCTACTTGTCTTGTACTCGTGTTGCCTTGAACTGCATCAATTGATAACTTAGCATAAACTCTCTTTGATCATGGACAACTTGTGTACAAGGTCATAATTCCTGCGGACGGTCGCTAGGGCACTGGCACCGATCTGATCCGAATGGAACTTCTAGTTTAGTCTCTTGTTCTGAATAGGATGGCTTATAGCGCACCATGTTCTTTCGTTGCATATCATCCTCGTCAAAGACTATTGTCCTTTATGACACAATGCAAGTGATCCCCTTGTATATTTAAACTGTGCAAGCTAACTATATCTTCGTGGCAGGGAAGGTCATGGTAAGTATTGTGTAGGTGTTTCAGACGGGCAGGTAAAAGTCATCGAACAGTGGCAAGTTTATTTCAGTAAATTTCCATGTCAATACTTGCTTGTAAAATAAACTAAGGCAAGATAGAAAGACCACAAATAACTTGCATGCTTCATATAAACAACGTGTTGATTGGTATAGTTGGGTTAGCTCGTCATCACCAGTGCATTTTGATGTACTGACCTTCGTTGAAACAGGTTTCACGCACCAAGGAGACCCTGCAAGGAGCTGAAGCTACTTTCTATTTTAGTCCACCAACCGGTACGTCCTGATCGTGTCTTAGTAGAAGCATTTTGAAGATCCAGGAGCTCGCACACATAACTTATGCAGCTCCGTGGAAAATTGATTGTTCCGTCTGAAGGTCACTTCTTTTGAAGTTTTAGTAGAATAATGTAATCTACAGGACAACTATCTCATTTTGAGTTCACTTTTGTAAGCCCGTGCGTCAATTATCCGACTCATTCAAGAGTTTGTAAATGATGTTCATTATCAATAAAGAAAACTTTCCATGTTTCAACTTTGTGTTTTAATTATCTGCGTACTCTGAATATGTGTTCTTATGCAAAAATACCTTGGCCTTGTGCGATGCACAACCTAGTCACGCGCGGCGTCACGTCCGGGGGATGACTATCAATTCTACTAAATCTGTACGTGACAGTTGTGTGCATATATTGTTCCCCAACTTTAACGAAAAAAATACTAAAACTTTGTATGTCAGCCAGAGCTTGCTCTTCTTTAGCAAAGCATCCAAGGATGCATTAAGGAATGTCCTAAATATGGAAATACAACATTGATATGAGTATATAAGGGATTTTTATTTTAATGCTTAAAATAAAATCCCATGGCAATTCCACTCCTTACAAAAGGTTTCTATAGAAATTTAGAAAAGAAAATACATAATTGGATTCAGTGATAAAACTGTCCACCGCTTATCTAAAAAACTAATTATATAAAATAGTTGCATACAGAACATTCAATCACAGAAACAAGTGGTTGGACTTCTCAAAGTACATCGTAAAAAATTAAATATTATTATAAAATGTCACTGAGAAATAATGTATAATTGTTCCGTTACTGACAATTAGAAGATTACCGTGTTTTCTCATAGTAATTTTCACTAGACTAATAAATAATAATATTTTTATTGAAGTAAAGAACCATAAGCCAATTTGATGCTAGATTGCTCGTACGTTCCTGTGTTTATGTATGAACAAATATTTTGATATAACAAATATCGCAGCAGATATCATTCCAAATACAACTGAAAATAGGGAAATAAATTTTTTTTATCTTCCTTTTTTTGTTGCTAGCCACAATATGAGATTTGTTTGGGGAAACATGAGAAATATATGCAATTTTCAAGTACTGGGCTCCCAAATTAAAACAACAACAACAACAACAACAACAACAACAAAAAGAAACAATCAAACCCCCTATACAAAACATATTCTAAAAAAGAAGCTCTGATTCTTAATATTTTGTCAACAGTTCTAACTAATCTTTTCTTACTGATAAATCATTTGAGCCCCCACCCACCTTTTTTCTTCCTAAAAGGATGTCTAATGTTACAGATTCAACATTTTCTTTCCTATGATGGTGAATGGAACCTTTTCATGGCCAACACCTTAAGTTGCAAGAACTTCAGCAATATTTCAGGAATTTGTATAAGATGTCTTTCGTCTTTTATTTTTCACAGCTGTAAACCAAAATGATGGGTAGATAAACCAATGATGTGTATCAAGACCTGCCATTTGTGTGAAGATTAAACTCTTAGATTGTTGGAAAATATTACCTTCGATTCATGAAAAAAATAACAATGAGTTAAATTTACCGGTCTACGGAAAAGTCGTACACGAAATACTGTCCTAAAAATTTATTCGAGGTCTATGTACAAACATCCTCTCGAATTCTCTTAGCGGTAAAATCTTCTTCCTACCGGCCTGTGTCACCACACACGGCTTCGGAAGATTTATCCGAAGTTAGCTTTAGCCAAAGAGAAATGGAAGAAATGAGGAAGAATTCGGTAGAGTTTTGAGGCTTTGTTTCTGATATATATTGTTGGAAAATATATTTTCCAGTACTACAACAACATATATTGTAAGAACTTACCCTCAAGGAATAAAAAGGATTTAATGGGAAAAAAGAATGAAATTAAGGCTCATCGTTGTACAAAGCAAGCCATTGGAGGCCATTCAATAGGAATTAAAAATTTGTAACGTTCCAAACATTGAATAGGAAAAAAATGGTAAGAAAATTGACTTTGCATTTAAGACAGCAGCATCTGTATGCAACAAGAAAAGCTTATTTTCGCTAAAGCAAACGTCATCATTATAGTCAACAAAATTTAATAAGCAACCCAAACATTCCGAAAACTATCATCTTTCTAATAAGATCTTATCACAGACCTTTAATTTCCGATATCACAACATTCTCTTTATAGCTATTTACAATTTTAATCAAAGCATCTCTAATTCAGGTGCTTAATTTCTCATTATTCTAACACTATCAATATTACTTTCTCCACGACTATCCGACAAGTCAACTAACTTCTTAAATTTTAACAAAGATAAATAGAAAATAGAAAGTATTTTTTTTTTGTAAGACCTTTTTTTACCTATATAAAGACTAAGTGAATAACTAGGTTCAACCAAATTGGAATACAAAATGATTTAACAAAATAAAATGAACCAGACACCAAGACTAACATTACATATAAACTTATACTTTATAAAAAAGAACTAAAGCATGTAGCAAAGACAAAGACAAAGACAAAAGACAAAGTAACATATGGCAAGTGGCAACAATAAATTGTCATTCAGTTGAGTTATAAAAAGATGATAAAAAAGAACATGACACCAACAATAAACTATCAATCTATGATTTAGTCCAGCAAAATAAAAAAGAACATGGAGTCGAGTACTAAAAAAAGAACTGATAGAGACTGGAGTCTAGCGCTTGGCATAGGCTCTATTGGTGGCGGCGGAGAAGTTGACGATGTGCGACCAACTTCCTATTGGAATAGAGTCGGATAATCTGTTTCCATTTTATATGGATTTTCGTTAGCTTTGAGATTTAGAATATGAACAATGCTTGCTGAGTTTACAGTTACAGCAGCAGCTGAAATTGGAAGAGTGGAAAACAAAGGGCAAAATAAGCAATTCATAATTTTCTAAGTGAAGATAGGAGAGCTGTGTCTGTCTGTCTCTGTTGCTAAGCTACTGTGGTGGCTGTTGTGGCTGCTGCTTCATGGTCAGTTCAGCTCTCAAGTGGAGGATGCCATTGATGAAGTAGAGGCTGTCTTCTGCCAAGAAAGCATCCCAGGGGAGTGCAAAGAAATTCCTGTAGCCCACCGTCTTTCCAGCAGTAAATGTGCAGTACGCCTTAGGGTACTTGCTCCTCACGAAATCACCTGCTGGTCTCGTCCTGGCAGCAAACTCAAACTCTACTCTGAAACTGGCAACAGAACTCCCCGTACCCTCCTCCTCCTCCTCTTCTTGTTGCATCAACATCCTCAAGAAGAGTCCAAAGCAATGAAATTGACTCGGTTGATCCACAGTACTACTGCAGTGGGCCGAGAGAAGAGAATCTCTGCCCACCCAAGTAAAATGCCTGGGAGGACACCCCCCCTCCTGATGGGAAGAGGTTTGCGCAGTCCTCCCTCCTCAGATCTAGATAGACGATGCATTGAGGGTGGGGAAGCTCGAATTCTACCACCTTTACTGGCCGGTATTTGTAAGCTCGCTCCACGAACCAACGGAAGAGATAAGACTCCCGCGAGGGAAGCAAGGCAAGGGCACGCTGTCGTACCGCCGTACCAGTAGACTTGATGACCAAGGCTTCTAGCACGACCATACAGGCAAACTCTTTGCTCAGGTCATTGCAATTCAGAAGCCACCATAGTTTTCTGCTGGTCATATAATTGAATCGAACAAGGCGACGAAGGCAGGATCCCAATATCTCCCGCCTTTGTTCCACTTCTCCGTACTGACCACGAGCCCACTTGAGAACGAAGTCGTAGACTGCATCCTCTGATGCGGCCTGAAGAATGTCGCTGCTAAGGATTGCTTCAATGCCAGCCAGAGGAAAATTCATCAATTCATCTTGCGACCTGACAATTAGAGAAAAGTGTTGTGTGTTCAGTCTCTGGATTGCTGAGTTGTTATTATAATAGTAACATAAAATCTATACCCACTCACTCGCTTAGATCTCGATATTTATTGGCAAGGTACTCCTTGGCTGCATCGGTCAGCGGCTGGACAATTGATGCCATGGAGACTCTGGAGGGAAGAAGCTCCAAAAAGAGTAGTGCATATTCTGTAGCCATGGATTGGCTCAATAATTGACTGCAGTACCTCATGCAGGAATTGACCTCAAATTTGTCAGCAGCCATCAGCACATCCAGCACAAGGGGAGCTGAAATACACGATAACTTCCCACTATATATGAAACTTAGTAGTTCCATGAGAGCAGCTTCCTCTGATCCAAGTGATTATCAAATTAATGTTTAAGAAATGGAACATAATAATAATAAATATATAGCATCCTGATGCCAACAATCTTCCAAGTCCTAACAATCATTACAATGTCGTTTATATTCAATGGATTCCTCATATTGTATTTTAATAGAATCTTGATTGGAAGAGGCTTCACAATTGCACTAATATATATATATATATATATATATATATATATATATATATATATATATATGAAACGAAGAAAGTGGAGCAGGGTTACTAATTGTCATGAAAATATATGCAAAAGAAGATATGGTGAAATATATTAGTAGAAGAGACTAATATCTGAAAGATTCACCATGACAAGTAATAATAGGTATAACGATAGAAATAATAAACCATCTTCATGATGTCTAATTAAACAAATTTAATTTGGGATGAAGGATTTGGTGATATTGTAAGAACAGATTAATTTAAGGGATACCATAAGCATACAAGTTTTATATCACCTTATAGATGGTAGCGGATTCTCTCCACAAATAGTGGAGTTTTTCTCTTATCATATTGTGATGTATCAGTCTCCTCCCCATATTCCTTCATCCCCCGAACCCTAATAACCTCATCGTTCTCCTCCTCCTCTCCCTTCCCATCCTCCGTCCAGCTCACCCTTTTGCCATCTCCTATCCACCTATCATGGTCGGAAGCATTAGTAAACTCCATTTCTATTGGTCCACATGTGCATTGGCTCATGTAGAAATATGAATCTATGGCTCATATCCCTTTTTTCCTATATATATATATATATATATATATATATATATATATATATATAATTTTGGTGTATGCATGTCATAAAACGTATCCCATACATGTATCGTGTGTGTATTTGTGTCTTGCAACATAGCTCCTAGTCCTAGGTATTTCTTTTTCATCTATATGCACCCTCCCTCATTTCTCTTCGTTTTGTGGTTGAAGTTATATTCATATACTATATACTCTATTTTCATTCGTAGTTTTAAAATTCTTAGATCATAACTTTTTGTCCGCACATCTATGTTAGCATGTAGACCTTCTCTACACTCATTGACCAACACAAAGTCGACGAACATCATACACCATGGTAGCTCCTCATGGGTATACCCAGCAATTTCATACCTAAAAAAGTGCAAAGGACTTGATGTTGAACCTTAATGTAAGCCATGACAAATGTGCGGTAAAAACGAAGAGAAATTGTTGTTAGGGGTGAACATCAAGTCCACCACATTATGTGCATTATGTACCTAGGAATTCTATCAAGCTTTCTCTATGTTAATAAAAAACATATATAATATCTTCTTTTTTATTTTTAAAATTTTCCATTGATCTTCTTACTAAGTAAATAGCTTCTACAGCAAATCTTTCAGGCATAAAACCAAATTAGTTATATGAAATTCTAGTATCTTTCCTTAACCTTCGTTAAATTACTCTCATAGTTTCATGGTATGGGTAGAACATCTACCATTGTACTAGGAAACAATACAAGAACTTTCTAATTTAACTGCCAATATCAGACCGGATGATCTAGATCTAACTAAACCGCAAAGGCAGCACTTACTCTAAATCTGTGCTTGCAACAAAAAGGTGTGGCTTTACGTTATAGCTTGTGGGGTTGCCTGTACTGGACATCTATGCAGTACCTGGCAGGGCCTATGGTTTTAAGTGCATAGTGGAAGAGCACAATACCACCTTGGTTTAGCTAAACAATTTTCCTCTGTTTATCTTGTTTAAGCTGAAACAAACTAGCTGGACAATTGTCTTCAATCCTTAACAAGTTTTACGAACACCACTCTTTGATGGTAGTAAGGTGGAAAGGCAAGCCTCTACTGCACCAAACATGGTCTTGCTGAATCTAAAGGTAAATATTTCTCTTGTAAAATAATTGGTAGTGAAATGGAAATTTTAGTAGGTAGTCATGGCAAAAGGAGGCATCATATGATAATTGGAAAATAGTAAAACCTTTTAAAGATGTGAAAGGTGTAGGGGAAAAAAAGAAGCTAAAAAGGTAATTAATGAGGACTAAGGCACATAAGTTATATACAAAGTTACAACTCAAGGAGGGAAATATGTGTGCAAGCTATGATACGATGAGAAATGGATACTCAGGGGTAAAGCACAGATACCTAGTTTACGTTGTGTATCAAAATCAAAACCACAAGTATGAACAGGAAATTAAACAATAAAGTCGTTGCTTAGATGTTTAATAAAGAGCATTAAATATGAGTGCGATATCTAGGAACTACATGCAAAAAAGTATCTGCTGCATAGATTTGAATTACCTGAGGCACTGATTCGCAAGGTTGCATGCTTTTGGTCAGATTCTCGCATGCCATTTGAGAAAAGCTGTTTCAGTAACATAAAGCATAAAAGATCGAGTCATAGTCAGGAAAATTAAGGAATACCACATAATATATAAAAATTCATATCTTGCCTTGTAGAAAAATGGGCTTTCTGCAGCTAAAATTGCCGTACTGATGTATACTTCGCTGACTCTCAAAACAGGAGAGCAATCCGAACTCCGAGAGAAATCGCTGCTACAGGAAGGCTCATCACCTACAAAGTGAAAGAAATAAAATATTTTAGTGGAGAAACAAAACCGATGGGAATTGAAATTGTTGAACAAAAAAAGGAGCTACAAATGACACAGCTAGTTGATAGCATCTGAGCCTTCATATATCCACAGCCATATAGTGCGTGGTGAATGGGTCATGCACTGTAATATTCATATTTTGAGCAATTGAAACGAGTAAGCAACCTGTTTGCACTCATTTTTCACAACCAATCTACATTCCCGAGATTGCTCCACGATACCAATTTTACAAAGATTAATGGAGCTGGTTAATAACTGCACTCTGGACCAAAAAGATGCTCCATGCAGAACGCAGGGGAAAGCTACAGAGTACAAATCACTAATTTGTCTCTACCTATGCCACACAAATGTGCAGGTAGTTGTTATTCTTGAATGTCTCTTTTTTATTCATTGCTTGCTGTATAAAAATTAAAATATCTACTTCATTAAGTAGATAACATACAGACAATGTTACCATATTAACCCAGCGGTCTCAGGTATATTGATGGCATCTATAATACAAAAAAATGACTTTGGTTTAGAAACAAATAACCAGATAATCTAGCTCATAACAAATATATTACAGATCTATCTGAAATAAAAAACTTGGAGTGCGGATGTATAGAAATGATTAGCCACAATATTGAGGTATTGATAAGAGATCTACATCAAAAATCCAAAATACGACATACATATATTTCACCTAATGAATTATATAGAACATTTATAGCAACTAATAAATTGTACTAACTCAGTAAGCACCTGATGGAGATTCTTCAATCATCACTGCAGCCTCCCCGTCAGGGTCTTCATATGCCACACCATTTATATCAGGCATATTAGCATTTACGATGCTATCTGTTTTGTAAACTGCAAACTCTGCGGCTAAGAAGTAGTACCAAAAGAATCAAAGATTAGCAGACATAGTCTTCACATAAAACATAAAACAAACATTCTGCTTAAATGGACAGGTATATCAAGAAAGAATGTGTACTGGCCATGATATGCATTTAAAAAAGATAAGTATACAAGTTTAGGGAGAATAGGTAAAGCATGGATCCTCGATGGAGATTTGAAATGCTGTAAACTCAAACTACATGCAGCCAAAAATAATTGCTTGGAGAAGGAAGCGAATGTCAAGTACATTGTCCAGGTAGCTACATTTCATCTCTTTATCATTACTCAAGTAGCAGATAAAATCATTTCAAACTTAAAAAGCCACTAGTCAAGAAGCACAAAAGACTTCCAGATCTTGAAGTACACATTTTGTTGGAATTTTTATTTGTCAAGCATGACCACAAAGTTGGATCCATCTTTGATGACCAACTTTAAATATATTTTTCTAGAAGTGGCAAAATAATTGACAATGAACACTGGAAGCTACAGAGCACAACAATGTCCAAATATCTGTCATATTATAGAAAGTCTAAACAACAACAACAAAGTAGATGAGTTCTTTAGCATAAGCAAAACAGTGGCACATGTAGACATGAATGTCAACAACAACAAAGTAGATGGCATGGCCACATAACTCTTTAACAGTTTTTAGAGCAATAGAACATTAAATAAGTTGGTAAATTTACTGCGATTATGATCATAGTAATCAAAAGCGGAGGTCTTAGGACCTATATTTTCTTTTAATTATATATGCCTTGCTTTGCTCAGGCATGTGCCCCTCACGCCTAAGACCCGAAGGACCTTGGAACCTAAGTGCATTTTTCGTCTTTGATAACTATGACGCAGGACAAGACCTACAGGACAATTTAATGTGATTGCAGACCAATTATCTTAAGATACTGACAATAAATAGAGCTCCCGTTCTTCGATAAGAAACCGGGATTTTGTCCCTAGTCCATACTTCATATTCTTTCCTTTATATCCTTCCCTTCATTTTTTTTGTGCCATTTTCCCCTCCAACTACCACAAAAACTTCTCATCCCAATATCATAGATCCATACCAATAGCTTAGGCCTATTTTGATACTTGAATAATTACAGTTTTAAAGGTCTCAGATAAAACTCAAAACTCAAGTACATGCTCGACATCATAAGTTTGCATGGAAAATCTTGATCATGACCAATCTCATCTAAGATGTTCATCCACTCTCTCTTCATTAACAGTTTTTTTATTCATGCAATGGCCAACATTGTTTTATTTTATTTGTTTAACTTTCGATCAAATGCATTCCACATTAAAAAAAAAAAAGAACAAACAAACAAAAAAGAACGCTCATCCATTTCAACTTCGATTTTTCAAAACAAACATTATTTACCAATGAGGATATGAAACCAACGACCTCATTCAGGAAAAAAGATCTAAAGAATTGGTACCAGGATATCAAAACAAGGACCACATACTCCTTCCTAGACTACGCACAAGAACCATAAATATCATATGTCTGAATATTGGATCCAACATGGTGCACTACTAGCATTTAGTGGAGCGAGTTGATGATCACCTATACATATAACAATTATATAATACAAAACCAAATAAGTCTTGTGGTATGCTTAATGTCTTATATCTAAATGATACCCGGTCCCAGGTTGCATCTGGTAGCTGAAAGCTACTGTAACTTTGCCCGAGCTCTAGGAAATAAATTCATACAGAATACAACATAGGGTATCCTCAATAGCAACCATTTTCATTGATAACACCCAGTGCAATAATAAATGCACATAGATGGCTTGCAAGGGCATCATTCATAAGCGACAAGTTGCATCACAATGACTAAAAAAACAGGGTGGCCAGCTTGATCACAGGAAATATGAAGCAATAAATAGGCAACAAATTTCAAGGAATATATACCCAAGACCTCAGAATCTAGAGCATGAGCAGGATTAGATTAGCTATTTGGAAGTTCAAGAACACTTGGGGAAAATGAATCAGGATTAACGGATACAATGATTAGAAGAACGCTAGGGAGAACAGTCCTTGTCATGTCGGACACATATTGGATACACCACGGACACTCCAAAATTCACTAGAACATACCAAATATGTGTCGTGTCAGTTAGGCCATGTCCTTAACATTTCGTGTCATATCCATGTCTATGCAATATAGGAAGAAAGACTAATAAAATATTCTTTGCAAGAAGAAATTAGCTAGGTGAAAAATCTAAAAAAAAGAAACTTCAAACAAACATATTAACTTTCGTACATCAGGAAAGAGATAAATATTGTTGGAATAATATAAATAATTAACCCTCAAACCACACAACTATAGAGTTTTGGTGCAGTGTCTAGGACTTTAACATGGTAAAGCAACTCATGTTCAAACTTATATTGCATGCATTTTAAGGGGATTTTGTAAAAAAAATTGTTTGCATTAATCCAGCTCTCAGCCCAATAGGACATTTGACCTGCGTGGACATAACAAAATAATATAAATATTTAACCTTCAATTTCCACCACAACTCTGGAGTTTCGATGAGGTGGTAGGGACTTCAAAATACATAAAACTTTATCGAGATCAAAATATACATACATAAAACTTTAAAAGCTAAAACATATACTAATCACTAAATACTTATACTGAGAATTACGTTCCTCAATCGTCATCCAGCCCCCCTAATCGCATGTTGTCGTCTCAATGATAGGTGGGCCAACTGCATTACTCACAGACCAAGAATGACCAAGAGTTTGCTTGACCCACCTGTCATTGATAAAGGAGTGAGCAATTAAAGTGGCTGATGTCTGACTGAAGCATTTCTCTACTTGTTACAGTAAATGAGCTAAGCAATACCTAAAAGACCAACAAATATCTATTTATAAATAAAAGACCATCAAATATCTATTTAAAAATTGTATATATCAAATTATTTGTTTGATTTCTTCTCTCTCTCTCTCTCTCTCTCTCTCTCTCTCTCTCTCTATATATATATATATATATATATATATATATATACATTTGTTATCCATATATCATAGTGTGTATCGGACAGGAAGGGGCCGGACTTAGTGTACTGGTCCTGGGTTGGGTCAGGCTTAGCGCGAGTAGGTGACGGACCTGGATTGTCCCGACCGGATGTTTAGAAACCCAAAATCCTGCCCGATCCCGGAAAGGTAGTGGGTCGAGCCTGATTGGGTTGGGTTTGGGCCGGTTTACGGTCGGGACGGAGTTGGCCAAGTGTTTTTATTATTTTTTTTTTCGGCTTTGGGCTTGGATATACCTTTTTTATTAAAAAATTGGACTTGAACTTTAGGCTCGGGTTGACGATTTTTATATTAAAAAAGACTTGACTTTAGGTACAAATATTTCATTATTATTTTTTATTGTAACATTTTAAGGTCATTTGTACAAACATTTATTTGTAAACAAATATTGAATATACATATATTTGTGAGATATTTACTGTACAAACATTTTAACGCTAAATATAACACGCACAAATATTTTAAGGCCAAACAAATATAGTCGTCTTTGAATAACTACCATATAAGTTAAATGTTTGAATAACTACCATATAAGTTATACAAAAACTAACATAAAATTCAATGTTTGAATAACTACTATATAAATTAAATGATTGAATAACTACCATAAAAAGTTATTGTATATTTTATACTTGTAAAACATTTATTGTACAAACATTTTAAGGCCAAATATGACAGGTACAAATATTTGAAGGCCAAACAAATATGACCGTCTTTGAATAACTACCATATAAGTTAAATGTTTGAATAAACTACCATACTAAGTTAAATGTTTGAATAAATATCATAAAAAAGTTATTCTATATACATATATTTGTAAGACATTTATTGTACAAACATTTTAAGGTCAAATATGACAGGTACAAATATTTGAAGGCCAAACAAATAAGACCGTCTTTGAATAACTACCATATAAGTTAAATGTTTAAAAAACTACCAGAAAAAAAGTTATTCTATATAGATATATTTGTAAGACATTTCTTGTACAAACATTTTAGAAGGCCAAATATGGCAGGTACAAATATTTGAAGGCAAAACAAATATGATCATTTTAAAATAACTACCATATAACTTACATTTTAACTCTTATGGGTTTAAATGGCTACAAAATAATTATTATATTATTTTGAATAACTATAATATACGAAGCATGTAGTAGTTTCTATATCAGTTATCATTAATTTTATATAATTACTTTCTATATAGATTCTTTATTGTAATTAGATAATGCATATGGTGTGGATGTCTTTAAGTATATACTAAAAATACAGTAACATGAAAATATTTCCATATTAATTGTGCTAAGTAATTTTAGTATTTTTGTGAATGATCTAGATGCCTACATATAAAATTTAAAATAATTACATTAGTTAGATGTTTAGTTAACTATATATTTTGAATGCCTAGTAATTAATTGTCATATTATTTCAAATAAATAGTAGTTTTCATATTAGCTATCATTAATTTGTAATTACTTTTAATATGGATTCTTCATTGTAATTAGATACTCATATACTGGGTTGTCTATAAGTATATATTAAAATACAATGGCATTGTAATATTTTCATATTAACTCCAGTATATGAGTATCTAATTACAATGAAGAATTCATATTAAAAGCTAATTACAAATTAATGATAGCTAATATAGAAAAATACTATTTATTTGAAATAATATGACAATTAATTACTAGGCATTCAAAATTATAGTTAAACAAACTATCATTACACTACAAACACAAATAGTTAATTAAGTTATATATATATATATATATATATATATATATATATATATATATATATATATATATATACATCCTCAATTTTTTGCATCCCCAAGCATCCCCATATTACCATTGATTTGAATTACATTCCCAAGCATCCCCATGTTATCAACTATTGGATCTTTGTTTAAATCATCTAATCTTAACCATTGATTTGAATGGTTTAAATTAACAGTTAAGATTAGATGGCTTAAACAAGATCCAACGGTTATAAACATGAAGATGCTTGGGGATACATAATAGGGAGGGATTTGGATCCCTCCTCATATATATATATATATATATATATATATATATATATATATATATATATATATATCGGTCTAGAACTGGGCCTGACCGGGCCCCGATTGGGGGGGGGGCGGGGGGGGGGGGGGGGGGGGGGGGTGGAACCATATTCGGCCAAGGTTTTGGGTAGGGCCGGTCTGGGCCTACGCACAACAAAAGGTAAGCCAGTCTGAACCCAAATTTTATGTGTCGGACGGGTCAGCTCGTAGACCGGGCCGACCCATCCCAGCCAGGGTTTGACCGTGCCGATCCAAGGCAGGGTAGAGGGCCGCCCTGCCCATTACACACCTTGATCATCATATAATATATATTTGTTATCTATATTATATCTATTTAAAAATATATATAATTATTTATTTTATTTCTTTTTGAATCAAATAAATTTTGTGTATTATATAATAACAATTTATCTATAACGAGATCACAAAAAATATAATATAGATAATAAAAATAAAAATATTTAAAAAAATAATATGGATAAAACCAAAAGAAATTCAAATAAGTAATGTTGTGTAGGTAATAAAAAATACAATATTAATTTTTTATCTGAATTTTGTGTAATATATATATATATATATATATATATATATATATATATATGTGTGTGTGTGTGTGTGTGAGAGAGAGAGAGAGAGAGATATTGATAACAAAATAACTATTTGTTATCTACATAATATATATAAATCAAATAAATTTTATCAATATAACTATTTGTTATCTATGTAATATATATAAATCAAATAAATTCCGTGTATAGATAATAACAAAAAAAACTATATATTAAATTCAAAAAAATGTATATATAAAATGGTATAAAATTTGGATGATAATAAAGTAACTATTTGTAATAAGTAAAATATCTATTATATATCTCTACTAATATAAGGGGGATTGGAAACGGCTCAAAATTGAGTCATCTAAGTCGTATGTATATCATCAATTAATTATTTAAAAAAATATTATGTAAAAAAATTGTTAAAAAAATAAAATTTGTTATAAATAAGATTCAAACCCAGCCAACCAGGGAGAATACCTCTCACCTTAACCACATGAATTATAAAAGAAATTTATTTATAAACTGATAATAATACGAAGTTAAACAATTAGTTAAATTTTTTTATTTATTTTATTTTTAATTACATGAGGATATATGCTTAGATGGCTAATCTTTTTTAAAAGTTAGAAATATATCCATAACAAATTATAATTAAAATATAATTAAATATATAACAAATTCGAATTAATATATATATATATATATATAAATCTTAATTCAAATATATTTAAAAATTTAAACAATTTTACATTAATATTAGAACAATAAAAAATTATCTTTCGTGCAACGCACATGAATTTACTAGTATATATATATTATATTTTTAAATCAAATAAATTTTGTGTAGATAAAAAATACAATTCTAAATTTTGTGTAGATATTTAAAAAAATTGACATGAACAATAAAATTGTGTAGATAATAAAAAAAACAGTATTAAAGTTTATTAGATATTCTTTTGGGTATTATACAAATTTTGGTGTAAATATTTACACAAAATTTCTAATATCATCCAAAATATATTTATTTGAATTTTAAAAAATAGTTTGGATATTATCTATTAATGATATCACAAAATTTTGTATAGATAATAACAAATATTATCTATTAGTTATACATAAGTAGATAACTAATATTAAACTAACTACATAAATTAAACCAGACCAAATATCTTTCCAATTATCAAAATTAAACCAGACAATCACATTAAACCAATATTGTTGGATTTCAACCGGACGCTCTGACGGAAATTGAAGAGGATGAATTTTCTGGCGGAATGTTATTGGATTTGTATTTTTAGAAACTTCTTTCTTTTGTTCCTATTTTGTCAAAGTTTCTTTCGTCAGCCAAAAATTTCTGAAAAGTCAAACACCCCTTAGACAAGCAAAATGTTTAGCCAAATAGCATTACTTGTATTGAAACCCAAAATTTAGGAACCATTGCCAACATCTAAGAACAATTACGTGGAGGAGTCGGTCCGTACCATGATCCTTCTTGGTGTCCTCCCTCCTCCGCTTGCGGTGGCGGGCCCAGTCGGCGATGCTGCTGCTGCATCCCTCGGCGTAAGAGTTGGTCTCGGCCGCGCCCTCGGCGACGATCTCGATCTTGAGCACGCGGTCGGAGAAGTTCATCGAGTTGAAGGCGAACTCGAACTTGTTGCTGCTTCTGAAGCTCGGCTCCATGGCCTCCTCCTTGTGGCGACGGTGGCTGTGGTGGTCGAAGAGATCCGTCTCGTCCCTTCTCATCAAGAGATGGAGAGACGGAGAGAAGGAACCCTAACCCTAATTCTTGAGAGAGAAGAAAGAAAGTGAGCGAGGGAGGGAGGAGAAAGACGAAGGACCGCTGTCGCCGGTCTATGTTGGGAAGAAGAATTCATTGTGTGTACGTATTTATGTATGTTTGTGTAGGAATATTAAGGGAGCCAGTCCGCCGGGATTTATGTTGTATGTATTTTCTTCCAATTATGTTCCCAAAAGATTTGGGTGATATCATCTTCCATTATGTGATATCTGACATTGACATTACATAATATGACAAATTTTAAATCAAAAAATTAAAATTTTGTCATGTTAGCGGTTATGTCATACGTCACATAATGAGAGATTACAATCATCCAAAAAAAATTTGAAGACAAATAACATTTTTGATTTTTTTTTTTACCGAATTTAAGTTTTTTACTCGGAACAAGTTATTTGAGATGAAAAATGGTAACAATAAACTATGAAAAATCAATATAAGATATAAATAAATATTATGTCTACAAATATTATTAGATTAAATGTTGTTGTAGTTTAATTTATTGACTAAGAGACGAGGGATGGAAAGATGAAATTTCGCATAACTGAATCTATAAAGACTTATATATATATATATATATATATATATATATATATTTAGAATAATTATATGGAGACATATTTTCATTAACATACTCGCCGATGTTGTTATTATATGTCAAGTTAGCCTTAAAAGAAAAGAAAAAAATTAAAGGCCAATAATTATCCGTTTTAACATGTTGATGGATAGTTTTGGTATGTAAAGGCCAATAGTTACCCATTTGATTATTGTGTTATCACTTCCTTCTGGTTGTCTGTTTCTCTTTTTGTTCATCATAATTTTGTGTTAATTAATTAAAGGCTTATATATATATATATATATATATATATATATATATATAACACTTAATTAACTAGTTGTGTTTGTAGTGTAGTGGTAGTTAGTTTTTAACTCCAATTTTGTATGATTGTGTTCGATTCATATGATGTTCATAATATTTTTCTTTTCTTTTCTTTTCTTTAAGAAAAATATTTCTTTCTAGTTTATCGCTCTCTTTTTTTCAAAAATATTATCATATACTCTAATATATTGATATGAAAATCAATGTATTTTTAATATATACTTATAGACAACCCACAAGATGATTATCTAATTACAATAAAGAAACCATATTAAAAACAATTAGAAATTAAAGATAGCTAATATGAAAACTACTATTTGTTTAAAATAATATGACAATTAATTATTAGTCATTAAAAATATACTAGTTAATTAAATATTTAACTATAATTAATGTAATTATTTTAAATTTTATATATAGCTAGCTAGCTCATTCCACAAATACTAAGATTATAACAATTTTAATACGGAAGTATTATCATGTCATTATATTTTTAGTATATATTTATAGACAACCCACCATATGTAGTATCTAATTACAATAAGAACTCCATATGAAAGTAATTATATAAAATTAATGATAACTAATATGGAAACTACTAGAATGCTATATATTATGATTATTCAAAATAATGTAATAATTAATTGGTATCCACTAAAATCATAAGAGTTAAAATGTAACTTAATTTGGTAGTTATTCAAAAAACGATAGTATTGTCTGGCTTTCAAATGTTTGTACATGTCTTATTTGGCCTTAAAATATTTGTACAATAAATATCTTACGAATATATGTATATACAATAACTTTTTTATGGCAGTTATTCAAACATTTAATTTATATGATAGTTATTCAAATATTGGACTTTATGGTATACAAATATTTATATGTATAGCTTATATGGTCGTTATTCAAACATTTAACTTATATGGTAGTTATTCAAAGACTGTCATATTTGTTTGGCCTTAAAATATTTGTATTTGTCATATTTGACCTTAAAATATTTGTACAATAAATGTCTTACAAATATATGTATATACATTTTTTTACAAACAAATAATTAAATGTTTATATCTAAAGTCCAAGTTTTTTTTTAATAAAAAATGGTCTAGTCGAGATTAAAGCCCAAATCCAAAAAAAAAATTATAATTAAAATGCTTTTCCCAAGCCCAAAACCCAAAAAAAATTAATAAAAAAATTGTGCCAAACTGAACCTTATCCTGAATTGACCTGAATCCAGCCTGGTCAGGTCCGGTCCACTTCCTATCCCGGTTCGGGTTCGGACTGAATTTGGATTTCTAAACATCCGATCCGGACCAGCTCGACCCATCACCTACTCAGGCTAAGCTCGGTCCGGCCCGATACACACCCTGACCTACATACCATGACTCAAATGATGACATAACTTTTGACGACCAATCCTAAATTCTTAGTTTTGATGATAGAAGTTTAATGAGCTTTTAGAATCTTTTAATTAGTTTTTTATGGGATTTGTTATCATTATTTCTTTCTAAGATTTGTTTAAGGATTATTTTTTAGATTCTTTTAATTAATTTGAAGACTTTTGATATATGTCTTGTCATTTTATTTATTGATTGTTGTGATTGAGCATGATAATGATATAAACATTTATTCATGAATATTGGTATTGTCGATGATGTTTGTTTTCGATGAAAACAACTTAGGATATTCTTTTGATGGAAAACTTTATAATTAGCTTACAAATGATTTAAAAGTATTATTATAGCACTATACAAAACAAATTTGAGTACAAGCTTGAGATTCTGGAGTTTACTAGCAATAGAGATCCGATCGACGCGGGATCACTTTACTCCATTGACTATCCGACACGACGTTGGAAAGGAAACTTTCTAAGTCTCAAGCTCCAACATTATGAAGAAGAGAAACCCTCAAGCTCACAACACTACAAAGAAGAGAGAGTGAAAATAAGTAGACTTTTTGCTCGAGGACCAAAGCTATTTTATCATTTGGTAGCACCAATATTGGGCTATTTATAGCCATTGGTAAAATGCACTGATTTTGCCTTTTTAGGCATAGAATCACTGCTACGCATATGATTTACGCCATCACTAGGCTCTTTTATGTAGCCGTGAATGTGCCTCCACCTGGCTTTGACCGAGACAGTTGCTTCATCATGGGTACTAAGCTGAAGCCCCGATGTAGGGAGTCCAAGAAAGGTTAGGGAAAAAGCAAGGGGAAGGTCGTGCTTATCGATTTTGACTCAACGACGGAGGAAGAGAATGCTTCCTATGATCCCTCGCCTCCAGTGAACTCTCCAATGAAGCGCAGGGCCTCCCCGATACGGAGCCCTTCGTCCAAAAAGAGAAGGCAGGAACCATCCGTGGCTGCGAAGCCGCATTATAGGAAGCGGGTTATTGTCAAGGCCCCTGTGCCGGTTGAGGACGAAGAAGAAGGACCAGAAGAAGAGGAAAAGGAGGTAGGACACCTAGCTCTTGTGGCTTCTGACCCAGAGCTTATTCCAGACGCTGAGGCGGTATTTACATCATCTTTTAGTTTATTTCTTCCCAGTCCCCTTTATAAATATCTTTCTTCTGGTTTGTTTAAAAACTTGTAGATGCAGGAGGAGAGGGACCGACCTTAACGGTCTAGGGCCGTCAAGGTTTCTTATGCGCAGCCGGATGAAGAGATCGCTTCTCCTAGGTTCGAGGCCACGAAGCCTGTTCCAGAGGGCTCTGGTGGTTATGTCCCGGGGGAGTCGCTGGTGGAACCGGCCACCTCCCCCATCTTGGTAGATTACTTAGATGATCCGGAGGAAGTTCGGACCTCATTGGACGAGCGTCGGGTCCTATTGTCTTCTTCGGGTATGTTATTTCACAACTTTTCTAGAGAAAAAATTTTCCGGCTTCAGCTTCACTTTCTCCGAACGAAGTTAATTATTTGTTGTTCTGGTTCTGCAGACCCTACCTCTCCCCTGAAGGTTGTGGATGTGACCGCAGAGGAAGGTGTCACAGAAGAATAAGGTAGTGAGCTCATTAGGGGAAGGTCTGAGTCCCTTCTTCGCTTTTCTGGAGGCGAGGAACATCACGCCGTGCCCCCTACTGAGGCTGTGACGAGGAGGTTCCTATTGTTATATCCCCTTATGGCATGGCGGCTGCTCCTCCAACTATTGTCGTTGGGGGTTCTGCGGTTGAAGCCTCTTTGGACAACGGGGTAGTAAGCCACCGCGATGAGGTCCTTGAGGTCGCTGGGTCACCTTATGAAACTTCCGTGACTCGGTCTAGGGATGGTACACCGATAGGCGCCGATACGACAAGGTACCCTGTCACGACCCGCACCCGGAAATTCGGGCACGAGTGCGTGGGTACGTCCAGCCTACGCCACAGAGTCGGCGGTAGTACGCTGTCTAGGTCAAATCCATATTTACTAAACTAGCTCATTCACAATTAACATAGGCAAGATAATAATGAGAACATAAACTTAAGATTGCAATTAAAATAAATGTGACAACAGATTCAAATGTTTAGTACAGAAAATCAGAATGAAATCGGGGACAAACCCGATTAATAGGATAAGAAACAGAAATAAAATATAGCTACTACTAGCTACTCTGCAGCAGGGGTCTCCTGGGTGGGATCTGGCTCCTCATAGGTATCATCAGTCCGCTCATAGGGACCATAATAAGTAGGGGCAAGATCCTCATCATCGCCTAAATCAACAGATCCAGTCAGGAAAGGAGCAAAGTACACAGTGCACAACAAGGTTAAACTAAATATTTATGACAATTAAATATTGAATATCAAGTTAAGAAACTGCATAACAGAACATCATTATCTCAAAGTTAAAGCTGTAAGCAGGAATATGAGAAAGCAGAAATAAATGAAACAAGAAATAAAACTACAACAGTCAGCAAGATATATAATATGACCAGAAACTATCTGTGTGAACTTGTGTTTGTTTTTAGAATACATAGTTGGCATGTAGGGGTTTATAAGGCTAATCCGGCCATCATGAACGGCTATTAAACAGGGGTAATCGAGATCCGGCTGAGGTACAGTCGCGTACCAACAGCTATTAAACATGACAAGGGGAAGGGTAAACTACATGCCTTCTAGTATTCTCCCACCCGACATGAAAAACAAGACAGGAACTTCAATATTCAAGACATGAAAATCCAGCATTTCTAACACTAGGTGTAATCATCAAGGGTACTAGTAAAGCAGGGAATTAATTATCACAATATAAAGATTTAACTTGAAGTGCAGGTACTTGCCTGTTGTTTGGATCTGATTAATTTGGTTCTTGGGGAAAATTTCCAGAGATGAGTCCAAAAGCTGAAATAGACATTACCATCACGCTCAGAAGATGTCAAATAGCTAGAAACGCCTGTCCTTGGGTCCAATTTGGAGACAAGGGCAAAAACGGCAGTTTCGGGTCAAAACGGGATCCGCCGGTGGGCCCACTTTGCACCGAAAAACGTATCCGGGTCAAAGGTCTCCAAATTCACCAAAATTAGTGTCAACAGGTTAGGAACGCTGATACGAACCCAACAGAACTTCCAGATTTGGATTCCGATGAGCCGAACATAAAATCGCCCGTCGAGCGGGGCCTGTGGGGCCCACGACACGCGATTTCGTCAACGTTCTCAGAATCGAACCAAACTTGACCCACAGGACCAGCGTATCGCTATGAGTCCGATGGCGTAAGTTTCGTCTCGATCTGATGAGTGTACAAGAAGTTAGGACGAATTGTCGAAAAGTCAGATACGGGGCGATGTCCGCGGATACGCGTTGATTCCGGTGTGCACGCACACCCGAATCAGCTTCCACGAAATCTCACACGTCCGTATCGACGACGCGCACGTATTTGTGAAGACCGCACGTGACCAAGTCGTCCCGTTTGGCGGGGCGCACTCAGTTCCGGGGTGAAACAGGGTCTGGTTTTTCCTATTTTTGGATCGCGGTGTGCGATCACCACAGGACGCGATGCCCCAAACAGTTTGTCCGGGCACCGAGAGGGTCATACAGGCTTCACAACGCAATTTGTGAAATTAAAAACGGAGCTACGAACAAAAAGTTACACGCACCTGAAGGAGACCCGAAAACCAGGGTCGAGTCGTGTCCGACTCGTGTCGGACACGGGAAGAAGAATTAGGGCTAGGGTTTGGCTGCTGATGGCGGTGGCCGGTGGTCGGCACGGCGGCGGGGAGGCCGAGCACGGCTGGGGGACGGCCGGCTCGAGGCGGCGAACTCGGCGGAGACGGCGGCGTCTGACGGCGGCGGCGCCGGAGCAAGCTCGAGCGTTGCTGCTGCGGCTGGCTCGGCGCTGCGGGGAGGAGGAGAGGGGAGGGCGGCGCTGGCGATGCGGGCGGAGCTGGGCGGTCGGCGAGGAGCGGCGCCGGCTAGGGTTAGGGTTACGGTGAGGGAGGCTGGCCGGAGGGGAGAGATTGGGGGGGTTTATAAAGGAGGAGGCGGTGGTTAGGGGTGCCGGGCAAGGCGGGGAAGAGGGGGAACGTGGCCGCGGGGGGCGGCGCTGCGCGCGGAGGGCGGCGGTGAAGCCGGAGTCGTGGGGGGGTGCTGGGGGAGACCGGGTCGGAGGGTAACGGGTTCGCGGGCGGGTCGGGTTTGGCTGACCCGACCCGACCCGGTAAGGGCAGGCTGGGCCGGAGGCTAACGGGCTCGGCCCACTGGGCCGGGCCGGGCCCAAGGAGAAAGTAATAATAATAATAATAATAATAATAATTATTATAATAATTATAATTTTAAAAAAAACAGTTAATTAATTATAAAAATTGTTTTTAGGCATTTAAAAATAGGTCTGAGGCCCAGAAAAATCCAGAAAAATTATCCTAAGTCCAATTTTCCATTTTACACCCAAAAATGTTATTTTCATGATATTTTAATATTATTTATTAACAATTAAAAATCATTTAATAATTAAAACCTTGATTTTAATTTTAGAAAATTCTCAAAAAATTCCAGAAAATTGGGAAAAATCCAAGATTTAATAATTTGAAAATTTTGGGGGTTTACAACCTACCCAACTTACAAAAATTTTGTCCTCGAAATTTAAGAATAACAAGGCACGAAACGAAAGGCCGAAAATTAAAATATACCTCAGGGTTCAAAAAGATAGGGGTATCGCTCTCTAATCTCGTCTTCTCGCTCCCAGGTGGATTCGCCGGGAGAATGGTGCTTCCAAGCTACGCGAACCAGGGAGATAACCTGGTTCCGTAGAACTTTCTCCGATCGATCCAGTATCTCCACGGGTTGCTCTTGGTAAGTCAAACTTGGGCCTACTTCGAGCTCTGAGTGATCCAAAATGTGGCTGGGGTCTGACACATACTTTCTCAGCTGCGACACGTGGAAGACGTTATGGACTCCATCCAGAGAGGGTGGCAATGCCAGTCGGTATGCCACTTCTTCGATTTTCTCCTGAATGCCAAAAGGTCCAATAAATCTTGGTCTGAGTTTTCTACTCCTTCCGAACCTAATGGTGCCACGTGTCGGAGAAATCTTCAAGAATACCAGTTCTCCAACCTTAAAATAGAGTCATAATCAAGTCTTAGTTGCATAATCATAATGTTTAAATTGACTTGAATTCATAAATTTAATTACCTCAAATTCTAAGGGCCTTCGGTGGCTATTTGCCCAATGTCGTTGCCTGTCTTGAGCCACTCGAAGTCTGTCCCTTATTTGCTTTACCTTCTCAGCTGAATCGATCACCATCTCTGGTCCCAGCAGGGCTCTTTCTCCAACGTCGTCCCATGATAGCGGGGTACGACATCTTCGTCCATACAGAGCTTCAAATGGAGTCATCTCAATACTTGCTTGGTAACTGTTATTATAAGAGAACTCCACAAGATGTAGATAGTCTTCCCAGGATCCTCCAAAATCCAGGACACATGTACGGAGCATATCTTCAAGTGTCTGGATTGTACGTTCTGATTGTCCATCGGTTTGGGGATGATAAGCTGTGCTGAATTTGAGTTGCGTCCCCAAGCTGACTTGTAAGCTCTTCCAGAAGTGAGAGGTGAATCTTGAATCTCGGTCGGAGACAATACTTACTGGAACTCCATGCAGCCTGACAATGTGTCTGATATATAAATCTGCCAGCTTTTCTGTAGATAGCCCTACTTTGAATGGTAGAAAATGTGCAGACTTGGTCAGTCTATCTACTATCACCCAAATTGCATCCTTTCCACTAGGTGTCCTTGGAAGTCCGGAAACAAAATCCATTGTGATATGTTCCCACTTCCACTCCGGAATGGGCAGGGGTTGAAGCAATCCTCCAGGTCTTTGTCTTTCTGCCTTGACTTGCTGGCACACTAAACAACGAGATACGAACCTGGCTACTTCTTTTTTCATGCCATGCCACCAAACATGCGTCCTCAGGTCCTTGTACATCTTGTTGGCTCCTGGATGTATAGAGTATTGCGACCTGTGCGCCTCTTGCATAATTTCTTCCCTTATGTCTCCTTGAGGTACACATAATCTATCGCCATGCCTCAATGATCCATCTTCATGAATTCTGAAATCTTCCACTAATCCAGCTTGTACTTGACCTCGAAGGCTTCGCAGGCCTTCGTCTTGAAACTGAGTCTCCTTGATCTTGTCTATTAAAGTAGACTGAATCTGCAGGTTCATCATTTGGCCTTCTTTTCCTGGGATAATTACTTCAATACCTAAACTTTCCAAGTCCTCTAGCAGGTGTCTGTCCATAGTCAAGTACATCGCCATAGGATATCTGCTTAGAGCATCAGCAACTACATTGGCCTTCCCAGGATGATATTGAAGGGTGATATCAAAGTCTTTCATTAGTTCCAGCCACCTTCTTTGCCTTATGTTCAGCTCTTTCTGAGTGAAAATATATTTTAGACTTTTATGGTCCGTAAATATTTCCACCTTTTCTCCATAAAGATAATGCTTCCATAGCTTAAGAGCAAAAATGACAGCTGCCAATTCTAAATCATGAGTTGGATAGTTCTTTTCATGAGGTCGAAGCTGTCTAGAGGCATATGCTATTACTTTCTTGTTCTGCTCTAAAACACAACCTAGACCTTTTCCAGAAGCATCACTATAAATAGCGAAACCTCCGGTTCCAGAAGGTAAGGTCAGAATAGGGGCAGTAGTCAACCTTTTCTTCAATTCCTCGAAAGCATGCTGACATTCATCAGTCCAGGTGAACTCTTCATCCTTCCTTGTTAATTTTGTCATGGGCTCAGCAATTCTTGCAAAGTCCTTCACAAACTTCCGATAGTAGCCAGCTAGTCCCAGGAAACTTCTAATCTCTGCTACAGAGTCTGGAGTGGGACAGGATTCTACTGCCATCTACTGCTATTCCATCTCCAGTCACAACATGTCCCAAGAATTCTACTTTGTCTAGGAAGAAAGCACATTTAGATAATTTTCCATAAAGTTTTTCCTTCCTCAAAGTCTCCAATGCTAACCTCAAATGTTCTTCATGTTCTTCGGGGGTCTTGGAGTAGATCAAAATATCATCAATGAAGACCACTACAAATTTGTCTAGGTATGGCTGGAAAACTCTGTTCATTAAGTTCATAAAAACTGCTGGAGCATTCGTCAACCCGAACGGCATTACTAAGAATTCGTAGTGTCCGTTCCGTGTATTAAAAGCAGTTTTAGGGATGTCTTCCTTTCTCACCCTTACTTGGTGGTAACCATACCTCAAATCAATCTTTGAAAATACCCGAGCTCCACTCAACTGATCAAATAGGTCATCTATCCTGGGCAGGGGATACTTATTCTTAATTGTTAAGGCATTCAATGCCCTATAGTCAATACACATTTGGGATGTTCCGTCCTTCTTGGGCACAAATAATACTGGAGCTCCCCAGGGTGAGACACTAGACCTAATGAAACATTTGTCTTCTAGTTCTTTGATTTGCTCATTTAGTTCTATTATCTCCTTCTTGTTGATTCTGTAGGGATTTTGAGATACTGGTGCTGCTCCTGGCACTAGGTCAATAGAGAATTCAACTTCTCGGTCTGGGGGTAAGCCTGGGAGATCCTCAGGAAAGACATCAAGATATTCAGAGATGATAGGTAGTGGCAATTCTTCTATTACTAGGGCTCCACAAATTTTGTTATTACCCATTTCTCTAGAACCTCTAGCAAATTCAAATTCTGGCTTGTCAGGGGGCCTGAAGATTACACTACCTCTGTGGCAGTCTATAGTGGCATGATGTTGACTTAACCAATCCATACCCAGTATAATATCAAAATTGGGCACTGGCATTACAAGTAGCCTAGCATACAGTTCTCTTCCACATAAAGTAATAGGACAATTGTTACAGGCATCACTAACCGGGATGATTCCTCCACCGGTAATGATCTTATAACAATTCCTAAGGGGTTTAGTGATTAAGCTATGCTTCATAAGGAAATCTACTGACATGAATGAATGTGAAGCTCCAGAGTCAAACAAAGTAATAGATGGTATTGAATTTATAAGCACAGAACCTGTGATCACGTCTGCTGTGGCTTCAGCTTCTTCCAGAGTCATTGCATAAGCACGGCCTTGCTGCGGTGCACCCCTCTGTTGCTGCTGTTGGTGCTGAGCAAAGCGTTGTTGTTGTGTTGGAAGCGGGGGTCCCCTCTGTTGCACTGCTGGGGCCCTGGCTTGGACGGGAGCCTTGGGTGCTGCGGTGCGTCCTTGAGCAGCTGGACAGTCCCTCATTTGATGCGCTGCTGAGCCGCAGTAGAGGCAGGCACCTAGCCTCTTCCTGCAGACTTGCCAAGTATGACCTGGTTTTTGGCAAAAGTTACAAGCAGCAGCTTGTTGGTTCTGTCCTTGAGCCTGGTGTTGGGGTGCTGGAGCTCGAGGGAGAGGACGCTGAGTTTGCTGCGGGGCCCTCTGCTGTTGTTGTTGTTATTGTTGAAAATGGCGTTTGTTGGGTCCCGCATTTTCGGTATCTCTCTCTCGTTTCAGTTTATGCCCTATATCTCTCTCAACGCCTTGTGCCACGCTCAGGATTTCTTCATAGGTGCGAGCTCGGCTGGTGGTGACAGCAAGGCAAATATCCGGAGACAGCCCCTTCTTGAATCTACGGGCTCTGTCCTCCGGGGTACGAACCATGTACTCCGCAAAGTGGCTTAACCTGCTAAATTCAGTAGTATATTCATCAACAGACAGGTTACCTTGTTCCAGTCTCTCGAATTGGCTTTCGAGAGCTTCCCGAGCCACTTCGGGGTAGAATTTCTCCTTGAATAGCCTCTTGAAGTCCTCCCAGGTGAGGTCAGGAGCAGATAGCTGGGGTTCATCTCTGAACCAGGTTCGAGCAATGTCGAACAGTTGCAGGCTTGCGGACTCCACTTTGAGGTCATCAGGGACCCGAGCAGTCTTCAGGAGTCTCTCGACATTCTCTATCCACTCATCGGCATAGAGAATGCCCTCAGTTCCGTAGAATTCCAGGGGTCTAAGATTCTTGAAGTCTTTGGCGCTCCCTGGCCTCTTGAGTGGCGACTCCTGGGACCTAAGAGCTTCTGAGAGGCTGGTCCACAGAAGTGCAGTCTGTTCTTTCTGGGATTCCACCAATCCCTGGAACACTCCAAGTAGCTGTGCCCCATCCAGAGTAACTGCCGGAACAGATGGAGGCGGCGGGAGTGCAAGAGTCTCGGGTACATTCTGCTCAGCTGGTTCTGATGTGCCTCCTACTGTGTTCCTTGTCTGGACCATTCTGAAAGATTAAGGGATAGGAAGATCATAATAGATTACTTGGAAATCAAAGGCGATAGGAAAATTGAGCAGCAATGATATCAAGAATTGAAATAAGGACCCTATACTGTGAATGAGCTTTTCCTAGAATCCTCAATCTTATTTCATACCCTGTCCTAGGGTATTATCCTATTTAAGGATAGACCTGCATGGGCCACCATAAAAACGTGTCACGACCCGCACCCGAAAATTCGGGCACGAGTGCGTGGGTACGTCCAGCCTACGCCGCAGAGTCGGCGGTAGTACGCTATCTAGGTCAAATCCATATTTACTAAACTAGCTCATTCACAATTAACATAGGCAAGATAATAATGAGAACAGAAACTTAAGATTGCAATTGAAATAAATGTGACAACAGATTCAAATGTTTAGTACAAAAAATCAGAATGAAATCGGGGACAAACCCGATTAATAGGATAAGAAACAGAAATAAAAGATAGCTACTACTAGCTACTCTGCAGCAGGGGTCTCCTGGGTGGGATCTGGCTCCTCATAGATATCATCAGTCCCCTCATAGGGACCATAATAAGTAGGGGCAAGATCCTCATTATCGCCTAAATCAACAGATCCAGTCAGGAAAGGAGCAAAGTACACAGTGCACAACAAGGTTAAACTAAATATTTATGACAATTAAATATTGAATATCAAGTTAAGAAACTGCATAACAGAACATCATTATCTCAGAGTTAAAGCTGTAAGCATGAATATGAGAAAGCAGAAATAAATGAAACAGGAAATAAAACTACAACAGTCAGCAAGATATATAACATGACCAGAAACTATCTGTGTGAACTTGTGTTTGTTTTTAGAATACATAGTTGGCATGTAGGGGTTTATAAGGCTAATCCGGCCGTCATGAACGGCTATTAAACAGGGGAAATCGAGATCCGGCTGAGGTACAGTCGCGTACCAACAGCTATTAAACATGACAAGGGGAAGGGTAAACTACATACCTTCTAGTATTCTTCCACCCGACATGAAAAATAAGATAGGAACTTCAATATTCAAGACATGAAAATCCAGCATTTCTAACACTAGGTGTAATCATCAAGGGTACTAGTAAATCAGGGAATTAATTATCACAATATAAAGATTTAACTTGAAGTGCAGGTACTTGCCTGTTGTTTGGATCTGATTAATTTGGTTCTTGGGGAAAATTTCTAGAGATGAGTCCAAAAGCTGAAATAGACATTACCATCACGCTCAGAAGATGTCAAATAGCTAGAAACGCCTGTCCTTGGGTCCAATTTAGAGACAAGGGCAAAAACGGCAGTTTCGGATCAAAACGGGGTCCGTCGGTGGGCCCGCTTTGCACCGAAAAATGTGTCCGGGTCAAAGGTCTCCAAATTCACCAAACTTAGTGTTAACAGGTCAGGAACGCTGATACGAACCCAACAGAACTTCCAGATTTGGATTTCGATGAGCCGAACACAAAATCGCCCGTCGAGCGGGGCCTGTGGGGCCCACGACACGCGATTTCGTCAACGTTCTCAGAATCGAACCAAACTTGACCCACAGGACCAGCGTATCGCTACGAGTCCGATGGCGTAAGTTTCGTCTCGATCTGACGAGTGTACAAGAAGTTAGGGCGAATTGCCGAAAAGTCGGATACGGGACGATGTCCGCGGATACGCGTTAATTTCGGTGTGCACGCACACCCGAATCAGCTTCCACAAAATCTCACACGTCCGTATCGACGACGCGCACGTATCTGTAAAGACCGCACGTGACCAAGTCATCCCGTTTGGCGGGGCGCACTCAGTTCCAGGGTGAAACAGGGTCTGGTTTTTCCTATTTTTGGGTCGCGGTGTGCGTTCACCACATGACGCGATGCCCCGAACAGTTTGTCCGGGCACCGAGAGGGTCATACAGGCTTCACAACGCAATTTACGGAATTGAAAACGGAGCTACGAACAAAAAGTTACACGCATCTGAAGGGGACCCGAAAATCAGGGTCGAGTCGTGTCCGACTCGTGTCGGACACGGGAAGAAGAATTAGGGCTAGGGTTTGGCTGCTGATGGCGGTGGCCGGTGGTCGGCACGGCGGCGGGGAGGCCGAGCACGGCTGGGGGACGGCGGCGAACTCGGCGGAGACGGCGGCAGCGCCGGAGCAAGCTCGAGCGCTGCTGCTGCGGCTGGCTCGGCGCTGCGGGGAGGAGGAGAGGGGAGGGCGGCGCTGGCGGTGCGGGCGGAGCTGGGCGGTCGGCGAGGAGCGGCGCCGGCTAGGGTTAGGGTTACGGTGAGGGAGGCTGGCCGGAGGGGAGAGATTGGGGGGGGGGTTTATAAAGGAGGAGGCGGTGGTTAGGGGGGCCGGGCAAGGCGGGGAAGAGGGGGAACGTGGCCGCGGGGAGCGGCGCTGCGCGCGGAGGGCGGCGCTGTGCGCGGAGGGCGGAGGTGAAGCCGGAGTCGTGGGGGGGTGCTGGGGGAGACCGGGTCGGAGGGTAACTTAGTATCGTTCGATCAGAATAGATTGAATCAAGATCTTATCCTCGTTATGGATTAGCTTCTTCGGAATCGATTTCCATATTCTGTGGACCGTTCCCCGAGGATGGACTTAGCGGCGGAGTCAAGAGGGACCTCTCCGCTGCAAGTGTTCTTGCCTAGTTTTTGATGTCGCCTTATTGCTTTTGTAATTTTGAGTTGGTTTTTGGATTTGCGTTTTCTTGAACGATTTTGATGGATTTTATTGGTTTCGTTCGTTTAATTTAAATTTCATTCCGAGCTTGGAAATAGTATAAGAGGTATTGATCAGCTGTTCGTGGCAATGCAGGTGATCATGTAGTAGACATCGTGCAGACGAAGTCTTAAAGCACCTTTTTTCTTTCCTTTCTCCAACCAACTTGTGAGTGGCTTATATTCGGTGAGTTGACCCTTCTTCCAAGTCTTCACATCTAAAATCTTGCATTCTTGCTTGTTCCGATCAAGCGATACCAAAATAACTAAAAGATGTCAAGATAAAAAGGAATAGACTTGGACCACTTTATGCTTGTCAATCAACTTGTGAATGGCTACCTTATTGCATGCTAGTTCGTTTAGAATGTTCTTCCTATGCTTCAATTTTAGTTAGAATGTATACTTCTTATATAAATTGTGCTATGTATGGAACATACCTTGCTATGCAATAAACTGTTCAGGGAGACTATGCAAAATGAATCATGTCATGCTACTTGTCTTGTACTTGTGTTGCCTTGAACTGCATCAATTGATAACTTAGCATAAACTCTCTTTGATCATGGACAACTTGTGCACAAGGTCATAGTTCCTGCGGACGGTCGCTAGGGCACTGGCACCGATCTGATCCGAATGGAACTTCTAGTTTAGTCTCTTGTTCTGGATGGGATGGCTTATAGCGCACCATGTTCTTTCGTTGCATATCATCCTCGTCAAAGACTATTGTCCTTTATGACACCATGCCAGTGATCCCCTTGTATATTTAAACTGTGCAAGCTAACTATGTCTTCGTGGCAGGGAAGGTCATGGTAAGTATTGTGTAGGTGTTTCAGACGGGCAGGTAAAAGTCATCGAATAGTGGCAAGTTTATTTCAGTAAATTTCCATGTCAATACTTGCTTGTAAAATAAACTAAGGCAAGATAGAAAGACCACAAATAACTTGCATGCTTCATATAAACAATGTGTTGATTGGTATAGCTGAAGCTACTTTCTATTTTAGTCCACCAACCGGCACGTCCTGATCGTGTCTTAGTAGAAGCATTTTGAAGATCCAGGAGCTCGCACACATAACTTATGCAGCTCCGTGGAAAATTGATTGTTCCGTCTGAAGGTCACTTCTTTTGAAGTTTTAGTAGAATAATGTAATCTACATGACAACTATCTCATTTTGAGTTCACTTTTGTAAGCCCGTGCGTCAATTATCCGACTCATTCAAGAGTTTGTAAATGATGTTCATTATCAATAAAGAAAACTTTCCATGTTTCAACTTTGTGTTTTAATTATCTGCGTACTCTGAATATGTGTTCTTATGCAAAAATACCTTGGCCTTGTGCGATGCGCAACCTAGTCACGCGCGGCGTCACGTCCGGGGGATGACTATCAATTCTACTAAATCTGTACGTGACAGTTGTGTGCATATATTGTTCCCCAACTTTAACGAAAAAAATACTAAAACTTTGTATGTCAGCCAGAGCTTGCTCTTCTTTAGCAAAGCATCCAAGGATGCATTAAGGAATGTCCTAAATATGGAAATACAACATTGATATGAGTACATAAGGGGTTTTTATTTTAATGCTTAAAATAAAATCCCATGGCAATTCCACTCCTTACAAAAGGTTTCTATAGACATTTAGAAGAGAAATACATAATTGGATTCAGTGATAAAACTGTCCACCGCTTATCTAAAAAACTAATTATATAAAATAGTTGCATACAGAACATTCAATAACAGAAACAAGTAGTTGGACTTCTCAAAGTACATCGTAAAAAATTAAATATTATTATAAAATGTCACTGAGAAATAATGTATAATTGTTCCGTTACTGACAATTAGAAGATTATCGTGTTTTCTCATAGTAATTTTCACTAGACTAATAAATAATAATATTTTTATTGAAGTAAAGAACCATAAGCCAATTTGATGCTAGATTGCTCGTATGTTCCTGTGTTTATGTATGAACAAATATTTTGATATAACAAATATCGCAGCAGATATCATTCCAAATACAACTGAAAATAGGGAAATAAATTTTTTTTTATCTTCCTTTTTTTGTTGCTAGCCACAATATGAGATTTGTTTGGGGAAACATGAGAAATATATGCAATTTTCAAGTACTGGGCTCCAAAATTACAACAACAACAACAACAACAAAAAAAAGAAACAATCAAACCCCCTATACAAAACATATTCTAAAAAAGAAGCTCTGATTCTTAATTTCATTTAGCACCAGAATAGAGAGCAGGGCTCTCATACAAATGCCAATGAATAAAAGTGTTATAAGCAATGCTTAATATTTTGTCAACAGTTCTAACTAATCTTTTCTTACTGATAAATCATTTGAGCCCCCACCCACCTCCTTTTTTCTTCCTAAAAGGATGTCTAATGTTACCGATTCAACATTTTCTTTCCTATGATGGTGAATGGAACCTTTTCATGGCCAACACCTTAAGTTGCAAGAACTTCAGCAATATTTCAGGAATTTGTATAAGATGTCTTTCGTCTTTTCTTTTTCACAGCTGTAAACCAAAATGATGGGTAGATAAACCAATGATGGGTATCAAGACCTGTCATTTGTGTGAAGATTAAACTCTTAGATTGTTGGAAAATATTACCTTCGATTCATGAAAAAAATAACAATGAGTTAGATTTATCGATCTACGGGAAAGTCGTACACGAAATACTGTCCTAATAATTTATTCGAGGTCTATGTGCAAACATTCTCTCGAATTTTCCTAGTGGTAAAATATTCTTCCTACCGGCCTGTGACCACACACGGCTTCGGAAGATTTATCCGAACTTAGTTTTGGCCAGAGAGAAATGGAAGAAATGAGGAAGAATTCGGTAGAGTTTTGAGGCTTTGTTTCTGATATATTTTCCAGTACTACAACAACAAAGGAACCATAGGATATATATATATATATATATATATATATATATATATATATATATATATATATATATATATATAATGGGAATAAAGAATGAAATTAAGGCTCATTGATGTACAAAGCAAGCCTCTGGAGGCCATTCAATAGGAATCAAAATGGAATACAAAATAATTTAACAAAATAAAATGAACCAGACACCAAGACTAACATTACTTATAAACTTATACTTTATAAAAAAGAACTAAAGCATGTAGCAAAGACAAAGACAAAGTAACATATGGCAAGTGGCAACAATAAATTGTCATTCAGTTGAGTTATAAAAAGTTGATAAAAAAAAGAACATGACACCAACAATAAACTATCAATCTATAATTTAGTCCAGCAAAATAATAAAAAAGAACATGGAGTCGAGTACTAAAAAAGAGAACTGATAGGAACTGGAGTCTAGCGCTTGGCATAGGCTCTATTGGTGGTGGAGGAGAAGTTGACGATGTGCGACCGACTCCCTATTGGAATAGAGCCGGATAATCTGTTCCCAGTCAGATCTTACCATAGACTCTCTTTGCCAAAGTAACGACATACGAACCTGATCCTTTTGTATCTCCAAATAAAAATCCTTTTTTCTCTCCGGTTAAAAGTTTACATTATTTTTTTGGTATTTTTTTTATCTTTGATGTATATGGACATGGAGGCTGGGATTGCTTTCTATGGTCTGAGTTGTTGCCCTAAGCTCAAGGTCTTGTTGGACTTACCCCACGGCGGACCTTGGCTTATACAGTCATAGAACATGCAAGCATAAAATAGTTTCACAAGTAGTAAAACATAAATGTTCAGAGCAAAGCATTCATTACCACATCAAATGAACAACAAAATTTTATGACAATTATTCACCACCACATCAATTGTACCGCAAATTTTAAAAAACTTATATTTTGAAAAAAGTAACCATCATATGGGATCTCAAGAGAACAAAGATGAGAAAGAAAAATTATGGTAGTGTATTTATAGTTGCAGTTATATTTTTTTTATAAGGATACAAATGGAAGAAAATAGTAGAAACTCTCAAAATATTCTGATTTGGATGTTTTTATAAAGACACCCATACACTGATTTTTGGGGGTTTTGAGAGGTGACCAAAACTTGTGGCCCCAAAAAATTATAAAATAAGTTTTTTTTTTTTTTTAAACACTTCATAAATGATGGTCTGTTCAAAAATCTTCCAAAATCGATAAAAAATACCGATGTCAAGCAAGCCTTAATCTTCTATGTTTTTTAAATGAGTCTCTCGAATCCTCTAATTGTTTGGAAGTCACTCAAATAATTAGAAATTGACTTAGAAGCCTCTTCCGCTTTAACACTAAGCCAAAAATTAATACAACCCAAGGTATCGTTTGGTTCGTGGAAAGAAAAAGAAAAAAAATAATTATTTTTTCTTTTCTTTTCTTTCTTTTGAAAAATTATAATTTTAACAATTTTTTTTTTTTATTGTTTGGAAAAGCCAAAAAAATTGGAAAGAATACTGAATTCTTTGGATGGAGAAACATTTTCTCCTTCTTTTTTTTTTTTACTTTGGGGATCATTTTTCTTTTTTTCTTATTTTCATTTGCATTCAAACAAAAAAAATTAATGACTTTACTTTCTAAAGACCATGAATCCACGAACAAGAACCAATCGTGGCCCAAGAGTTAAATGTAGGAAATACAATTTTGCCCTCATCGTCTTCTCGCAACTCTTACTCTTCTATCGTCTCCACGAGCGTCGTCGCCGTTGAAACTAATCTCACCTCCTCGTTCTCCGAATCTCTCCCTCACCTCATACATTCAGTTTGTAGTGTATTTTTCAAAGATAGATGTGTTCTGGAAGAGCATCTCTAGTAAGGTCCATCCAAATTTCTAGATTTTTGACAAACGCAATCATTGGATCCAGTTTCTACTATTCCCATAAAAACCAAATCCATCCTACATTTACCCTTCTTTTTTTTTTCTTTTTTTTTAATGTTGGGCCTCAAGAGCACCATCTACTAATGATGCTCTAACATAATAGAAGAGTAGAATAGTAATTGATTCACTCAAACTCTGTTGTAGCCTTTCAGTTTGCAATGTAGTGGTAACACAGATTTTGGGCCCACTCGGCAACTGGTTCTTGTTGGATTAGGAAATTGTTGGGTACGGAGAAATGGGTTTATTGATTGTTTTGGTGAATTTTATATGGATTTTCGTTAGCTTTGAGATTTAGAATATGAACATTGCTTGCTGAGTTTACAGTTACAGCAGTAGCTGAAATTGGAAGAGTGGAAAACAAAGGGCAAAATAAGCAATTCATAATTTTCTAAGTGAAGATAGGAGAGCTGTGTCTGTCTGTTGCTAAGCTACCGTGGTGGCTGTTGCTTTATGGTCAGTTCAGCTCTCAAGTGGAGGATGCCATTGATGAAGTAGAGGCTGTCTTCTGCCAAGAAAGCATCCCAGGGGAGTGCAAAGAAATTCCTGTAGCCCACCGTCTTTCCAGCAGTAAATGTGCAGTACGCCTTAGGGTACTTGCTCCTCACGAAATCACCTGCTGGTCTCGTCCTGGCAGCAAACTCAAACTCTACTCTGAAGCTGGCAACAGAACCCCCCGTACCCTCCTCCTCCTCCTCTTCTTGTTGCATCAACATCCTCAAGAAGAGTCCAAAGCAATGAAATTGACTCGGTTGATCCACAGTACTACTGCAGTGGGCCGAGAGAAGAGAGAATCTCTGCCCACCCAAGTAAAATGCCTGGGAGGACACCCCCCCTCCTGATGGGAAGAGGTTTGCGCAGTCCTCCCTCCTCAGATCTAGATAGACGATGCATTGAGGGTGGGGAAGCTCGAATTCTACCACCTTTACTGGTCGGTATTTGTAAGCTCGCTCCACGAACCAACGGAGGAGATAAGACTCCCGCGAGGCAAGCAAGGCAAGGGCACGCTGTCGTGCCGCCGTATCAGCAGACTTGATGACCAAGGCTTCTAGAACGACCTTACAGGCAAACTCTTTGCTCAGGTCATTGCATTTCAGAAGCCACCATAGTTTTCTGCTGGTCATATATCTGAATCGAACAAGGCCACAAAGGCAGGATCCCAATATCTCCCGCCTTTCTTCCACGTTTTCGTACTGACCACGAGCCCACTTGAGAACGAAGTCATAGACTGCATCCTCTGATGCGGCCTGAAGAATGTCGCTGCTAAGGATTGCTTCAATGCCAGCCAGAGGAAAATTTATCAATTCATCTTGCGACCTGACAATTAGAGAAAAGTGCTCTGTGTTCAGTCTCTGGATTGCTGAGTTGTTATTATAATAGTAACTTGAAATCTATACCCACTCACTCGTTTAGATCTCGATATTTATTAGCAAGGTACTCCTTGGCTGCATCGGTCAGCGGCTGGACAATTGATGCCATGGAGACTCTAGAGGGAAGCTCCAAAAAGAGTAGTGCATATTCTGTAGTCATGGATTGGCTCAATAATTGACTGCAGTACCTCATGCAGGAATTGACCTCAAATTTGTCAGCAGCCATCAACACATCCAACACAAGGGGAGCTGAAATACACGATAACTTTCCACTATATATGAAACTTAGTAGTTCCATGAGAGCAGCTTCCTCTGATCCAAGTGATTATCAAATTAATGTTTAAGAAATGGAACATAATAATAATAAATATATAGCATCCTGATGCCAACAATCTTCCAAGTCCTAACAATCATTACAATGTCGTGTATATTCATTGGATTCCCCATATTGTATTTTAATAGAATCTTGATTGGAAGAGGCTTCACAATTGCATTAATATATATATATATATATATATATATATATATATATATATATATATATGAAACGAAGAAAGTGGAGCAGGGTTACTAATTGTCATGAAAATATATGTAAAAGAAGATATGGTGAAATATATTAGTATAAGAGACTAATATCTGAAAGATTCACCATCACAAGTAATAATAGGTATAATGATAGAAATAATAAACCATCTTCATGATGTCTAATTAAACAAATTTAATTTGGGATGAAGGATTTGGTGATATTGTAAGAACAGATTAATTTAAGGGATACCATAAGCATACAAGTTTTATATCACCTTATAGATGGTAGTGGATTCTCTCCACAAATAGTGGAGTTTTTCTCTCATCATATTGTGATGTATCACAGTCTCCTCCCCATATTCCTTCATCCCCCGAACCCTAATAACCTCATCGTTCTCCTCCTCCTCTCCCTTCCCATCCTCCGTCCAGCTCACCCTTTTGCTATCTCCTATCCACCTATCATGGTCGGAAGCATTAGTACACTCCATTCCTATTGGTCCACATGTGCATTGGCTCATGTAGAAATATGAATCTATAGCTCATATCCCTTTTTTCCTATATATATATATATATATATATATATATATATATATATAATTTTGGTGTATGCATGTCACAAAATATATATATATATATATATATATATATATATATATATATATATATATATATATATATATATATATATATAATTTTGGTGTATGCATGTCACAAAACGTATCCCATACATGTATCGTGTGTGTATTTGTGTCTTGCAACATAGCTCCTAGTCCTAGGTATTTCTTTTTCATCTATATGCACTCTCCCTCATTTCTCTTCGTTTTATGGTTGAAGTTATATTCATATACTATATACTTTATTTTCATTCGTAGTTTTAAAATTCTTAGATCATAAGTTTTTGTCCGCACATCTATGTTAGTATGTAGACCTTATCTACACTCATTGACCAACACAAAGTCAACGAACATCATACACCATGGTAGCTTCTCATGGGTATACCCAGCAATTTCATCCCTAAAAAAGTGCAAAGGACCTGATGTTGAACCTTAATGTAAGCCATGACTGATGTGCGAAAAAAACGAAAAGAAATTGTTGTTAGGGGTGAACATCAAGTCCAGCACATTATGTACAATATGTACATTACGTACCTAGGAATTCTATCAAGCTTTCTCTATGTTAATAAACAAACATGTATAATATCTTCTTTTTTATTTTTAAAATTTTCCATTGATCTTCTTACTAAGTAAATAGCTTCTACAGCAAATCTTTCCGACATAAAACTAAATTAGTTATATGAAATTCTAGTATCTTTCCTTAACCTTCGTTAAATTACTCTCATAGTTTCATGGTATGGGTAGAACATCTACCAATGTAAAATATTGTAGAAGTTATACCATACGAGGCCTTGACCTCACAAGATAGTTGATAGGATATACAACTATTAAAACATCAATCAGAAAATGTAAACCAAAAAGCTACTAAGAGGAAAAAATGGTGGAACCTAAAAGGAGATAACTTAGTACTTTGAATGATAAATAGGAATTGTGGAATATATAAGACGTCACTAAAATTATTTAAAATGGTAATGATAACTTGTTCCAAGAAATTATAAACGGACCATTGTGCTAGGAAACAATATAAGAACTTTCTAATTTAACTGCCAATATCAGACCGGATGATCTAGATCTAACTAAACCGCAAAGGCAGCATTTACTCTAAATCTGTGCTTGCAACAAAAAGGTGTGGCTTTCCGTTATAGCTTGTGGGGTTGCCTGTACTGGACATCTATGCAGTACCTGGCAGGGCCTATGGTTTTAAGTGCATAGTGGAAGAGCACAATACCACCTTGGTTTAGCTAAACAATTTTCCTCTGTTTATCTTGTTTAAGCTGAAACAAACTAGCTGGACAATTGTCTTCAATCCTTAACAAGTTTTACGAACACCACTCTTTGATGGTAGTAAGGTGGAAAGGCAAGCCTCTTCTTCACCAAACATGGTCTTGCTGAATCTAAAGGTAAATATTTCTCTTGTAAAATAATTGGTAGTGAAATAAAAATTTTAGTAGGTAGTCATGGCAAAATGAGGCATCTTATGATAATTGAAAAATAGTAAAACCTTTTAAAGATGTGAAAGATGTAGGAGAAAAAAGGAAGCTAAAAAGGTAATTAGTGAGGACTAAGGCACATAAGTTATATACAAAGTTACAACTCAAGGAGGGAGATATGTGTGCAAGCTACGATACGATGAGAAATGGATACTCAGGGGTAAAGCACAGATACCTAGTTTATGTTGTGTATCAAAATCAAAACCACAAGTATGAACAGGAAATTAAACAATAAAGTTGTTGCTTAGATGTTTAATAAAGAGCATTAAATATGAGTGCGATATCTAGGAACTACATGCAAAAAAGTATCTGCTGCATAGATTTGAATTACCTGAGGCACTGATTCACAAGGTTGCATGCTTTTGGTCAGATTCTCGCATGCCATTTGAGAAAAGCTGTTTCAGTAACATAAAGCATAAAAGATCGAGTCATAGTCAGGAAAATTAAGGAATACCACATAATATATAAAAATCCATATTTTGCCTTGTAGAAAAATGGGCTTTCTGCAGCTAAAATTGCCGAACTGATGTATACTTCGCTGACTCTCAAAACAGGAGAGCAATCCATACTCCGAGAGAAATCGCTGCTACAGGAAGGCTCATCACCTACAAAGTGAAAGAAATAAAATATTTTAGTGGAGAAACAAAACCGATGGGAATTGAAATTGTTCAACAAAAAAAGGAGCTACAAATGACACAGCTAGTTGATAGCATCTGAGCCTTCATATATCCACACCATATAGTGTGTGGTGAATGGGTCATGCACTGTAATATTCATATTTTGAGCAATTGAAACGAGTAAGCAACTTGTTTGCACTCATTTTTCACAACCAATCTACATTCCCGAGATTGCTCCACGATACCAATTTTACAAAGATTAATGGAGCTGGTTAATAACTGCACTCTGGACCAAAAAGATGCTCCATGCAGAACGCAGGGGAAAGCTACAGAGTACAAATCACTAATTTGTCTCTACCTATGCCACACAAATGTGCAGGTAGTTGTTATTCTTGAATGTCTCTTTTTTATTCATTGCTTGCTGTATAAAAATTAAAATATCTACTTCATTAAGTAGATAACATACAGACAATGTTACCATATTAACCCAGCTGTCTCAGGTATATTGATGGCATCTATAATACAAAAAAATGACTTTGGTTTAGAAACAAATAACCAGATAATCTAGCTCATAACAAATATATTACAGATCTATCTGAAACAAAAAACTTGGAGTGCGGATGTATAGAAATGATTAGCCACAATATTGAGGTATTGATAAGAGATCTACATCAAAACTCCAAAATTAGACATACATATATTTCACCTAATGAATTATATAGAACATTTATAGCAACTAATAAATTGTACTAACTCAGTAAGCACCTGAGGGAGATTCTTCAATCATCACTACAGCCTCCCATCAAGGTCTTCATATGCCACACCATTTATATCAGGCAGATTAGCATTTACGATGCTATCTGTTTTGTAAACTGCAAACTCTGCGGCTAAGAAGTAGTACCAAAAGAATCATAGATTAGCAGACATAGTCTTCACATAAAAGCAAAAAACAAACATTCTTTATATCAAGAAAGAATGTGTACTGGCCATGATATGCATTTAAAAAAGATAAGTATACAAGTTTAGGGAGAATAGGTAAAGCATGGAACCTCGATGGAGATTTGAAATGTTGTAAACTCAAACAACATGCAGCCAAAAATAATTGATTGGAGAAGGAAGCGAATGTCAAGTACATTGTCCATGTAGCTACATTTAATCTCTTTACCATTACTCAAGTAGCAGATAAAATTATTTCAAACTTAAAAAGCCACTAGTCAAGAAGCACAAAAGACTTCCAGATCTTGAAGTACACATTTTGTTGGAATTTTCATTTGTCAAGCATGACCACAAAGTTGGATCCATCTTTGATGACCAACTTTAAATATATTTTTCTAGAAGTGGCAAAATAATTGACAATGAACACTGGAAGCTACAGAGCACAAAAATGTCCAAATATCTGTCATATTATAGAAAGTCTAAACAACAACAACAAAGTAGATGAGTTCTTTAGCATAAGCAAAACAATGGCACCTCTAGACATGAATGTCAACAACAACAAAGTAGATGGCATGGCCACATAACTCTTAACAGTTTTTAGAGCAATAGAACATTAAAGAAGTTGGTAAATTTACTGCAATTATGATCATAGTAATCAAAAGCGGAGGTCTTAGGACCTATATTTTCTTTTAATTATATATGACTTGCTTTGCTCAGGCATGTGCCTCATTTTTGCGCCTCACGCCTAAGACCCGAAGGACCTTGGAACCTAAGTGCATTTTTTGTCTTTGATAACTATGACGCAGGACAAGACCTACAGGACAATTTAATGTGATTGCAGACCAATTATCTTAAGATACTGTCAATAAATAGAGCTCCCGTTCTTCGATAAGAAACCGGGCTTTTGCCCCTAGTCCATACTTCATATTCTTTCCTTTATATCCTACCCTTCATTTTTTGGTGCCTTTTTCCCCTCCAACGACCACAAAAACCTCTCATCCCAATATCATAGATCCATATCAATAGCTTAGGCCTATTTTGATACTCGAATAATTACAGTTTTAAAGGTCTCAAATAAAACTCAAACCTCAAGTACATGCTCGACATCATAAGTTTGCATGGAAAATCTTGATCATGACCAATCTCATCTAAGATGTTCACCCACTCTCTCTTCATTAACAGTTTTTTTATTCATGCAATGGCCAACATTGCTTTACTTTATTTGTTTAACTTTTGATCAAATGCATTCCACATTAAAAAAACAAATTAAAGAACAAACAAACAAAAAAAGAACGCTCATCCATTTCAACTTCAATTTTTCAAAACAAACATTATTAATACCAATGAGGATATAAAACCAAGGACCTCATTCAGGAAAAAAGATCTGAAGAATTGGTACCAGGATATCAAAACAAGGACCACATACTCCTTTCACAATCAACCTTGCAAACCTTCATGATAAAAAAATGATGACTACGCACAAGAACCATAAATATCATCTGTCTGAATATTGGATCCAACGTGGTGCACTACTAGCTTAATGTCTTATATCTAAATGATACCCGGTCCCAGGTTGCATCCGGTAGCTGAAAGCTACTGTAACTTTGCCCGAGCTCTATGAAATAAATTCATACAGAATACAACATAGGGTATCCTCAATAGCAACCATTTTCATTGATAACACCCAGTGCAATAATAAATGCACATAGATGGCTTGCAAGGGCATCATTCATAAGCGACAAGTTGCATCACAATGACTAAAAAAACAGGGTGACCAGCTTGATCACAGGAAATATGAAGCAATAAATAGGCAACAAATTTCAAGGAATATATACCCAAGACCTCAGAATCTAGAGCATGAGCAGGATTAGATTAGCTACTTGGAAGTTCAAGAACACTTGGGGAAAATGAACCAGGATTAACGGATACAATGATTAGAAGAACGCTAGGAAGAACAATCCTTGTCATGTCGGACACATATTGGATACACCACGGACACTCCAAAATTCACTAGGACATACCAAATATGTGTCGTGTCAGTTATGCCATGTCCTTAACATTTTGTGTCATATCCATGTCTATGCAATATAGGAAGAAAGACTAATAAAATATTCTTTGCAAGAAGAAATTAGCTAGGTGAAAAATCTAAAAAAAAGAAACTTCAAACATACATATTAACTTTCGTACATCAGGAAAGAGAAAAATATTGTTGGAATAATATAAATAATTAACCCTCAAACCACACAACTATAGAGTTTTGGTGCAGTGTCTAGGACTTTAACATGGTAAAGCAACTCATGTTCAAACTTATTTTGCATGCATTTTAATGGGATTTTGTAAAAAAAATTGTTTGCATTAATCCAGCTCTCAGCCCAATAGGGCATTTGACCTGCGTGGACATAACAGAATAATATAAATATGTAACCTTCAATTTCTACCACAACTCTGGAGTTTCAATGAGGTGGTAGGGACTTCAAAATACATAAAACTTTACCAAGATCAAAATATTCATACATAAAACTTTAAAAGGTAAAACATATAGTGATCACTAAATACTTATACCGAGAAGTACGTTCCTCAATCGTCATCCAGCCCCCCTAATCGCATGTTGTCGTCTCAATGATAGGTGGGCCAACTGCATTACTCACAGATCAAGAATGACCAAGAGATTGCCTGACCCACCTGTCATTGATAAAGGAGTGAGCAATTAAAGTGACTGTACAAACATTTTAAGGCCAAATATAACAGGTACAAATATTTTAAGGCCAAACAAATATGGTCGTCTTTGAATAACTACCATATAAGTTAAATGTTTGAATAGCTACCATATAAGTTATACAAAAACTAACATAAATTTCAATGTTTGAATAACTACTATATAAATTAAATGATTGAATAACTATCATAAAAAGTTATTGTATATATTTATATTTGTAAAACATTTATTGTACAAACATTTTAAGGCCAAATATGACAGGTACAAATATTTGAAGGCCAAACAAATATGACCGTCTTTGAATAACTACCATATAAGTTAAATGTTTGAATAACTACTATATAAGTTAAATGTTTGAATAAATATCATAAAAAGTTATTCTATATACATATATTTGTAAGACATTTATTGTACAAACATTTTAAGGTCAAATATGACAGGTACAAATATTTGAAGGCCAAACAAATAAGACCGTCTTTGAATAACTACCATATAAGTTAAATGTTTGAATAACTACCATAAAAAAGTTATTCTATATTTGAAGGTCAAATATGACATGTACAAATATTTGAAGGCCAAACAAATAAGACCGTCTTTGAATAACTACCATATAAGTTAAATGTTTGAATAACTACCATAAAAAGTTATTCTATATAGATATATTTGTAAGACATTTATTGTACAAACATTTTAAGGCTAAATATGACAGGTACAAATATTTGAAGGCAAAACAAATATGATCATTTTTGAATAACTACCATATAACTTACATTTTAACTCTTATGGGTTTAAATGACTACAAAATAATTATTATATTATTTTGAATAACTATAATATAAGAAGCATGTAGTATTTTCTATATCAGTTATCATTAATTTTATATAATTACTTTCTATATAGATTATTTATTGTAATTAGATAATGCATATGGTGGGTTGTCTTTAAGTATATACTAAAAATACAGTAACATGAAAATACTTTCATATTAATTATGCTAAGTAATTTTAGTATTTTTGTGAATGATCTAGCTGGCTACATATAAAATTTAAAATAATTACATTAGTTAAATGTTTAGTTAACTATATATTTTGAATGCCTACTAATTAATTGTCATATTATTTCAAATAAATAGCAGTTTTCATATTAGCTATCATTAATTTGTAATTAATTTTAATATGGATTCTTCATTGTAATTAGATACTCATATAGTCGGTTGTCTATAAGTATATATTAAAATACATTGGCATTGTAATATTTTCATATTAACTATATTAGAGTATATGATAATATTCTTGAGAAAAAAAAGTGCAATAAACTAGCAAGAAATATTTTTCGTTAAGAAAAGAAAAAAAATATTATGAACATCATATGAATCGAACATAATCATACAAAATTGGAGTTAAACAAACTATCATTACACTACAAACACAACTAGTTAATTAAGTGTTATATATATATATATATATATATATATATATATATATATATATATATATATATCCCCAATTTTTTGCATCCCCATATTACCATTGATTTGAACTACATTCCCAAACATCCCCATATTATCAACCATTGGATCTTTGTTTAAATCATCTAATCTTAACAATTGATTTGAATGGTTTAAACCAACGGTTAAGATTAGATGACTTAAACAAGATCCAACGATTATAAACATGAAGATGCTTGGGGATACATAATAGGGAGGGATGTGGATCCCTCCTCATATATATATATATATATATATATATATATATATATATATATATATATATATATATATATATATATATATAGACCGGGTCTAGAACTGGGCCTAACCGGGCCCCGATTGGAGGTGTGTGGGCGGCGGCGGGGGGAGGGGGGGGGGGGGAGGGGGGGTGGTAACCATATTCGGCCAAGATTTTGGGTAGGGCCGGTCTGGGCTTACGCACCACGAAAGGTAATCCAGTCTGAACCCAAATTTTATGTGTGTCCAACGGGTCAGCTCGTTGACTGGCCGGCCCAGCCCGGGTTTGACCGTACCGATCCAAGGCCGGGTAGAGGGCCGCCCTGCCCATTACACACCTTGATCATCATATAATATATATTTGTTATCTATATTATATCTATTTAAAAATATATATAATTATTTATTTCATTTCTTTTTGAATCAAATAAATTTTGTGTATTATATAATAACAATTTATCTATAATGAGATCACAAAAATTATAATATAGATAATAAAAATAAAAATATTTAAAAAATAATATGGATAATACCAAAAGAAATTCAAATAAATAATGTTGTGTAGGTAATAAAAAAATACAATATTAATTTTTTATCTGAATTGTGTGGATGATATTGATAACAAAATAACAATTTGTTATCTATATAATATATATAAATCAAATAAATTTTATCAATATAACTATTTGTTATCTATGTAATATATATAAATCAAATAAATTTCGTGTATAGATAATAACAAAAGAAAAATTAAATTCAAAAAAATGTATATATCAAATGGTATAAAGTTTGGATGATAATAAAGTAACTATTTGTAATATGTAAAATATCTATTATATATCTCTACTAATATAAGGGGGATCGGAAACGGCTCAAAATTGAGTCATCTAAGCCGTATATATATCATCAATTAATTATTTAAAAAAAATATTATGTAAAAAATTTGTTAAAAAAATAAAATTTGTTATAAATAATATTCGAAGCCAGCCAACCAGGGACAATACCTCCCACCTTAACCACATGAGTTATAAAAGAAATTTATTTATAAACTGATAATAATACGAAGTTAAACAATTAGTTTTTTTTTTTAATTACATGAGGATATATGCTTAGATGGCTAATCTTTTTTAAAACTTAGAAATATATCCATAAAAAATTATAATTAAAATATAATCAAATATACAACAAATTCTAATTAATATATATATATATATATATATATATAATAAATCTTAATTCAAATATATTTAAAAATTTAAACAATTTTACATTAATATCAGAACAAGAAAAAAATTATATTTAGTGCAACGCACATGAATTTACTAGTATATATATATATATATATATATATATATATATATATATATATATATATATATATATATATATATATATATATATATATATATATATTGTTTTTAAATCAAATAAATTTTGTGTAGATAAAAAATACATTTCTAAATTTTTATTTAAATTTTGTGTAGATATTTAAAAAAAATGACATGAACAGTAAAATTGTGTAGATAATAAAAAAAACAGTATTAAAGTTTATTAGATATTCTTTGGGGTATTATACACAATTTGCTGTAAATATTTACAAAAAATTTCTAATATCATCCAAAATATATTTATTTGAATTTTAAAAAATAATTTGGATATTATCTATTAATGATCTCTTATACATAAGTAGATAACTAATATTAAACTAACTACATAAATTAAACCAGACCAAATATCTTTCCAATTATCAAAATTAAACCAGACAACCATATTAAACCATATTGTTGGATTTCAACCGGACGCTCTGACGGAAATTGAAGAGGATGAATTTTCTGGCGGGATGTTATTGGATTTGTATTTTTAGAAACTTCTTTCTTTTGTTCCTATTTTGTCAAAGTTTCTTTCGTCAGCCAAAAAATTCTGAAAAATCAAACACCCCTAAGTTTCTTATTTTCCAAAAATTTTATTTGCGGAACAGGTCCTTAAAGCTACAACATATACTTAGTCACTAACTAAATGCTTGTACGAGCCGTACATTACTCAATCGCCAGCCGTCTCAAATGACAGGTAGGCCATGCACATTCTTGCAGACCAAGAGTTTGTCATTCTTGTAGACCAAGAGTTTGTCTGGCCCGCCGGTCATTGATAAAGGAATGGGCGATTCTATGCCTTAGACAAGCAAAATGTTTAGCCAAATAGCATTACTTCTATTGAGGCTGTGACGAGGAGGTTCCTATTGTTATAGCCTCTTATGGCATGGCGGCTGCTCCTCCAACTATTGTCGCTGGGGGTTCTGCGGTTGAAGCCTCTTTAGACAACCGGGTAGTAAACCACCGCGATGAGGTCCTTGAGGTCTCTGGGTCACCTTATGAAACTTTCATGACTTGGGCTAGGGATGGTACACCGTATGAGCCGATACGACGAGGTGCCTCATTCTTCTGTCCCCAGTCTCGGTACTACTCCGGCGTCCGTGGTTCAGCTGCCGGGTATCCAGGCACTTCATGCGTCCATGAAAGATTGGATTGCCAATAAGACTGCTGGTTTGTCCTCTACTGCTGCTTCATCTTCTAGGTTTTCGAACATCGTTGTGCCTCCTGCTGCACTTGCAGCCTCTTCTTAATCCCGACACCTCTGACTCTAGCTACGTTGGAAGAGATTGACAAGAACGTCAAGCTCTCCATTCGGAGCTTCCATATGTTCTTGAAGGAAGGGATCATGGGTGTGTTGGAGCGCAACAAATATTTTGCCTGGGCAAGGCACTTTGCCAAGGGACAGGTCCACTCTCTGAGTGGTATTATTTTTTCGAACAGATGGCCGACTTTTTGAGCCATAAACTAGTGGAGGTGGAGAAATACCTAACGGAGCTGCGGCAGTACTAGCAGGCAGATATGGGAATGTTGATATCCTATAAATATAACAAGTTTTCGAAGAAGGTGGAGACGAAGAATGCCTTCTTTGCTTCGTCTATGGAGTGTTTGCAGCATGATCTTCGAAATTTTTAGGAGAGGTGTGACCGACTGGGCGATCTCAGAGAAGAGTGCCTCTCCTAACAAAAGGGCCTAACTGAAAAAATTAGATGGCTCCAGGTCGAGCTTGATGCTCTGGGGAATAGACTATGGGAGGCCCAACAAGAAGAGGAGGTTATCCGAACTGAGGCAAGCCAAGTAGCACATAATACGACTGGCATTGAGGTTCTGGTGCAAAATCTAGAGGACTGACACGAGTTTTATGCTCGCTATGAGAATCCCAAGGTTATGGCCCAAGAGGTTCAACGCGGGGCCCAGGTGTGCCTGGATGCCATATTGTCCGTCTCAATGAGCGGATAGCAGTGTTATGCTCTGAATCATCGCACCAGTAGCTCTTCTTTTGCTCTTTTGTGTCCCCATTTTGCCTTCGTGCTTAGGATCTTAACAATCCCTCGAATGTAGTTTTGCTTTCAATTTCTTTTCATAGAAAGATATAAAAGTTATTTCATTCATTTGTAATTGTTTGTGTGAGCTTTGGATACCATACTGGAGGTAATATGGATGTAGTACAATATCACAGTCTATCTAGGATGTCCCACTGGGGGACTTAGGTGGACCTATTATTTTTTGCGCATGTTGAGTACAAATAATAAGTTCAAAAATAATCCCTATCAGAGGTAATGTGGACGTGATAGGTTTTATGGACCCCTTACTTCTTGCGCACCTAAGTATAAGTAATAGATTTGGAACAAGCCCTACTAGAGGTGATAAGGACGTGGCAGGTTTTGTGGACTTAACACCGCTGACGTACCTTGGTAAGTATGGGTGATAAGTGGAGACTACAACCGATATCAGAGGTAATATGGACGTAATAATCGATAGCCAAGACCCGAGTGCTTTGCTCAGAGGTAATATGGACATGGTAAACTCAGCTGGGAAAAAATATTAGGATAATAGTTCAGGTAATATGGACGTAAACTAGTATATGAAAAACCCACTGATGAGTGACTTGCTGGGTGTGGTCTATCCGAGAATGAAGATAGACCTGAGGATTGCTCCTCTGGGGAGACTAGTCTAACGAGACTGGTTTTTGGGTGGTCCAAGCGAAAGTGTGCAGGTAGACCTGAAGATTCCTCCGCTGGGGAGACTTTGAGGATCCATTATCTATTATATATCCAGGACTTCTGGATACAGATAATGGATTTTACAGAAATTTATAAAGAAGAAAAAATGTTATACATAGGCACTTGTCGGGGATAAAGAACCAAGAGTGTAAGGACTATACATATTTATTCCCCAGCTAGGGATAAGGGGAGTATGAGTCTAGCTTAGACATAGTACTTTTTCAGCAACTTGTCGTTGATAGGCATCATGAGCAAGTCGTCGTTGGATTTTGTGAGCCGGTAGGTGCCGTTGGAGAATACCGATTCTACGACGAACGGGCCTTCCCATTTGGGTTAAAAAAATTTGGCCGTCTTGTGCGTCATAACCATCGGCCTCCTTACAGTCAGGACGAGATCACCCACTTGGTAGATCCTTTTCTTCACCCGTTTGTTGAAGGCTCCCGAATGACACGCTTGGTATAGCTCAATGCGCTGCTGAGCTAAGAGATATTTTTAGTCGAGTGCTTCTAACTCTTATAGCCGTCGGCGGTGATTGTCGTCGATGGTTAATAGGTTGGAGAGAGCCACTTGGAGTAAATCGATTTGGATCTCGAGCGGGAGGACCGCTTTGCTTCCGTATACCTCTGAGAAAGGCATATTTCCAGTAGCTGTCTGGACTATTGTACGGTAGGCCTAGAGACATTCATCCAGCTTCTCATTCCAATCTTGTTTGTTGGATGACATTAACTTTTTTAGTAGCTTTATGATGGTCTTGTTGAAGGCTTCTGCCAAACCATTTGTTGTTGGATTATAGGCAGTTGATGCTACATTCTGAATTCGGTTTTTGTCTCAAAACCGGTAGAATGTGTGACTTGAGAACTGTGGACCATTATCATGGATGATCTTTTGTGGCAAGCTGAAGCGATATATGACGTGATGTTTGACGAAGCTGATCATGTTGGATGTCTTGACTTTAGCGAGTAGTATGGCTTAAGCCCACTTGGAGAAGTAGTCAGTGATAGCCAAGATGAACCGATGTCACTTAGCCAAAGGCGGACTGATCGACCCTATGATATCCATGCCCAGGCTTCAAACAGCCAGGATGCCACGATTGGGTGTAAAAACTCCGAGGATTGGTGGATGAAGTCAGCATGGATTTGGCACGCTTGGAACTTCCTTGCGTAGTCAGCAACATCTGCTACCATTGTCGGCCAAGAGTAACACATTCTATGGAGGCAGTCCTGTAGCTTGAGCCCTGACTGATGGGCACCACAAACCCCGTTGTGAGCCTTACAAAGAGCATGTTTCATTTCTGCCTTCGATAGGCACCATAGCAGAAGACCGTCATAAGAGCGACGAAACAGCATTTTGGTAGTCGTATCATAATAGAACCGGAGGGAACGTCTTCTGATCAAAGTAGCTTCCTTTTGGTTCTCGAAGAGAATTTCATAGACCGTGTAGTCGATAAATGGAAGTCCCCAGTCTTGTGAGTCAGTGCTCGCCTCTACTGAGTAGCGCAGGCACTGATTTAGGTGATTCTTCGGGCAGACCAGCTCTCGACCGATCACGTTGGTCAGTTCATGAGTATTGACCGGAACAGCCAGAGAGGCTGCGAGGCCGGTCAGGGCGTCAACCTCAATATCTTGCAGCCGAGAGACATGCTCTATGAAGAACCCCTCAAAGGTAGGTATTATTCCAAGCGTGGCTTGGTGGTAGGGGAGTAGGTCTTCATTTCGGACTTCGTACTTGCCTCAGACTTGATTGACTATCAGCTTGGAATCATCGTAGGCTTCTAGGTAGTCCACACCTACTTGTTTAGCAAGTTGGAGTCCAATGATGAAGGCATTATACTCTGTCATATTGTTGGAGCATGGCACAGTGAGGGAGTAGGTGCGGTTGATAACCAGATCATATGGAGAGATCAACACTATCTCGATTCCAGCGACGATGTCGCCTTTGGGCCCAGTTCTCGAAGAACTGTCGAAGAACATTCGTCAAATGACTTTTGCGTTCATCACAGTATTGGAGTCTGCGACTTTGTCGGGGATCTCCTCGTAGAGTTTCCTAGAGTGAGGCACTCTTTCTCGACGAGGTTGTATCTGTGCTCCACAACGACCATCATCCTGCTGAGGTAGTAGATGGCCCGCTTGTTATAACCTGTTTTCAAAATAATTCCTAAAATAAATATTATTTAGTTAAATTTATTGTTATTATATTTTTTTATTGTTTTGTAATTTAGCCCTCAAGAAAATCATGCCATTTTTCTATACTTAGAAGTTTGCAATGTAATCCTTAAGAAAAATCTTCCAATTACATAAAAAAAATTCACCTACTACCAAGGTGTCACTTGATGGTTGATTGTATGGGTGATTCACTCATAAAACACCATTATTTGGTGTTTACGTTTATGGGAAATTGGGGGAATGACCAGAAGTAAAAGGAGAAGGGGGGTTCCGGTCCTCTTTACCTCTTTCCTCATTTTCCTCTCCTTTTTTACTATGCTTTGTTGTTGTTACTCTGCTGCTACTACCGCTGCTTTGATGCTGCTGCTGCTGTTGCATCTGCTTTACTGCTGCTGCCGCGGCTACTGGTATGGGACCCCGATCGCCGGTGCTGACCACCCCCATCCGGTCATCCCATCATCATCATTCCCCTTTCTCTAGGTATAAATTTTTTCTTCTCATTATCTTTTAAGTCTTTCTTTTCTTCTAACAGAAACGTTAAATTCTTCTAGATGAGGAATTTAATTTGGATTATACGCATGCTATCTTTGAGTTCTATGTTGTAATTAGAAAGGAGTGAAGGAGAAACAAGAAGAATTTTTTAAATCAAGGAAAGAACCTAAAGCTAGGCAAGCCCTCTCCATGTTATCTCATAAATTTTTTTACTCTTTAAAGTTTGCTCATAAAATGTTTGTCATAAAGCCTCTTTCAAATTTTGTTATATGACATAACTTATGCTTGAGTTTGGATTGTTAGAAAATTTCCCTTCTTAACATTCAAGTGGAAACTCAAAAGAGAACTAGAGAGAGAGAGAGAGAGAGAGAGAGAGAGAGAGAGAAGAAACCTACAGTATCATATATATATATATATATATATATATATATATATATAATTTTTTCATATATACCTATAAGAGTAAAACTTGTAGTATGTTCCAAATAGACATTGAAGTTCTTGTTTGTTTAAGTACCAATGGAAAACATTGCAAATTTATATTTTAGATTTAATCTAGCAGGTGAATTATCTTAAGATTGATTTATTTGGTATTATTGTATGATACATTGCCTTTCCATTATTGTCAAGATTAAATTACATACTTAGCAATATGTTTTCATCTACTACCTTAGAGGAAACGTATACTACTACCTTAGTACGTTAAAACCTAGTTAGAAGTGGCATATTAGCTATTTTTCTTGCACTTTTTGAGAATATGCTTGTTGACTAGATTTATTTTCAGAATTTAATGTTATGTTAGTGAGTGGAAATGAGATTTATTTATTGAAAATTAGGACCACAAGCACCCAGGGTAGGTCCAAATTAATTCGAGTACATTCCGGGGTCCTATCAGACCCGAAAAGGTAATTAAATTCCATTTGTTTTTCCAACCAACACCTATGTGTGTTAACGTACTTTTAGTTTAGTTCTTGAAATAAAGAATGAGTATACTGCACCATCGATAGTACGTAGTGCATAAGGATAAGTCGTGTTAAGACTATATTCATAATTCTTGATTATATAGAGACCTAGAATTGGATAAGAAGTTCAAGGTAGTAATTCAATAACAAATTCGCTATATTTTTAGGACACACATAATTCAGTTTAATACCGAAATGGATTACTAATCGTATATATGTATTTTGCGTTCGAATGGTTGAAAGTGACCGTTCAGCATAATTTTTACTTCAAATTCAGCATTTTAACAAGCTAGAATCCTTTCTAAGTACTTTGGATAATTGGAAATATGGTGATCTTTCACCTCAAGGATTCTAAAGTCCAAAAGTATACTTTCCTTAAGAATATTCTCTTAAGTTAATCTATGACCATTATCTTATGGAATAAGATAGTTGTTGTACAAAACTATCATAATTTCTAACCCTTACTGAGTTCTAGAAATTTTATAGCCATCAGGATCGCTTTGCATTGCCAACAATAGCAAGTAGCTAAGGTAAATTTGGAAACGGTAAGAAGGTTTTCATTGTTTTTACAAATCAAAATTTTATATATACAACTGCGTGTATTACCGGTGTTGAGAATTGCTCCACCGAAGGGGTCGGCGAACCCGAAAATTCTACGGAGGGTTGCTCCGGATCTTTTTTATTCAATTATGAAAATTTTGGAGTCCAAAATATAAAAGAGTGCTAAAATTTTCAAGAATTTTTAGAGAGAGTCGTTTCGGAAAAATTTGAATAATCGATTATTCTCTAATATAATTTTAGTTTGGTTCAAACCATAAAATCTTTAGATTATGAATTTGTTTAATTTTAGGACATGTAGGACACTTTGCACGTGCACAAAAGAGCAACAAAGATAGATTTTAATTATATTCCAAGGTAAGAGTATAATTTTCAGGTTCTCAGGAATTTTTTTACCAGATGGAATAGTTTTGTTAAATGTGATACTTGAGTATACAAAACAAAATTCTATACTTTTATTGGATATTAAAACGTTACCGCAAAAGACGAAATATTTTGATAAAAGAGATGTTCTTGCAAAAGGTGTAGTCTCTGACACACAAGCTGAGGTACAAAATCAAGAATATTTTTTTTTTACCTAATTGGATTGATAGATAAGGATGATTGTAATTTTATAGAATTGCATTGAGTGGGAGAGAATATTTGGATCACACCGTCGAACTCTCAATAATATTTTAAACTGATCAATAGTTCTCGGCATACGTATGGCCATACGATGACCGCAGTGAGGCTTAGCTCACTTATTTTTCATTAGATCCGAATTTTGAAAGAGATCGATTCGATAATTGTATATGTCCAATGTTTGACCTATGTTCCGAATTCTTGGAAAAGTTCAAGATATTCGACAATTGATTTTATTACCACATGATCTAAATTTTCTAAAATAAAGAAAATTTATCATGTGCTTATCGCATTTTTATGTAATTTAGTATTAATGTTGTTGACACAATGCTGTCAAAACACCTGTGGAGATTGGAATCTAAGCTCCATCTGTCAGGAAATTACCTAATCCTGGGTAAATGGGATTATTGTCGGACAATAGGTTTGATGGTGATCCAAAAGCATTCTCTAAGTTGCATTTGCATATAGAAATTTTGTATTGTGGATTATTTTTTGTGAGTATGATTTGGACCCTTTGTAGAATAGGGATTAGTTAGGAATACAAACCTTATATTTCATGTTTACACTATAATGTGTCAAAGGCTATTTTTCTAAAATTTCCATATCAGTTTTCCATTTATCTTTTGATTAATTTTCTCTTAAAATTTTATTTTTATTTATTTGTCCGTTCTTGACTTAAGGGCTTGCTAGTCGTTTTGACGACCTAGTTTTTCTTTACTAGGAACTGAAGAAGATGAGGAAGAAATACTACCTCTTTATAGTATTGATGAAGTTGATGGTTGACGGAAGACAACTTTTGGTATAGTCGACTTATTTTATTTTGTCGCTGAATATGTAAATTATGTTTGGAAGAAGACTTGTTTATGTAAATAAGAGTTGTATAATATGTGGATATTTTAGAATGTACCTTATATTGTCTTATACTTTATCCTAGAAATTATAGACGACTATCGCAAGTACGATACCAAAATATTGTACAGGTGCGTAGCCTGGAGATGTATTATTGCACTCGATTTCCATATTTTGGAAATCGGGGCGTGACACATCTTTTATTGGTGGCTCATGCAGGTCTAGTCGTCTTCTGGCGGTCTAAGTTTTCTAGAACCAAACCTATATAAATCATATATGTGAACAAGTTTAAGGATTCCAAAAAGGTTAAAAATTATGACTTTGGAAGACAAGATGTTTTGAATCTGAACCTTAGGATTGAAGTACAGAGTAATTATCAAGGGATATATATATATATATATATATATATATATATATATATATATATATATATATATATATATATATATATATATATATATATATATATATATTTGAGGAAAGATTAGTTGATATGAATTACACCTTATTGGGGTAATATTCTATTTACATTTTCACTTAGAAATCCAAGATACATATTAATTCAGCATCCCTAGTTGCATCAGAATATGGTTTATCCCTACTGATTTTAATCTTAGATGTAGATAATACCTCATTTCATGCCCTGCACCATTCTGGGGAATAGCAGACAGAGTCTTAACTGGTATTATCGCTTTGTGAAGATAAAATAGCGATTAGCCCGAAGACAGATGATATTGGTGTACGAAATGTGTGCTCGTACAGAAGGCGAAGGTGATATTATGTGCTTCAGGCAGTGGAAGTAGAGCGAAGAACTATTTCATGTGTGACCTAGAAATTATGGCGAGTGTGTCCACGTTGAAATCGTGGTGACACTATCCCTATGGCTTGGCGGCAAAATCTTCGTAGATCACATGAACCTCACTAGTGTGGTATTGAGATTTGCTGAAGAGGTATTGGGCTGATCTGATCTAACAACATAGTGCAATATAATGGTAAGTCGTCTAGCTGGGGTAGTATGAGTTATGATGATCGTTCGGAGCATAAGATAATATTTGGAGATGATGCTTGCAGAACATTGTGCGATTGGAGTCATGCTAGAGTTTGGTTGGTTGAGCTTGGACGGTGATAGTGTGAATTCAAAAAATAGTTGGATGGATTGAGTTGGAACACGTGTAAAACCCCTTCCTAGAAAATCGTATAAATCCTTTTAATTATTAATTATTAATTAAATTATAGTAATTAGGTCTAAATAGGAGAAATAGATTTTTAATAATTTTTATGTTAGGTGTTCGGGCACTTAGATGACTTATGGGACCTTCAGGAATTTTTCGGAATTTATTCCATGTAGGGGACCCCTTGAACAGTTGCTAGCCTAACGATGTGCATACCCTATTTTATAAATTTTCTTATGAGTATATATATATATATATATATATACAAATATATATATGTATATATATTTTAACTAAAGAAAGAAAGGAAAAGAAAAGAAAAGAAAATAAGAATTTAATAATAAATATAATAATAATAATAATAATAATAATAATAATAATCTTACTTACTTAGAGTTCCTTAGGAAGCAACCTTGTGCTAAGCCGCACACTTGCTGCTAAGGAGACCGCTTCTATTCATCCTATTCACAGATCCCATTAGCACCCGAGACCATTCAGCGACTATTCACCCGCGGACCCGCCGCTCCTTCCCCTCTCTCTCTCTTAATATATATTATATATATATATATAGTTAGTTCTAAAACCCTAACCTAGAAACTCCAGACTTCTCTTCCCATCTATAGCCGTCACCGCAGCCAGAGAAGCCTCCCCAAGCCATCCAACCATCCCGTCGACGCCGACATCGCGAACTGCAGTCTCCCACTCGAGGCACCTTCGCTCCGGCACGAATTCCCGTTGACTCGCTCGACCAAACGCTGATCCGTTTTCATAGGTATGATCTTCCCTCAACCCTCTCCAGTATTTGTTTTATAGTCAACTTCGGAAAATGTGTGCCCCTAGGTGTAAATCAGCGTCCAAAATGGACGGACAGGCAGAATTCTGCAATCGCAGAATTCCAGATTGACCACCCGTATTGTCGAGTTCGTATCTCCCACCACAGAGATCCGAATTCGATGATTCTTTTTGATACCTGTAGAATACATGACCTAGTTTAATTTCTGTAAAATAACCCTAGGCTAATAGTTACTGTGGACATAGTTATGTTCGTCACAAAACTGTGCGCACCCACTTTTTCCGGTTTTCCAAAAGTTGGAGATCGGAGCGCGCCCCGCCAAACGGGACCGCCCCGCTGTGTGCCAAGTGTACCAAATGGTGCACACAGCATAACGGGACACGTGAAAATTCGTGGGGACTGATTCGGACGCGTGTGCGCGCCGGAATCAGGCCGTATCCGCGGACACATCTCGTGTCGCCACTTTTGTGGAACTCGCACGTATTTTGTGCACGGTTGTCAGATTGCGACGAAACTTGCGCCACTGGACTCGTGGTAATGCGCTGGTCCTGTGACCCAAATTTCACGCAATTCTGAGACGGTTGACCAAATCGCCAATTGGCGGGTCCCACAGTTGACTTTTTGGACCAAATTTTGTTCGGCTCATCGGAATCCAAATTTGGACATACCGTTGGGTTCGTATTGACATTTAGAGTTGTTTGACCCATAGTTTATCCCATTTAGAGACTGTTACCCTCGGCACGCTTTTCGGTGCAAAGTGGGCCACACGTGGACCCCACTTTTACCCGAAATTACCGTTTTGCCCCTGTGTCCAAATTGGACGAAAGGGATGTACTTTTTAGCTATTTTGCTCATTCCGGAAACGTTGGTGATGTTTATTTCAGCATCCGGAGACGTTTGTTCGGAGTCCTTAGTTCCAGGTTCAGTGTCCTTGACATTTGGGCGCGTACACTTTACAGATTTCTTGCCAGGCAAGTATACCTTGCCATTGTACTATTTTTACATTCCATATGAGGCATGCATGTTTATTTTCTGCTTATTTAGTTCATTTATTTTAACTGCTATATAAACTGCGCGTCCAAGGAAACTTGGGTGCAACGACGGTGTCGTCGTACTATATTTTTATTTATGTACATGTATTGGACCTACTTTATGAGACTACCCCATCTTCATGAGGCATTTATATTTCATTGGCCATGACACTATTCTTACACGAGTGTGAGTCACATGTAGGACACGGACTTGCGTACTCGGCTGGCCACTGGTACGTATAGGTCGTGCGACGGATAGGGATAACTGCCAATAGAAACTTTGCATGCTAGTAGACCTGGCGGTTATTAGAGGTTTATCGTGTCATGGACATGACATGCTTAGAGCATTGGGTGGGGAGAACAACAAGTACCGCATTTGAGCTCCTTTGCACTTTTTCTGTGAAGCCCGGATTCTCCGCTGGAGATACGGGTGATGATGACCACTATATATTATGTACTATCAGGCGGGCCACCGGCGTTCAAAAGACGACGTGCCTTTTAGGCCCCTGGCTCTTCAAAAGAGAACCATGCCAAATCCCAGTTTTCAGCCAGATAGCTCACTTGTGGGGAAATGTGTTCTTAACTGCATTCACTTAGATGGTTAGGCGACCCCATGGATGTTTATTTTCAGTACTTTATTGGCATGTGATTTTTGTATCTTGTTACGTCCCTCTGAGGACCTGGTCCCTTCCAGATATAGGTGAGCAGGAGTACCCGCAGGAGTATGGACCTGGACCTGATGCTACCTATCAGCCTGAGGAGATCTTACCTTCTGATTATATGTGATTCATTTGCAGCTGTTTAGAGATTTTAGTTGCTATTCTTTTCTAGACATTTATTCTTATATTAGAGTTTATTCTCTTCTCTCTTTAGTAGTTTATTATAGTCGATTTGCAGTGGATTTGTTTCCACCCGACTATTGCACTTTGAGATTACTATTTGAGACTACTTCTTTGATATTCAGTTATTGATTTCCTTTATTCTATTATTGGTGTTGTGGATGAGATATAGAACTGCGTGTGACTTGTTGTGACTTATATTTACCACTGTGGATTGGATATTCATGTACAGCGTACGTGTGTATATGGTTTCCATATATTGGAGTTCGTATACATACGGCTGGCGTGTTACGTATTCCTAGTCCTACGTATTTGGGACTGGGGCGTGACATATTTTTGTGGTGGCCCATGCAGGTCAAGAATATATTGTCTCGGTTACGTAACTGTACCGAACAAGCCTGCGTAATAGGAATAGAGTATAAGGATCTCATCCACGCTTGATTGAAATTTATCCTTCCTATTTAATACTTGCATCCTGTTTGATTCCTGTACTTTTCTAATCGTTTCATACATCAACTGCAGAGAGATGGATTTGCAGAATGGATGTACTGCCGCTGATGGCGACGCAACTTCTGGAGTCAATGGTCAGACTCAAGGAGGGACCCCAACAATTCCTAGGCTTCCGGGGCCAGATGGACAGACTCACACCCCAGTTCCATCTGACCTTCCCGCTTCACCTATTGGGAACCTTCCACCTGTCCCAGTACCGCAAGATGGCCAAGCGCAGATGTTCCAATTCTTTCAGATGATGATACAGGAACAAAGGCAGCAGGCAGCCGAGCAGAGGCAGCAGGCAGCCGAACAGAGACAAGAATTTATGGCAGCACTGGAGAGGATGGCTGCACATGCTACTGTACCAGCCCAAACACTAGCTCCAGTACCTCGAGCTAAGGTTGGATCAGTAAAGGATTTTGTTCAGATGGGTGCAAGGCAGTACAAGGGCACTGAGAGCCCGGAGGAGACTACCAGCTGGATCACTCACACACAGAAGCTACTGGAGGCATCGCAGTTACCTACGGACCTATGGATGACGGGTGTACGGACGCTTCTAGATGGTAATGCCCATCACTGGTGGGAATCCATGGAGAGCCAGTTGGGTACTTACCAGACATGGGAGCAGTTCTTGGAGTGCTTCGAGGGGAAGTACTTTTCGGACACTGTCAGGGACACCTTGTATGATCAGTTTCTTTACTTGGAGCAAGGGAACCGAACCGTGGACGAGTATGATGCCGAGTTTAGTCGACTCAGCAAATATGGCGCTGCTTTGATACCAAATAACTTGGCTAAGGCTAAGAGATTTCATCGAGGACTGACCCAGGAGCTTCAACATTATACAAGCTCGCAGTCCCGAGTCTCTTATGCTGAGCTACTGACAGAGGCCAGATTTCAGGAAACCATTAGCAGAGGAAGGGGAGCTCAGCTGAGGACACAACAAGGATCAACAAGGATACAGCAGGGACCAGCCAGGACACAACAGGGAGGACCTATCAGACGCCCCTTGGCACAACAGCATCAGCAACACAGAGCCGGACCGTACCAGATTCCGAAAAAACCCCAATGTCATTATTGTGGGAAGATCGGACATATTTCGAGAGATTGTCAGACTCGCTTGGGTCAGTGTAAGAGATGTGGCTCTGGACAGCACCTGGCGAGAGACTGCCCCATGCAGCAGGCACTTCCACCGCCAGTTCAGAGATTAGCGCTTCCAGCACCGAAGCCAGCCCAGCAGATGACCGGACCGGGAGCACCTCGACCCCCAGCAGCAGGAGGATTTCAGAGAGGACCACCGCTACCCACTCAGGAGGAGCAATATATGAGGACTGGACATGGACAACCACAGAGGAACGGACGAGCTTTTGCAATGGAGGTAGATGACCTGGATCATGAGGTGGATGTCATAGCAGGTATTACCCTTGCTTTTACTTTTCCCGCTGTGACATTATTTTATACGGGAGCCACCCACTCATTCATATCATCTAGTTTTATTGCCAAACACAACATTGCTTCTACACCATTATCTAGTTGTGTTAGAATTCTTACCGGAGGAGGAGTTGTACCAGTTACTCGAGTTTGTAGATCGGGCCCTATAGTGATACGTGGCAGAGAGATGAACGCCCAACTCTTAGTCCTTCCTATGCCGTCTTTTGATATTGTGCTTGGAATGGACTGGCTGAGCAAGAACCACGCTTTCTTCGATTGCTTTGGAGGAAGCATTCTTTTTAAGGTACCTGGCCAGCCTGAACTTGAGTTTGCCCGAGGATCCACAGAAATCCTTGATGGTATGCAGCTCGCAATGGACGATGTTGTCTATCACCCTATTATTTTAGAATTTCTAGACGTCTTTCCAGAGGATTTGCCAGGACTACCCCCAGACCGAGACGTAGAGTTTTCAATTGAACTAGCACCCGGATCAGCACCTATAGCATCGCATGTTTACAGACTGGCGAAGAAGGAGATGGACGAGCTGAAGGCACAGTTAAAAGAGCTAGAAGAGAAAGGTTTCATCCGACCGAGTGCATCACCCTGGGGAGCACCAGTGTTGTTTGTACCCAAGAAGGATGGGTCAGTGCGTATGTGCATTGATTACAGGGCCTTGAATGCCGTGACAGTGAAGAACAAATATCCATTGCCACGCATTGATGACCTGTTTGATCAACTCAGTGGAGCTAAGGTATTCTCGAAGATAGATTTGAGATCGGGATATCACCAAGTGAAGGTACGGAAGCAGGACATTCCGAAGACCGCATTCAGAACAAGATATGGACACTACGAGTTTTTGGTCATGCCATTTGGATTGACCAATGCTCCAGCGATCTTTATGGACTTGATGAATCGAGTCTTCCACCAGTACTTGGACCAGTTCGTGGTCGTCTTCATAGATGATATACTTGTCTATTCGAAGAGCCACGAGGAGCACGAGGAGCATCTGCGGATTGTTCTAGAGACTTTGAGGGGAGAGCAGTTATATGCTAAACTCAGCAAATGTGAGTTCTTCTTGGACAGAGTTTCATTTTTTGGACATGTTGTTCCAGGAGATGGCATTTCTGTTGATCCAGAGAAGATCTCAGCAGTTGAGACATGGCCTGTTCCTAAATCAGCAGCAGAGGTGAGGAGTTTCCTTGGACTTGCGGGATATTACCGACGGTTCGTGGAAAACTTCTCAAGGATAGCGGCACCTATGACTCGTCTGACCTGTAAAGATCAGGAATTTATATGGACTGACGAGTGTCAAGCAGCCTTTGAAGAGTTGAAGAAGCGACTGACTACAGCACCAGTATTGGCGATTCCGTCAGGATCAGGAGGTTACGTGATCTACAGTGACGCATCAGGAAAAGGCTTGGGATGCGTATTGATGCAGCATGGCAAGGTGATTGCATATGCATCTAGGCAGTTACGAGTGCATGAGAAGAATTATCCAACTCACGACTTGGAACTTGCAGCCGTTGTATTTGCTCTGAAGCTATGGAGACATTACTTATACGGGGAACGAGTGGAAATCTATACAGACCACAAAAGCCTCAAGTACGTCTTCACGCAGAAGGAGTTAAATATGAGGCAACGTCGATGGCTCGAGTTGATGAAAGATTTCGAGATAGAGCTACATTATCATCCAGGCAAGGCTAACGTGGTAGCAGACGCGTTAAGCCGGAAGCCAGCAGCTTACTTCTTGACAGCACAGAGGGAACTTTTGGAGGACTTGCAAGAACTTGGCATTGAAGTGATATTACCCGGAGCAGATGGGACACTAGCCAACTTACAAGTTCAATCATCATTGGTAGAGAGGATTAAGGCAGCTTTGCCTACAGATGCCAGATTCAGGAGACTAAAGGAAAGGACAGAGGCCGGAGAGCAGACCGGATTGCGCATTCATGAGGATGGGACATTACGATGTGGTGATCGTCTTTATGTTCCGAATGGAGAGATTCGACAGGAGCTGATGGCAGAGGCTCATAGTTCGATCTATTCTATTCATCCTGGAGGCACCAAGATGTATCGTGACTTACGACAGCATTTTTGGTGGCATGGGATGAAGAGAGAGATAGCTCGCTTTGTAGCTAAATGTCTGGTATGTCAACAAGTGAAAGCGGAGCACCAGAGGACAGCAGGATTATTGCAACCACTTCCGATTCCAGAGTGGAAGTGGGAGCACATCACTATGGACTTCGTCACGGGTTTTCCCAAGAGTCCAAGTGGGAGAGATGCAGTGTGGGTAATAGTGGACCGACTCACCAAGTCAGCCCATTTTATACCTTTTAGAGTGGGTCAGTCTACAGAAGCTTTAGCTGATTTATATATGAGGCAGATCGTGAGATTGCACGGCATACCAGTCAGCATTGTATCGGACAGAGATTCGCGCTTCACATCGCACTTTTGGAAGAGCATGCAAGAGAGTCTTGGTACTCGTCTGAAGTTTAGTACATCTTACCACCCGCAGACAGATGGGCAGTCGGAGCGTACTATTCAGACCTTGGAGGACATGTTGAGGGCTTGCATGTTAGATTTCGAAGGATCATGGGAGGACCACCTACATCTTGTAGAGTTTTCTTACAACAATAGCTATCAAGCGAGTATTCAGATGGCTCCGTTTGAAGCATTGTATGGAAGAAAATGTAGGTCTCCTGTGTGTTGGAGTGACGTGGGAGAACGTCAGATTCTGGGACCCGAGTTGGTGGTCAACACCGTAGAGACAGTCAAGAAGATTCAGGGACACTTGCGAGCAGCGCAAGACAGGCAGAAGCAGTGGGCAGACCTTCACCGTCGTCCCTTGGAGTTCAAAGAGGGCGATCACGTCTTCTTGAGGATATCACCGACCAGAGGCACCATCCGATTCGGAGGGCGCGGCAAGTTGAGTCCAAGGTATATTGGACCATTTGACGTGCTCGAGAGAATTGGCGAGGTGGCATATCGACTTGCGCTACCACCTTCACTGGAGGGAGTACATGACGTATTCCATGTGTCGCAGCTCAGGCGATATGTGGCAGACAGCAGTCATGTTCTCGATCATTCAGAGATCACTATTGGGCCGAGCTTGTCATACCAAGAGCAACCCGTGGGAATCCTTGATCGTCGAGAGAAGATATTGAGGAACCAGTCTATTCCCTTGGTTCGCGTAGCATGGAGACATGGTGCGCCAGGAGAATCAACTTGGGAGCGCGAGGACGACATGCGCAAGCGTTTTCCGAACCTATTCGCAGACCAAGGTATGAATTTACATTGTTAATTTATATCTTATACCATCCTTGCATTCTATCGTGGCTTAATTTTAATTTCGAGGACGAAATTTTTACAAGTTGGGTAGAATATAAAACCCCTTCCTAGAAAATCGTATAAACCCTTTTAATTATTAATTAAATTATAGTAATTAGGTCTAAATAGGAGAAATAGATTTTTAATAATTTTTATGTTAGGTGTTCGGGCACTTAGATGACTTATGGGACCTTCAGGAATTTTTCGGAATTTATTCCATGTAGGGGACCCCTTGAACAGTTGCTAGCCTAACGATGTGCATACCCTATTTTATAAATTTTCTTATGAGTATATATATATATATATATACAAATATATATATATGTATATATATTTTAACTAAAGAAAGAAAGGAAAAGAAAAGAAAAGAAAAGAAAATAAGAATTTAATAATAAATATAATAATAATAATAATCTTACTTACTTAGAGTTCCTTAGGAAGCAACCTTGTGCTAAGCCGCACACTTGCTGCTAAGGAGACCGCTTCTATTCATCCTATTCACAGATCCCATTAGCACCCGAGACCATTCAGCGACTATTCACCCGCGGACCCGCCGCTCCTTCCCCTCTCTCTCTCTTAATATATATTATATATATATATATAGTTAGTTCTAAAACCCTAACCTAGAAACTCCAGACTTCTCTTCCCATCTATAGCCGTCACCGCAGCCAGAGAAGCCTCCCCAAGCCATCCAACCATCCCGTCGACGCCGACATCGCGAACTGCAGTCTCCCACTCGAGGCACCTTCGCTCCGGCACGAATTCCCGTTGACTCGCTCGACCAAACGCTGATCCGTTTTCATAGGTATGATCTTCCCTCAACCCTCTCCAGTATTTGTTTTATAGTCAACTTCGGAAAATGTGTGCCCCTAGGTGTAAATCAGCGTCCAAAATGGACGGACAGGCAAAATTCTGCAATCGCAGAATTCCAGATTGACCATCCGTATTGTCGAGTTCGTATCTCCCACCACAGAGATCCGAATTCGATAATTCTTTTTGATACCTGTAGAATACATGACCTAGTTTAATTTCTGTAAAATAACCCTAGGCTAATAGTTATTGTGGACATAGTTATGTTCGTCACAAAACTGTGCGCACCCACTTTTTCCGGTTTTCCAAAAGTTGGAGATCGGAGCGCGCCCCGCCAAACGGGACCGCCCCGCCGTGTGCCAAGTGTACCAAATGGTGCACACAGCATAACGGGATACGTGAAAATTCGTGGAGACTGATTCGGACGCGTGTGCGCGCCGGAATCAGGCCGTATCCGCGGACACATCTCGTGTCGCCACTTTTGTGGAACTCGTACGTATTTTGTGCACGGTTGTCAGATTGCGACGAAACTTGCGCCACTGGACTCGTGGTAACGCGCTGGTCCTGTGACCCAAATTTCACGCAATTCTGAGACGGTTGACCAAATCGTCAATTGGCGGGTCCCACAGTTGACTTTTTGGACCAAATTTTGTTCGGCTCATCGGAATCCAAATTTGGACATACCGTTGGGTTCGTATTGACATTTATAGTTGTTTGACCCATAGTTTGTCCCATTTAGAGACTGTTACCCTCGGTACGCTTTTCGGTGCAAAGTGGGCCACACGTGGACCCCACTTTTACCCGAAATTACCGTTTTGCCCCTGTGTCCAAATTGGACGAAAGGGATGTGCTTTTTAGCTATTTTGCTCATTCCAGAAACGTTGGTGATATTTATTTCAGCATCCGGAGACGTTTGTTCGGAGTCCTTAGTTCCAGGTTCAGTGTCCTTGACATTTGGGCGCGTACACTTTACAGATTTCTTGCCAGGCAAGTATACCTTGCCATTGTACTGTTTTTACATTCCATATGAGGCATGCATGTTTATTTTCTGCTTATTTAGTTCATTTATTTTAACTGCTATATAAACTGCGCGTCCAAGGAAACTTGGGTGCAACGACGGTGTCGTCGTACTATATTTTTATTTATGTACATGCATTGGACCTACTTTATGAGACTACCCCATCTTCATGAGGCATTTATGTTTCATTGGCCATGACACTATTCTTACACGAGTGTGAGTCACATGTAGGACACGGACTTGCGTACTCGGCTGGCCACTGGTACGTATAGGTCGTGCGACGGATAGGGATAACTGCCAATAGAAACTTTGCATGCTAGTAGACCTGGCGGTTATTAGAGGTTTATCGTGTCATGGACATGACATGCTTAGAGCATTGGGTGGGGAGAACAATAAGTACCGCATTTGAGCTCCTTTGCACTTTTTCTGTGAAGCCCGGATTCTCCGCTGGAGATACGGGTGATGATGACCACTATATATTATGTACTATCAGGCGGGCCACCGGCGTTCAAAAGACGACGTGCCTTTTAGGCCCCTGGCTCTTCAAAAGAGAACCATGCCAAATCCCAGTTTTCAGCCAGATAGCTCACTTGTGGGAAAATGTGTTCTTAACTGCATTCACTTAGATGGTTAGGCGACCCCATGGATGTTTATTTTCAGTACTTTATTGGCATGTGCTTTTTGTATCTTGTTACGTCCCTCTGAGGACCTGGTCCCTTCCAGATATAGGTGAGCAGGAGTACCCGCAGGAGTATGGACCTGGACCTGATGCTACCTATCAGCCTGAGGAGATCTTACCTTCTGATTATATGTGATTCATTTGCAGCTGTTTAGAGATTTTAGTTGCTATTCTTTTCTAGACATTTATTCTTATATTAGAGTTTATTCTCTTCTCTCTTTAGTAGTTTATTATAGTCGATTTGCAGTGGATTTGTTTCCACCCGACTATTGCACTTTGAGATTACTATTTGAGACTACTTCTTTGATATTCAGTTATTGATTTCCTTTATTCTATTATTGGTGTTGTGGATGAGATATAGAACTGCGTGTGACTTGTTGTGACTTATATTTACCACTGTGGATTGGATATTCATGTACAGCGTACGTGTGTATATGGTTTCCATATATTGGAGTTCGTATACATACGGCTGGCGTGTTACGTATTCCTAGTCCTACGTATTTGGGACTGGGGCGTGACAACACGAACTGATTTGAGTCGGGTGGGAAGATTGTCAGTGTAAAATCATCGTATTTGAGAATAATGCTTGTGTGAATGAGTTATGGAATAAACGTCAGGATTGGTTCAATTGGAAGTAAAGCGAATGAATGCCTCGGACATAAAGATATCCTTGTCCAAATTCGCTCTCGCTAAGCTCGGCTGAATTGTATGTATTTCAGGGATACCTTAAATATGTGTATGATCCAAACTAAGCGATATGAGAAATTCGTATTGAGCTGCAAGGAGGATGTGGGAATATAAAATTTGTGCGAGCGTTCAGCGCGAGCGAGATATTGAATCTGGATCAGGAAAATATGAGTTGCATGGAGCAGAGTTATGAATTGGGCAAACAACATACGGATAAGGAATGGATACTGGTTTGGTTCGAGGATGAACCTGATTCTAAGTGGTATATTATGTAATGCTCCGCAACCGCACGGTGTATTACGCAGAGTCAGATTAAATGAGACAATAGCTGGTTATATTTTTTGATTTATGGGATTTGGGGGCAAGTATTGATTTGAGTTGGTTTCATGTGCAGATCACAAGCGGAGTTCGATGGAGTCAGGTGTTCGTTCAGAGTAGTACTGGGATAACAGGAATAGAGCGATAATGTCGTCTTCCTTAGTCCAATCGGTCTGATAGTTTGGAGAGCACGGGCTGCTCGTACGGTCATACCAATTAAGTATATCATGCTTTGCATCGGACCACGAGTTCAAGGGATCGTCTGTATCGGCAAAGCAAAGTGCTAGCAGAATCAGACTTGGTGAGTGGGCTCTGTCCCTTCTCCTATACTCCTTCATGCCTAATAATATGGAACACACGTAATAAGGCGTGGACACTTAGACTAGAAGATGGAAATTACTATAATATAGCATGCATAGAATGTGCGTCGTTTGGTTGGATATGATTTGTGGCTTAAGTTATTTTTGTGTTGGACAGTTGGAGCTTGAGTGGATCATCTTGTGTCACTACCACATTTTCTAGGAAAGGATATTTTGGTCATTTTATAATTAATTAAATATTATGCATGTTCAATATTTATTATATTATTTAATTATTGTTAGATGTTAGTTTATTATTTTGGACTTGTTTTAGTGGACCTACCTAGTTTAGATTAGATCCATAGACCAACATTTAATTCTAGTTAGATTTGAGCCCAATAATAAGTCCATTCATTAGGAGGATGATTAACTAAGTTAAATAATTAGACTAGAACATTCCTTCCTTAATTAATTTCTTCATGAGAAGTCCCAAGGGGTATTCTAGATATTTTATAGTAGCTTGGGGAGGGAGAAATGTGGCCGACCTATATTTAAAGGGAGGGAAATTTCTCTCTCTTTATTTTTTTTATTTCCAATCTAGATCTAAAATATTCTCTTCCAAAAATTTTATTCCCACATCAAATTCCACCCAAATTTCTTTCTAATTCCTTCCCAAATCATAATTGGAGGCTATTAGAGCAAGAATCTATAAGGAGGAAGCAAGAATCTACAAGGAGGAGCAAGGATCTACAAGTTAAAGGCTATTTTCACTCAATTTGGAGGTTTCATTGGGAATCCATCTCCCAATAGGTATAATTTAATTTTTTTTCTCTCTAATTAGAATTTAAATCTATATTTTAATCATTAATAACCATCCCATATGCTAAGGCTACCTATATGAATTGAAATTAGGTTTATAGGAGGCCTATGGAGAAAGATATGTGTTATTTTATGTCAATTTTGGAAAAATTCTGAGATTGACACATCTTGTGTTTGTCAATAGGTCAATTAGACCAAATTGATATGTGTTTGATTGTGTGTGGCTAGTGTCATATCCATAATTAGATATGTGTAGGCCATATTCTGACAATTTTGAGATACGGGTTGATTTAGGGATTTTTCTCCGACACGGGGGTTTGAGCATTTTATATTTTGACACGGACACGTAGTTGAGTGGTTAGCTCTTTGTATTATTCATAATTATTATTTTAGATATGCTCGTGTCCGTTACGATACAATTATTTGTGTGATGGAGCCATTTTGCAAGCGTATCACAGATCTAGTGTGATACGGGTGCAATGCACTTCGGATGTTTGTTTTTTGCAATTTAATTCAATTATAGATATTATAATATTATAATTATAATTATTATGTGAGATATATGTATATGTATATTTATATGTTTGTTCTATAATTCTTGTTGATGTGTTGGTGATCATGGGAGAGTAGAAGTTCATGTGCTTCTCTAATATATATATATATATATATATATATATATATATATATATATATATAAGATTAATAAGTAAGCTAGTAGTTATGTATATATTGTTAATAATTAGTATATGGTATATATGAGATATATTTATGCATAAACACTAGTTAACATTAGTTTGCATTATTTCTAGATACCCCAAGGTAATGAGAGTGAGGTATCTTGGGTACGGGTATTGAATATCAAGGGGTATGTTAGTATATTAGTTTAGTATAATATTGTTATAAGTTTAAATACATATTAATACATATTAATGTGTAGTAAGGGGTATAGATATTAGTTATATATTAGATATTGAATTACCTTGAGATACCAAGGTAGCGGGACTTAACCCAACACCTTACGGCACGAGCTGACGACTGACGAAGAGACCGAGGGAGAGATGGAGAAAGCCGAAAAGAATGAAAAAGTGCTTTCGTTGATGTGTCAAGGTATTGGGTTTTATTCAAGATATTGGGTTTGAATATCAAGATGAGTGTGTAGGTGGTGTGATACCGCTTTTGGTTCAAAGTCAAGGTATCCACTTAGCATTAGTTTAGTTAAGAGTATTATATATTGTTATTTGTATACATGTATAATATTTTTATATCTAATAAATTATGTATCTTATGATACGGTATCTTGTTGGTTTCCTAGTATCCTAGTATAGCTAGTATGGCATAGTTACATAGTGTATGGACCCAATATCCTAGAGATGAACTCATACAACCTAGAAATAGTTAGTTTGACCAAGTTTTACTTGTTTGACCTAGAGTTGACCTAATTTGATTGTTTTGACTTAGAAAAGGCTTTATGACCTAAAAGTTGACTTGTTTAACTTATTTTTATTCCAAAATCTTGTCTTGATGTAATATTCCATATTTAGGTCTTTGAGGCTCCGTATCGGACATCTTTGATACTGTTCACCGGATTTCAGGTAAGTATATTCTCTGATAGTTTTTTATTTATGATATCCTCTATGTCTCTTGTATTTATTGTAGATATTCTTGATTTCTTGACACGATGGTTACACGGATTGGTATATCCGGATCTCGTCATGAGATATTATTCCTTGGTATTTATGGTGTATCTTGTGCCAACCTTATTTTTTGTTTTTCTTGTACATATACAGACATTGATTATTGGGGAGACTAGCTACCTACCCAGTGAATCTCGTGTCATAACATACCATAGTTGGATCCACTATTCCAGTCGGAGGCGGAGAGTATTTAGTGTAGATATGTGATCATACCCTCCTTGTGCATGCCTTGTTCCTTGTGAGTGTTGATCATACACCGCGCGTATGATTAACCAGGCCATTTCCTTGTGCAAGTTCCCAAGCCGATCATATGTACAAGCTGGTACTCTCTTACTTAGTTATTAGTATTTCTTGTTCATTTCTATATTGCTCATTCTCGTATTTATTTCCAATATTCCTTTTATTGCATATTTCTTATATCTCTATATTGTATATTGTATCTTGTATATTCACATCTATTTACGAATACATAGTTTATATCATTTATTAGAACTTCTGTTATGTACTTTGCTTCTTTTCTGACTGGATATTTTTTTTCCAGGTGACACCGAGGAGTGGTACCCCACTCACTATGGGCCTAAGGACGTAGTTGGCTTATAGCCGGAGACCTTGGCTTAGGAGGGTCTCATTCCGATTGAGACAGACGACCCAGGACTCATAGCATAGTAGTTAGTTTCTTTTGTACTGAATTTGTCTTCAGCTCAGTTATTAGTATTTCTTGACTCATTGGATATTATTTTGGTCTTGTGAGTTATATTGTGACTCTTCTGTTCTTTTATCATATTTGTGCATTGTTCCATCTTATAGATCTGTGATTGAGTATTCATTTTACATTGGTGGCATTATTATATATTGATTGCTAGATAGATAGTTTATCCAAACAGCGTTCTACCATCGATACTATGATGTAGGCTGGGCGTTGTTCACTACTTGCATCCCTACATCGGGTGCAGGTTGTGACACATATTTAGTGGTAACCCATGCAGGTCTTCGAGGTTGCAATTAGTGTGATTGGTAGTGGTGCTCTAAATTGAGTGCTATTATGAGCCAGTTTCAGGATATAGGATATAGGCTATAGGCTGAGAATACTCAATCACTTCTAGAAAAAAACTATATTATTCATTTTGACTATTCTTACTTGAATTTGATATTTGATCTTTAACTGTCCTTCTTCGAATGCATTATATCATGTGCCATATTGATTCTATTCTAGCTTTAGCTTCGTTTGATAGTGGTGCTTCCATAGTTTTGTATCTGTTTCTTTTGCTCTGAGGCATTATTTGGTAGCTGAGTCTTTGCTTAGGACTTACAAGATCATGACCAGGGGAGGCATTATCTTGGTTAGTGACATTTGCAAGGATCGAAGAGTTACTCTAGGAGGCCGAGAGCTGAGTGTGTATCTACTTGTAATGCTACTTCTGAGCTACGACATTGTACTCGGGATGGATTAGTTGAGTAGGCACCATACTAGTAAAGATTGTAGAGGAGGTAGAGTTTTGTTTAGTCCGTCAGGAGAGTCAGAGTTTGAGTTTGCTAGAGGAGCTACAGAGCAGGGAGAAGGCATTATCTGTGAAGCTATGGTGGAAGACAAGGAGTTGCCGCATCCGTTGATAGCAGAGTTCTTGGATGTGTTTTCTGAGGAATTGACACGATTACCGCCAGATCGAGAAGTTAAATTCTCTATAGACTTGGTGCCAGGTGCAGAACCAATTTCACAGTATGTCTATAGAGTAAACAACGAGCTGGTCGAGATGAAGAAGCAGGTGGATGAGTTGCATGATAAGGGGTTTATCAGATCCAGTTCTTCATCGTGGAGAGCCTTGGTATTGAGAATGGATCTGTGCATCGATTACAGAGCATTGAATAATCTTACTATCAAGAATAAATACCCGTTACTACGGATTGATGACCTGTTCGATCAGTTGAGTGGCGCCAAGGTATTTTCCAAGATAGACTTGAGATCAGGCTACCACCAGGTGAAAGTAAAATCGGAGGACATTTTGAAGACTGCTTTTAGGACACGGTATGGCTAGTATGAGTTTATGGTGATGCCGTTTGGGTTGACTAATTCTCCGACAATATTTATGAATTTAATGAACAAGGTATTCCATCAGTACCTTAACAAGTTCGTGGTGGTGTTCATCGATGACATATTCATATACTCAAAGACACCTAAGGAGCACGAGAAGCATTTACGGATTGTGTTGGATGTGCTGAGGAAGGAGAAGCTGTATGGAAAGCTGTCGAAGTGTGAGTTCTTCCTGGATAAGGTGGAGTTCTTAGCACATGTTGTGACTGGTGATAGAATTTTAGTGGATCCGAAGAAGATCGTAGTAGTGGAGTCTTGGAAGACCCCGAGTTCAGTGTTAGAGATTAGAAGTTTCTTGGGTTTAGCAGGCTACTACAGGAAGTTTGTGCAAAAAATTTCGAGGATTATAGAGCCGATGACTAGACTCACCAGGAAGGATGCAGAGTTTATTTGGACAAAGGAGTGACATGTTACTTTTAAGGAATTAAAGAAGATGTTGACATCTGCTCCTATTTTGACATTGCCATCAGGGTCTGGATGTTTCACTATTTATAGTGATGCATAGGGGAAAGGTCTGGGTTGTGTTCTTTGGCATAATATGAAAGTGATTGCCTATGCATCCAGGCAATTGCGTTCTCATAAGAAGAACTATCCTACCCACAATCTGGAGTTGGCAGCAGTCACCTTTGTCCTGAAGTTGTAGAAATACTATTTGTACGAAGAGCATGCGAAGATCTTCATAGACCACAAGAGCTTGAAGTACGTTTTCACTCAGAAGGATTTAAACTTGAGGTAGCGTCGGTGGTTGGAATTGATAAAGGATTTTGACATATCTTTACAGTATCATCCTGGAAAAGCCAATGTAGTTGTCGATGCCTTGAGCAGGTATCCGGTAGCTATAATTTTAATGTAGGATCGATATTTATTGGAGGACTTGGAGAGATTATGGATATACTCAAAGGTTATGGACAGGATCAAGACAGCCCTATATGAGGATGTATCTCTGAGGAGCATCAAAGCTCAGGTGAAAGCAGGATTGGAGGATAATTTTACCATTGCTGAGGATGGTTCTTTGTGGTATTGTATTAGATTATGTGTGCCTAGTGGGGAGCTGCGTGAGAAGGTGTTGCAGGAAGCGCATCGCTCTCAATATTGTATGAAGAGGGAGGTGGCACAGTTTGTATCCAGATGCTTAGTGTGCCAGCAGGTAAAAGCCAAGAGGAAGAGGCCAGGTGATTTACTTCAGCCATTACCCATTCTAGAGTGGAAGTGGAAATACATTACTATAGATTTTGTGTTCGGACTTCCACGATCTCTAGGAGGAAAAGACGCGATTTGGGTCATCGTTGACAGGTTGACCAAGTCGGCCCACTTTTTGTCTTTCAAGGTGGGTTTGTCTACGGAGAAGTAGCAGAGGTGTATGTGAGATAGATCATCAGGATACATAGGGTTCCCGTCAGCATAGTCTCGGATCGGGATAGTCGTTTCACTTCTCTTTTTTGGAGGAGTTTACAGGCAAGTTTGGCCACCCAGCTCAAGTTCAGTACTACATATCATTCCCAGACAGATTGACAGTCAGAGAGGACTATTTAGACTCTAGAGGATATACTGCGCATCTATGTACTAAATTTTGGAGGATCTTGGGAGGACCATCTCCATTTGGTAGAGTTCGCTTACAATAACAGCTACTAGGCTAGTATAGAGATATCACCATTTGAGGCTTTGTACGGTCGGAGATGTCCTACTACCTTGTCATGGGACGATACTGGGGAAAGAGTTTTGCTAGGGCCAGAGATGGTTGTGGATACAGCGGAGAAGGTTAAGCTGATCAGAGACAGACTTCGAGTGGCACAGGACAGACAGCGACATTGGGCCGATAGCCACCGGTGTCATGACCCGCACCCGGTATAGGGGTACGAGAGCATGGGTACGCCCAGCCTACGCCGCAGCATCGGCGGTAGAATGCTGTCGAGGTCCAGCACTATCTAAATAGTCTTGCACTAGTATCCAACTCCATAAGGAGACACAGATAACTATATAGAATAACATACTCAATCACATAACTATAGCATGATAAGAAATCGAAGAAATAAATAAGAATACAACACAAGTCTAATGTAAATAAATCTAACTCAACAATAAATCCAAGTCTCAACAAAATGCCGGAGAGAAATCCGGTACCAAATAAACTACTGAAGGAAACTAACTAGATAACTAGTGATTCCGGCTAAACCTCCCAGAATTATGACTGCACTACTAAAATCAAGTCTGCAGCTACTCACCCTGTGGTCCACAAGTGTCGGATACCAGTCCTCTAGGCATAGTCTGGAAAATATTTTCTAGTTAGGAAGGAGCAAAGTACATTTCTAATAGCAGTTCTATATCAATGATATAAACTATATAGCAGTATATAGATAGAAATATACAAGATGCATGTATATGTACGAGAAACAAACAATAAAGGATATACTGGAAATACTGTAAGTAAATGCAGGAAAGGAACAATATGTCAATGAATAAGAATACTATGACTAAGTGTGTGAGTACTAGCTTTAACATGTGATCGGCTTGGGACTGGTAAACTCTTTACATTGGTTAGCGATCATCCTTGAGGTCAGGCTAATCCATACGAATAGCTATGATGCGAGTAATAGTCAGGCTAACCACATGTAACAATGATGAGGCATGTAATGGTAAGGCTGCACCCGACGTGAGATGTGGGGTAAGCTATGATGCATGTAGAGTTGGGTATGATCACATGTCTACACTAAAATACTTTCCACCCCCGACTGGTATAGTAGATCCAACCATGGTACGCTATGGCACGGGATTCCCTAGGGAGGTAGCAAATCTCTCCGAAAATCAGTGTCTATACATGTACAAGATAACAATAAAATAAGACTTGTACAAGCTACACCATGAACAAGGAATAACATCTCATAACGAGATCCGTATATACCAATCCGTGTAACCATCATGTCAAGAGCATGGATATTTACACTAGATACAGTGAACATAGGGGATATCATAAATAAGAAGCTAATCGGAGAATGTACTCGCCTTGGGTCCTTAGCTGGTAAAACCAATGTCCTGTCCCAGAGTATCGTTTGGAGGATCCAACCGTCCTATAAACATATAATAAATGTAATCTTGCATCAGATGCTACACTAACACAACACAAATATATTAAACTCAGGGGCTATGCCAGGTATGATACTGGTCAACTAGGGTCATCTAGTAAACAAACATCTATAACACATTATACCTATTTAACTAACATATACATTAATGTATATATACATATATACTGATTTTGAGGATGTACTATATATATATATATATATATATATATATATATATATATATATATATATATACTAAGTGAAATAACACATATACCATATACGTATATATGTACATATTTATACCAAAATAAATATGTATATTATGCTACACATACATATATACTAAAATACGTTTTTATTAAACATATAACAAAATAAATATGTATATTTATATTTATATATTCACCAATTATAATTACATACATATACTAAAAATGTATGTATACATATATACCAATTTTATATATAGAAAATATATTAATTATATACAAAAATATATATATATATATACATGTACCAATAATACATATACTAGAATACGTATATATATATATATATATATATATATATATATATATATATATATATATATATATATATATATATATCATATTAAATATATATACATATACATATACATATTAGACATTAATTAAATACACAATATACATATACATATATTAGTATTTACATATACGTATATACGTATTTATACATACATACACATATACACGTATACGCATACATATACGTATACACATATATACGTACACATATACACATATATATATACGTATACGTATTTATACGTATAACACAAATACATATTATATGTACATACACTAAAGGAGGGAAGAGGGAAGGGAGGCTCTCACAGAGGTGGTGGTCGGGGGACACAGACCGGAGTGCAGGGAGGCCGCCGGGAAGGAGCAGGAGGAGGAAGACGGGGTGCTCGCCGGAGGGGAGCTTGAGGCTGCTGAGGAAGGAGGCTGCGGATGGAGGAGTTGCTCGACGTGGAGTCGAGGGAAAGGACTCGGCTGAAGGGGAGTGCTGGCGGGGATGCTCTGCTGACAGGCCTGGCCGGAGACTGGTGGCGGAGGCAGCAGGTCAGCTCGTTCTGGCCGGAGACTGGGAAGAAACTGCTCGGAGTCGATGGCAGAGCGGGGTGGCGAGTTGTAGCAGGCCGGCTGCTAGTGGAGGTCTTCGCCGGGGCGCAGGGAGGAGGATGAGGAGATCCGAGGAGGGAAGTCGAGGGAGATGTGCAGCAGGGGTTGGTTCAGGTAGTGGAGTCGGTGGCGTTCGACCAAAGAAAATGGAGGCTGGAGGGAACGAGGGGAGTGGAGTGGAGAGCCGGCGGGTGGAGCTCGACGCCGGAGTTGGAGTGATGCATGGAGGAGGAAGGAGTGATGGCTGGTGGTGGAGAACGATTGGCTGCTGGACTGAGGGAGGGGATTGGCGGAGTCGTGGAGGAGATGGAAGAGGAGCGGGGATGTGTAGGGAGTCGGGTGTTGGTCTTGGCCGGAGCCGAAGCTGCGGGCTTGCGGTGTCTGCCGGAGTTGAGGCCGGGCGGAGCAGCTGTAGCAATCGGGAAGAGCGGGATGGTCGGACCGGGGAAGAGCTGATGTGAACTCGGGTTGCCATCGCCAGGCTCGGGCGGTCGTCTCATGCAGGAAAGTGGTGCAGTAGTGCAGCCGGGCAGCTGCGGGTCGCAGGTTGAAGAAGGAGGAGGAAGATCGGAGCTCTAGGCGGGGCTCGGCCGGATGGTGACCGGAGGAAAGAGGAGAAGCCGAGGTCGTCTTGCTGGCTGGGCCGAAGGAGATTCGGGATGATCTGGCCGGAGAGATGAACCGTGAACAGTGGGGGATGGTGATGATTTCTCCCCCTCTTAAAAATTTAAAATACAAGGAGAAGGGAAGAAGAAGAAGAAGAAGAAGAAGAAGAAAAGAGAAGAAGGGAAGAAAAATAAAATGAAGAAATGGGGGCTACGGTTGGGTGTGGGCTAGCCTAGGTTTTTGGGGATTAGGGTTTCCTTAGGAAGAGGGGATGATGGGACATTAAATAGGGAGAGGGTGTGTGGGAATGAAGGGTGAGGATGCACCCATTATAAATGGGTGGTTAGGATTTGACATGAAGGAAATTCCTTCATGTGAGGATGAGGGTGTTGACTAAGTCAATATTTGGGTCTCTCCATTTAGTTGAACCAGTGGGGTGTTGACACCTAATACAAATTTATAAATTAGCCCCCTTAAATTTGGGTATTTGCACAGACGCATAAAATGATGAAAATTTGGAGGGCGATTCGGTTGGCATTTTGCAGGGTGAGGGGGCGTTGTGTGCTTGGTATGGGCTTAATTAACAGGGTACTGGAATTAAACCAGGATTTATGGAATCAGTCAAAATGCTATCCTCAATTTAATTAGAAATAAATACAAGCTGTGTTCTAAAATTAATTAGGAGTACATGGGACCAAAATTAGGTCGGGTCATTAATATCATTACTGAAGAAGACTCAGAGCAAAATTTTACCCTAATTTGGGTCGTACGGAAAATGGGTCAAGATCGACTCCAATTTCGATTGGAACGCACAACGATACAAAATTGAAATTTATTTAGAATTTAAATAAACATCCACGACGATTATTGTGCGGCTAAAATGAAGCACAAGAGGGCAAAATTATGAGTTACAAAAATGGCAGAATAAAAGGCGGGCACGTTTAGGGCAATGTTGTAAAATTTGTTGGAAGGCAAAAGCTAGGGTAGCGCTCCAAATATCGAAGCAACGGCAGCGCGCAACAATTAAATAAATTTACGGTAGCTAATTATGACATCCAATAATTAAATCCTAAATAATGTAATTAAATACATAATCCCCATAATCCTGTCTGGTGTTCGTCTAGTGGGCTTCTAGGTCAAGTCTACTAGCTCAAACATTAATGAACACTGTAAATAATAATATATTTAATTACACATCTCACGAAATTATTTAATTTAAATACACCTATCGAGAAATTATTTAATATAAATACCATAATATTAATAATATATAAAAAGTCGAAAATATCCCTCTTTTCATTATGTGGTAGTGACAAGTCTACCCTCCTTAAAAGAATTTCGTCATCGAAATTTAAAATCCTCATAGTAGCGTTTATTATATTATTTTTCATCAATGGTTAAATTCACCAACCCACAAAATCCTGAAACAATCCACCTTGTCATTTCACAATTTTTAAAAATTCTGAATTTATTGTATTCCTGAAAAATCCTCGAAATAAAATCTGTCTCCATTTTTCTCACAATTTCCTTCGAATTTTTAAGTTAATTAAATACTCGAAATTTGATATCTACTCCTCAAATTTAATTTCAATCAATGCATATATAAAAATTGAATCTCGTCCCAAAAAGTCTGAATCCAAACAATAATCCATCAATGATCTTATTCTTCGGTTTCCTTTTTTCTCAAAATACTCAACAATGCGGCACTTATAGATCCTTCAAATGCAACGTCCACAATATAAAATTTTAAAATTTATAATTTGCGTCAAATAAACATAATGACAATCTCCTAAATTTCCTCAAGTTTTTAATGATAGATATATCATAATCAATAATCATCAATCCTACCATATTAAATTCTTTACCTCTCATTTAAATTAATATTTATCCTCAAATTTTAATGGTATTTTAATCATATCTCAATCTTGATAAAATCGAGGATTCATCAACTCTGCCATATTAAATTCTTAACTCTTTGTGCTTATCTTCCAAAAAATTTAGCATCTTGTTTCTCTTGTCAAGTCATAACCTCTTCATAAATCTACTATGGTTAAACCTTAATAATTATGGTCTAAGAAAATTCTACCTACAGCCATGCAATCTAAGAAAAATATGTACGGTCATGTGTCTTTTGTCATGGTATTACAGTCTCTGTCAGGGTGTACTACTAACTACATTCTAACAAGAAAATCACGAATACAAGCCACGGTACTAGGGAATCAATCAATCAGAAGATGAAAACAAACATGAGAAAAAGAAGGAACCTGCTAACATATTTCTTGCAGTATCTCCTATCTCTAACAAACACTTAACTCTGGCACATTCACTAACTAATTCCTATTCCTGTACACTAGTACCCATAACAACTAATCATTAATCCACAAGATCCATGAATACATCCATATTGCACACACTTGTCTATTAATACCAAAATCTGATACCAAGAACCTCTAACACAATCATAGGTCAAATGATGCATATAAAGTTTGATACCTCTATCTCTTTAGGTACCTCTGTTCTACTATAAGTACACTCACTGCTAGCTCTCTTACCTACTACAATTGTTCATACTAGTAGTTCTTATCACTCAAGTGCACGCCAAGTGCAACACACCATGCTAAGTACTGTTCTTTCTAGTACAACTCTAGGTGGACACCTAAGTCTGTTTGCAGTGCCATCTCAAAATATTCTCAAGTCAACAGATCCTTACGTTTGTACTTCATCCACTCATATACTAATATATATATTTCTTACCCACCGTAAAAATTTAATCCTCAAAATGAGATCATCAAAGTTTAACTTCTCGAACGATTTAAAATAAAAGACATATACTTCCTCAAAAGTCAGATACTCAAGATCGAAATAAAATTTTAATCACTTCTAAAATCTTTATAGCCTTGACCACAAATTTTTTTTTCGAATCCTCAAACATTTAATAACATAGAATCTTAACTTCTCAAAATCCTTAAAATTAAATTTTTATTTCCACTCTTCCATTTAAATCTGCAAGCATATATATAAATACTCATAGTCTCTAATACTCGAGGTGCACTCAATACATTTATTGTCTACAACTCTCATCTGGGTACTATAATTGTACTGACCGAATTAATTGCACTATTACTCCCGATGATTAAGTTATCATCACACGTATTTTCTTCCATGATTTTCAATCTATATCAACTGGTATATCGTCTAATTATCATCACGCAAGTGCTTACTGTTATTATCATCATTCTCGATTAATCCTCGATATAGAATCATTAGTACCCTTGGTATGATATCACTAGCTTCATTATTGGATCACCTCATCAAACTTATTAGAACTCATGATTATCTGTACCTTCTATAACACTCATGTTTTTTTACTCCCATGGACAAGTATATGGTTCCTCATCTCGATTGATGTTTATGTATTTCCCTTTAATCTTTTACAGCCTGTTAAACTAATCTGTGATACGCTTCACCACTTTTATTACCAATCCTGATATGACATCTCATTATAGCTCTTTATGCATATATATTTCCTTACCTTTAACACTCCCGATATCAATTATCAAATTGAACATCATGCTTCATTAATCCTTAACACCATTCCTGGATACTTAATTGTTTACATAGATCATCCAGTTACATATTCATGATTATCCAGGACGGGTATGTTGGCTCTGATACTAACTCTTGGAACTATCAATACTCTATACTCTCCTTTACTCACAGTGCTATAATGATACTTCCTAGAACCATTGTTACAAGGTACTATGCTATGGGTTAACTCTAGGTTAAGGCCTACTGCTCACATGTCCAACTAGGAAACACTTACAACTCACTAGCAACACTCAGTCAATACTAATACTCAAGACACAGCCATAATTATAAGTCATTAATTATCATACTTAACAAGGAATCCTCAATGAATAGGAGCTCAAAAAGACTGGATTGAGGACTGAAGGTGTTTCTACTGCTAGCAACAAAAGAACGATGGAATAAAGTCATGTATTAACAAAAATAAATAAGTATTGAGATGATACTTTAAGAACCAATTTTTAAGATACAACCTGATAATCATACACGTCGGTCAAAAATCATGACGCTGAGAATCCTCGCCATGCCAGTAAGCATAGGTGCGATAAACGACAGGTTCCGTAACTAAAGTACACAACCCTATAATCATGTCATCTAGAATCTTCGCCATGCCAACCGGTATGGTTACGATAAACTCTAGGTTCCATAACCAAAGCAGAAGTTTTACCTTTCTCACTGTTCTCATCAATATATGTCATCAGATGATATCGTAAAGTTTAGTCCGTAAAATTTATCTCGATATGAAATCAAACTCTACAATGAAACCAAGATCCTAATAACTGATCAACAATAATCAAATTCAATATCAACAAGTGATAACGGACGAAAGCAAGGGAAATAATTTAAAGTAGAAATTATAATAAGATTCTCAAGGGTCATCCCAGGAATCTCTCAAGAATTTGTGATTGAGTATCCTCTCTCATCCTAGTATCCTATGTCCTATATTCTATAGCAGGCACGCAGTATTATAACTAATACGTCGCACTACCACGATATCGCACAACTTACGAAGTCAGACCTGCATGGGCCACCACTAAAAATGTTTCACGACCCGCACCCGGTATAGGGGTACGAGAGCGTGGGTACGCCCAGCCTACGCCGCAGCATCGGAGGTAGAACGCTGTCTAGGTCCAACACTATCTAAACAGTCTCGCACTAGTATCCAACTCCATAAGGAGATACGGATAACTATATAGAATAACATACTCAATCACATAACTACAACACAATAAGAAATCGAAGAAACAAATAAGAATATAACACAAGTCTAATATAAATAAATCTAACTCAACAATAAATCCAAGTCTCAACAAAATGCCGGAGACAAATCCGGTACCAAATAAACTACTGAAGGAAACTAACTAGATAACTAGTGATTCCGGCTAAACCTCTCGGAATTATGACTGCACTACTAAAACCAAGTCTGCAGCTACTCACCCTGTGGTCCACAAGTGTCGGATACCAGTCCTCTAGGCATAGTCTGGAAAATATTTTCCAGTCAGAAAGGAGCAAAGTATATTTCTAATAGCAGTTCTATATCAATGATATAAACTATGTAGCAGTATATAGATAGAAATATACAAGATGCATGTATATGTACGAGAAACATACAATAAAGGATATACTGGAAATACTGTAAGTAAATGCAGGAAAGGAACAATATATCAATGAATAAGAATACTATGACTAAGTGTGTGAGTACTAGCTTTAACATGTGATCGGCTTGGGATTGGTAAACTCATTACATTGGTTAGCGATCATCCTTGAGGTCAGGCTAATCCGTACAGATAGCTATGATACGAGTAATAGTCAGGCTAACCACATGTAACAGTGATGAGGCATGTAATGGTAAGGCTACACCCGACGTGAGATGTGGGGTGAGCTATGATGCATGTAGAGTTGGGTATGATCACATATCTACACTAAAATACTCTCCACCCCCGACTGGTATAGTAGATCCAACCATGGTATGCTATGGCACGGGATTCCCTAGGGTGGTAGCAAATCTTCCCGGAAATCAGTGTTTGTACATGTACAAGATAACAATATAACAAGACTGTACAAGCTACACCATGAACAAGGAATAACATCTCATGACGAGATCCGTATATACCAATCCGTGTAACCATCGTATCAAGAGCATGGATATTTACACTAGATATAGTGAACATAGGGGATATCATAAATAAGAAGCTAATCAGATAATGTACTCGCCTTGGGTCCTTAGCTGGTAAAACCAATATCCTGTCCCAGAGTATCGTTTGGAGGATCCAACAGTCCTATAAACATATAATAAATATAATCTTGCATCAGATGCTACACTAACACAACACAAATGTATTGAACTCAGGGGCTATGCCAGGTATGATACTAGTCAACTAGGGTCATCTAGTAGACAGACATCTATAACACATTACACCTATTTAACTAACTTATACATTAATGTATATATACATATATACTGATTTTGAGGATGTACTATATATATATATATATATATATATATATATATAGAGTACATACTAAGTAAAATTATACATATACCATATACGTATATATGTACATATTTATACCAAAATAAATATGTATATTATGCTACACATAGATATATACTAAAATACGTTTTTATTAAACATATAACAAAATAAATATGTATATTTATATTTATATATTCACCAATTATAATTACGTACATATACTAAAAATGTATGTATACATATATATCAATTATATATATATATAATATATTAAGGATATACAAATATATATATATATATATATATATATATATATATATATATATATATATATATATATATATATATATATTATATATATATATATATATATATATATATATATATATATATATATATATACATGTACCAATAATACATATACTAGAATACATATATATATATATATATATATATATATATATATATATAAATCATATTATATATATATATATATATATATATATATATATATATATATATATATATATATATATAAATCATATTAAATATATATACATATACATATTAGACATTAATTAAATACACAATATACATATACATATACTAGTATTTACATATACGTATATACGTATTTATACATACATACACGTATATGCACGCATATACGTATATACACATATATACGTACACATATACATATACGTATATACATATATATACGTACACATATACACATATATATATATACGTATACGTATTTATACGTATAACACAAATACATATTATATGTACATACACTAAAGGAGGGAAGAGGGAAGGGAGGCTCTCACAGAGGTGGTGGTCGGAGGACACAAGCCGGAGTGCAGGGAGGCCGCCGGAAAGGAGCAGGAGGAGGAAGACGGGGTGCTCGCCGGAGGGGAGCTTGAGGCTGCTGAGGAAGGAGGCTGCGGATGGAGGAGTTGCTCGGCGTAGAGTCGAGGGAAAGGACTCGGCTGAAGGGGAGTGCTGGCGGGGATGCTCTGCTGACGGGCCTGGCCGGAGACTGGTGGCGGAGGCAGCAGGTCAGCTCGTTCTGGCCGGAGACTGGGAAGAAACTGCTCGGAGTCGATGGTGGTGCTGCTCCGGCATTGTGGAGTCGAGAAGGGGATGAACGGAGCGGGGTGGCGAGTTGCAGCAGGCCGGCTGCTGGTGGAGGTCTTCGCCGGGGCGCAGGGAGGAGGATGAGGAGATCCGAGGAGGGAAGTCGAGGGAGATGTGCAGCAGGGGTTGGTTCAGGTGGTGGAGTCGGTGGCGTTCGGTCGGAGAAAATAGAGGCTGGAGGGAACGAGGGGAGTGGAGTGGAGAGCCGGCGGGTGGAGCTCGACGCCGGAGTTGGAGTGATGCACGGAGAAGGAAGGAGTGATGGCTGGTGGTGGAGAATGGTTGGCCGCCGGACTGAGGGAGGGGATTGGCGGAGTCGTGGAGGATATGGAGGAGGAGCGGGGATGTGCAGGGAGTCGGGTGTTGGTCTTGGCCGGAGCCTAAGCTGCGGGCTCGCGGTGTCTGCCAGAGATGAGGCCGGGCGGAGCAGTTGTAGCAGTTGGGAAGAGCGGGATGGTTGGACCGGGGAAGAGCTGATGTGAACTCGGGTTGCCATCGCCAGGCTCGGGCGGTCGTCTCATGCAGGGAAGTGGTGCAGTAGTACAGCCGGGGAGCTGCGGGTCGCAGGTTGAAGAAGGAGGAGGAAGATCGGAGCTCTAGGCGGGGCTCGGCAGGATGGTGACCGGAGGGAAGAGGAGAAGCCGAGGTCGTCTTGCTGGCTGGGCCGAAGGAGATTCGGGATGATCTGGCCGGAGAGATGAACCGTGGACAGTGGGGGATGGTGATGATTTCCCCCCCTCTTAAAAATTTAAAATACAAGGAGAAGGGAAGAAGAAGAAGAAGAAGAAGAAGAAGAAGAAGAAAAGAGAAGAAGGGAAGAAAAATAAAATGAAGAAATGGGGGCTACGGTTGGGTGTGGGCTAGCCTAGGTTTTTGGGGATTAGGGTTTCCTTAGGAAGAGGGGATGATGGGACATTAAATAGGGAGAGGGTGTGTGGGAATGAAGGGTGAGGATGCACCCATTATAAATGGGTGGTTAGGATTTGACATGAAGGAAATTCCTTCATGTGAGGATGAGGGTGTTGACTAAGTCAATATTTGGGTCTCTCCATTTAGTTGAACCAGTGGGGTGTTGACACCTAATATAAATTTGTAAATTAGCCCCCTTAAATTTGGGTATTTGCACAGACGCATAAAATGATTAAAATTTGGAGGGTGATTCGGTGTTTGACGTTTTGCAGGGTGAGGGGGCGTTGTGTGCTTGGTATGGGCTTAATTAATAGGGTACTGGAATTCAACCAGGATTTACGGAATCAGTCAAAATGCTATCCTCAATTTAATTAGAAATAAATGCAAGCTGTGTTCTAAAATTAATTAGGAGTACATGGGACCAAAATCAGGTCGGGTCATCAATATCATTACTGAAGAAGACTCGGAGCAGAATATTACCCTAATTTGGGTCTCACAGAAAATGGGTCAAGATCGACTCCAATTTCGATTGGAACGCACAACGATACAAAATTAGAATTTATTTAGAATTTAAATAAACGTCCGCGACGATTATTGTGCGGCTAAAATAAAGCTCAAGAGGGCAAAATTATGAGTTACAAAAATGGCAGAATGGAAGGCGGGCACGTCTAGGGCAATGTTATGAAATTTGTTGGAAGGCAAAAGCTAGGGTAGCGCTCCAAATATCGAAGCAACGGCAGCGCACAATAATTAAATAAATTTACGGTAGCTAATTACGACATCCAATAATTAAATCCTAAATAATGTAATTAAATACATAATCCCCATAATCCTGTCAGGTGTTCGTCTAGTGGGCTTCTAGGTCAAGTCTACCAGCTCAAACATTAATGAACACTGTAAATAATAATATATTTAATTACACATCTCACGAAATTATTTAATTTAAATACACCTATCGAGAAATTATTTAATATAAATACCATAATATTAATAATATATAAAAAGTCAAAAATATCCCTATTTTCAGAATGTGGTAGTGACAACCGGAGACCTTTGGAGTTTGAGGTATAGTTTTAGATTTTTGTTTGTGCTTGTTTGTTATAGATTAAATTTTTAAGGTTGTATTTTATTCTAGGTGGATGGTCTGGTGTTTCTGAGAATTTTTTTGACACGAGGCACGATTTGTTTCGGTGGAGGCGAAAAGCTTAGTCCACGATTCATCGGACCTTTCAATATTCTTGAGAGGATCGGTGCAGTTGCTTACAGACTAGACTTGCCACATGTATTGGAGAGAGTGCACAATATTTTTTATGTGTCACAGTTGAGACGGTATGTGGCGGATCCTAGTCACATGTTGGATCACTCGGAGATAGAGGTGGGCCCTACTCTTAGCTATCCAGAGCAGCCAGTTGAGATTTTGGATCGAAGAAAAAGGTACTGAGAAACCAGACTATTCCCTTGGTACGCATCGCATGGAGGCATCAATCTCTGGGGGGTCTACTTGGAAGAGAGAGGATAAAATGCGAGAGCGTTATTCATATTTGTTTGTGCCTTGAGGTATGTTATTTTCTGATTATGTTCTGTTATGTTTTTATTTTCTCAGGGTACCTTCGTCTTTAAATTTTGAGGACAAAATTATTTTAAGGGGAGTAGACTTGTGACTACCACATTTTCTAGAAAATAGTATTTTGGTCATTTTATAATTAATTAAATATTGTGCATGTTAAATATTTATTTATTATATTATTTAATTATTGTTAGATGTTAGTTTATTATTTTGGACTTATTTTAGTGAACCTAACTAGTTTAGATTAGATCCATGGACCAATATTTAATTCCAGTTAGATTTGAGCCTAATAGTAAGCCCATTCATTAGGAGGATGATTAATTAAGTTAAACTAATTAGACTAGAACCTTCATTCCTTAATTAATTTCTTCATGAGAAGCCCCAAGGGGTATTCTAAAAATTTTATAGTAGCTTGGGGAGAAGGAAATATGGCCGGCCTATATTTAAAGGGAGAGAAATTTCTCTCTTTATTTTTTATTTCTAATCTAGATCTAGAATTTTCTCTTCCAAATTTCTTCATTTTCACATTAAATTTCACCCAAAATTTATTCCAATTCTTTCCCAAATCATCATTGGAGGCTATTAGAGTAAGGATCTACAAGGAGAAAGTAAGGATCTACAAGGAGGATCAATGATCTACAAGTTGAAGGCTCTTTCACTCAATTTAGAGGTTTTATTGGAAATGCATATCCTAATAGGTACAATTTAGTTTTTCTTATCTAATTAGACTCTAAATCTATATTTTAATCATTAGGAACCACCTCATATGCTAAGGCTGTCCATAGGAATTGGAATTAGGTTCATGGGAGGCCTATGGAGAAAATTATGTGTTGTTTTGTGTCAATTTTGGGTGAAATTCAAGATTGACACATCTTGTGTTTGTCAATAGATCAATTAGACCAAATTGATATATGTTTGATTGTGTGTAGCTAATATCGTTTCCATAATTTGATACGTGTAGGCCGTATCCCGACAATTTGGAGATACGGGTTTATTTGGGAGTTTTTCTCCGTCACGGGAGTTTGAACATGTCATATTTTAACACGGACACGTAGTTGAGTGGTTAGCTCTTCGTATTATTCATAATTATTATTTTAGACCTGCTTGTGTCCGTTGGGATACAATTGGTTGTATGGTGGAGCTATATCACAAGCGTATCATAGATCTAGTGTAATACGGGTGCGGTGCACTTCACGTGTTTGTTCTTTATAATTTAATTAAATTATAGATATTATAATATTACAATTATAATTATTTTGTGAGATATATGTATATGTATATTTATATGTTTGTTCTATAATTCTTTTTAATGTATTGGTGATCATGGGAGAGGAGAAGTTCTTGTGCTTCTCTAATATATATATATATATATATATATATATATATATATATATATATATATATATATATAAGATGTTTATTTATGACTGTGAGCATGAGGGAAGAAGAAACAATAGAAAAACAATGAGAAAACAGTGAGAAAAGCAATGATAAGCAGTGGAAGAAAAGTTGAGAGAAGCAGGAAAAAATAGCAGCAATAGCAGCAGCAAAAGCAAAAGAAAGAAGAAGCTGCAGTAGAAACCGCAGCAGACGTAGAAAGCAGAAGTAGAAGTAGCGGCAGAAGCTGAAGCAAGAAGCAGCAGCGGTAGCAGAAGCAGAAAGTAATAGCAACTGCAGTAAGCAGCGGCAACAGATGTCGATAAGTAACAACTTTTCGTTAAGTTGATAAGTTATAAGTTAGTTTATTTATTTGATAAGCTAGTAAATTAATAAGCTAGTGTATATATATATATATATATATATATATATATATATATATATATATATATATATAAGATTAATTAGTAAGCTAGTAGTTATTTATATATTGTTAATAATTAGTATATGGTATCTGTTGCTAGTAGTTATAAGATTAATTAGTAAGCTAGTAGTTATATATATATATATATATATATATATATATATATATATATATATATATATATATATATATATATATATATAAGACCAAGTATCTGACGCTCTCCCACGTCACTCCAACATACCGCTGACCTACACTTTCTGCTGTACAATACCTCATAAGGTGCTATATGTATGCTTGCTTGGTAGCTGTTGTTGTAGGAGAATTCTACCAAGTGGAGATGGTTCTCCCAAGATCCTCCAAAGTCGACCATGCACGCTCCCAATATATCCTTTAGTATCTGAATTATGCGCTCTGACTGACCATCAGTCTGTGGATGATATGCAGTGCTGAACTTGAGGCAAGTTCCTAGACTCTCCTGCATACTCCGCCAAAAATGTGACATGAATCTGGAATCACGATCAGATACAATGCTAACAGGCACTCCATGTAGTCGTAACATCTGCCTTATATACATGTCAGCCAATATCTTCGTGGACTGCCTAACTCTGAAGGGCAAAAAATGTGCTGACTTGGTGATTTGGTCCACGACAACCCAGATTGCATCCTTTCTGCGAGGGCTCCTCGAAAATCCCGTGATGAAGTCATTGGTAATATGCTCCCACTTCCGTTCGGGAATTGGAAACGGCTGCAATAGTCCTGCAGTCCTCTGGTATTCAGCCTTGACTTGCTGACAGACCAAACATCTCGCCATGAATCTCGCAATCTCCCTCTTCATCCCATGCCACCAGTAGTGTTACCTCAATTCTTGGGACATCTTCGTACCCCCGGGATAAATAGAATAAATTGAGCTATGGGCCTCGGTCATCAACTCCTGGCATAGCTCGCAACTCATAACATATAGGTGATATCCATACCTCAATGTTTCATCTTCATGAATCCGGAGTCCCGTCTGCATGCCGGACTCTATCCTCTCACGCAGTCGTCGAAATCCCACATCGGTAGGAAGGGTTGCCTTGATCCTCTCAACCAATGTAGACTGAACCTCTAGACTGGCCATCTGTCCATCCATGCCTGGCATTACAACCTCTATCCCGAGCTCCTGAAGATCCTCTAACAAATATCACTGAGTCGTCAAAAAGTATGCCATGGGCTTCCTGCTTAAGGCATCTGCTACAACATTCGCCTTGCCAGGGTGGTACTGTAACTCAATATCATAGTCTAGACTTAACCTCATAATAGAAGGTAGGTGACTAGCCAACGCCTTTATCTCAAGTTGAGCTCCTTCTGAGTGTAGATATACTTCAGACTTTTATGATCTGTGTAAATCTCAACCTGCTCTCCATAAAGGTAGTGCCGACATAGCTTTAGTACAAATATTACTACAGCTAGCTCTAGATCATGTGTCAGGTATTTCTTCTCATGAACCCTCAGTTGTCTCGATGCGTAAGCTATCACCTTGTCGTGTTGCATCAGTACACATCCTAATCCACTCCCTGATGCATCGCTATACACCACAAATCCTCTCGATCTAGAAAAAAGTGTCAAAATTGGTGCTGACGTCAGATGCTTCTTCAGCTTATCAAAAGATGTCTGACACTCCTCAGTCCAGATAAACTCCTTGCCTTTACGTGTCAACCGCGTCATAGGCGCAGCGATCCTCGAGAAGTTTTCCATGAATCTCCGATAATATCCGACAAGTCCGAGAAAATTTTTAACCTCCGTAACTTATGTAGGGGTAGGCCATGCCTCTACTGCAGCGATCTTCTCCGGGTCAACTGATAGTCTATGTCCAGTAATTAGGTGACCCAGGAATGGTACCCTATCCAAGCAGAACTCGTATTTGCTGAGCTTGGCATACAGCCTCTCCTGCCTCAGCGTCTCCAACACGATCCTGAGATGCTCCTCGTGCTCCTCCTGGCTCTTGGAATATACCAAGATATCGTCGATAAATACCACCACGATCTTATCCAAGTACTGGTGGAAAACCTTGTTCATCAGGATCAGAATACTGCTGGTGTGTTGATTAAACCAAACAACATGACTAGAAACTCATAGTGCCCGTAATTCGTCCGAAAAGCTATCTCCGGATTGTCCTCCTTCCTCACCTTGAACTGATGATAGCCGGATCTGAGATCGATCTTCGAGAATACACATGCACCGCTCAGCTGATCAAATAAATTATCAATGCGCGATAAAGGGTACTTGTTCTTTATCGTTATAATATTTAGTGCCCTGTAATAGTTACACAAACATACCGTCTCGTCCTTCTTTGGCACAAATAAGATGGGTGCTCCCCATGGAGAAATATTAGCCCGAATGAAACCCTTGTCTAAGAGATCCTCAGCTTAGACCTTCAACTCAACCAACTCTTTCGGTGCTAGTCTGTAGATGGGGGAAGTAACTGGCTCGACTCCGGGAGTCAACTATATAGTAAACTCTATCTCTCTATCAGGTGGCAGGTCTGGAATATCCTCTGGAAACATATCCTCAAACTCTGATATAAAGTGAGGGTACACCGGTTCACCTTCTACAATGTGTGCCACTAAGGTAGGTTGGACACCATGCTCTCGAGCTCCTCGAAGAAACTCAAACTCAGGGTGATCTGGTAGCCTAAATATAACGCAACCACATCGGCAATCTAGTGTAGCGTGGTATTGGCTCAACCAATCCATGCCTAGGATAATATCATAGTCTAGACTTAACCTCATAATAAATTATTTCATTCTATTTACAAACACTAATCCTCCTAAAAAAAAAATTCTTCCCTAATGTATAATTACTCTTCTCCTCAAAAAATTTCCTAAAATTATATTACTCAATTTTCTTATTCCTATTATTTATTACTCTGAGTCACCATAGCTTAATTACAATAATGGTATCACCCAAGCACAAGCTAGAATTCTTGGTATCAGATAATCATCTAAAATTTTATCTTCTCCAGTTTATAATATCGTTCCTGGTATCGTTATCATGGGATACAACTAATTTCTAGCATCTAACTATGCATTTCCATAAATCACTCTAGAGGGTTAGGATCAACAATCTTTCCAGCTTTCAGAACTTCTCAAATCACTGCTATCTTAAGTAAGGGTAGGGTTTTATTGTTTCTAGGGATATACTACTAGGTCCAAATCTCTTGCTAATAATCTACACTAGTTCTAGAATCTAAAAAGAACCCATCAACCTACCCTACTAAGGGTAACAATTTTCTCAGAGAATATTACATTAATCATGCCTTCTGTCATCTGGACTACGATCTTCTTCTAGGGGGAACCATCAAGCACAAGCATTCGTCTTTCTGAAATAAAAGGAGATGAGAAACAATGATAACGATATTGATGAAAATAGAACGAATACAATTTGGAAGTCCAAGGGTGATAATCAAATACAAATAGAGTTTTAAAAATTGATTATGGATTGAGATCTAATAAATCCTAAATTGTAGGCTCATTTAGTACAATAACGTAACTAAAATGATATGCTCTAAGACCTGCATGGGCCACCACAAAAACTATGTCACGCCCCAGTCCCAAAATACAAGGAACTAGGCCATGTGTCAATAGCCAGCTATGTACCAAGGGGACTCTGGTCCGACTCTGAATATGTATAAGCAGTAAGTGAGAGTTACTATCTAGATAACACGGTCTACATATCTATGTCTCAAACCACAAGGATATGTAATAAAGAAATGACATCATGTATCATGGTGTGCACCCCATACTATACTCGTCCGAATAGACTCAAAGAAAATAATATGAGTCTACAAATACTGGGCTATATTAGCATAAAATAAGTAAAGATCACAATAGCTGAACAATGAAGAAGTGAATACAAATAACGAGTAACAATACCTGTATGCCGATATAATACTCATCAGCAGCTCCAGCCTCCCGTCAGCAATCGATCCTACAATCTGGCAGGGAACCAGGTCCTCAGAGGGACATAACAAGGTACAAAAATAGTATGCCATAGTATAACAGAAAGAAACAAGTGCAATATCGGTGTAATATAGTATAACCACCTAAGTGAGACACAACTTTGAAGACAATATTCGACACGTGAGCTTTCCAAATATAAAACCGTAGCTCCGAGGCACAGAGACACACGGGGCGTACCGTAGTTCGAGCACAAAGTCACACGGGTGATACTATGACTCCGGATACAGGAACACTACATAAATAGGAACATATATATATATATATATATATATATATATATATATATATATATATATATATATATATATATATATATATATATAGCGTAGAGTAGCCCAAATGTCTAGTAACTATCTTCCCCTCCCAAAGCGGTCAACGAGTGTTCTCTGAACCTGAACCTCTATCTAACAGTCTCGTCATACTGAAGTAACTATCAATAATCATGACCCTAAAGTCATTCCAGATTCCGGTCATGCTGACAATATCAGGATACAGGAAGTCTGGCACAATGACGGTGTCTGAATGTGTCTTAGAATTTTGATGTAACCAAGTAGGTACATCAAGGTGTCGCGAACATCTATCAATCGTTACCAGACGTTACCAATAAACGTCTGCACCCGGTTACGACCCGGACGCTAAGTAACGATTTTGATCCAAAGCATGCACAATGCGTAGAATAAATAAATAGAAATCTGGAAACTGAGATACATGATGGCAAGGTACACTTGCCTGGAAGCCAGGCAAAGATTCGAACCTGAACTCGCCAAGGAAGTAGCAGCTCAAGATGGAAACTGGAGCAGATATCTTCGGATGTTGTCATAAATATCACCAATAGTTTCAAAATGAGTGAGATACTCATAAAAGCTTATACATACGTCCAATTTGGACAAAGGGGGGCAAAAATACAGTTTTTGGTCAAGACGGGGTCCACTAGTGGCCCATTTTGCACCGAAAAATGTGTCAGAGACAAAGTTTTCCAAATTCGTCAAACTTAGTGTCTACGAGTCCAGAACGACGATACGAACCCAACGAAACATCCAAAACTGAATTCTGATGAGTCGATCACGAAATCGCCTATTATATGGAACTATGGGGCCCACAAAATAACGTTTCCTCAACGTTCTCAGAATTGAACCAAACTTGGGTCACAGGACCAACATAACGCTATAAATCCGATGGAACAAGTTTTCTTGTGAAACAACATACACACACGAAATTAGGACGAGTGTCAGAATACGTCGATGCGGTACTTTCCGACGAATATGTATTAATTTCGGTGTGCACGCACATCCAAATCAAGTTCCACAAAAGCCCACATGTCCACGTTGACGATACGTGCCTTTTGGTGCAATCAGTACAAGACGAGGTTACCCGGATTGATGGGACCAACTCCGTATCAAAAAGTATTATTATTTTACAAAACAGTTTTTCTCAAGAGTTGGAACCATAATTACTAATAATAGAAAGCAAGCTAAAATATTCTAAATGAACACACTGCAACAGGGTTAAATATGGTTCATACCCGATGAATCGGTTCAAGGATCGGTTGCACGAGGAGGGAAATATCATTTCGTGAATCAGGGAGGTTGAACTCAGGTTTCTGAATACGGGATCGAGTCTCGGTTCCTCGCGATCGCGGGGAGGGGCCAGGACGGTGGCGGCTTATGGTGGCGGGTCATGGTGATCCGTAGTGGTGCTCTGGTGAAGGTGGCGAAGGTGGTACAGGTCGTGGTGGCTCGTGGTGGAGACGGTGGCAGCTCGGGTGAGGCCATGGAGGTGGAGACGGTGATGGCTGCGGGTGGTAGTTGTCGGGGTGGTGAAGCTGTAGGTGGTGGTCATAGGGGTGGTAAAGCTGGGAGGCAGTAGTCGTGGGGGTGGTGAAGCTGGGAGGCAATCGTCGGGGTAGTAAAACTGGTTGGAGGTAGTGGTGGCTCGGGTGATGATGATGACAGCGGCGACGTTGGGTTGCTCCGGTGCGGTGGCTGTGGTGAGGGAGGCGGTTGTTGCGGTAAAGGTATGGGTTGAGGTGGTACAGGATGGCAGCATCGGTCTGTAGCAGTGACAGGCCGTCGAAGAGGCGATGAAGGTGGCGACTCTGAGGTTGAAGTATGATGGAGACTGGAGGAGGTCAGGGTGTTGATGCTCGGCGCCGGTTGATGGTCGGATCTATGGAGGAGTTGATGGAGAAAAAGGAGTAAAGAAGAAGAAGAAGAGGGAAGAAGGATTCGACTGGTAGTAGAGGGAGGAGAGAGAGAGAGTAGTGAGAAAACCTAGGTTGTCTTGGGATTAGGGTCGGCCACATTGGGATGTGTGTGTGTATGTTTAAAATAGAGGGAGTGTGTGATTGTGATGGAGTGGGGAATTAAATCAAGGGTCATGATTTATCATGAGGGAGTTGTACCTTGCATGGGGGAGAGTGACCAAATATGTGAGGTTGGGGGAGGGGTTCTTTATTTATTTTAACCAATAGGGTGGTGATACCTAGCACCCTATTTGCTATTAATCCCCTTAACTTTTGGGTATTTACACATGAAGAAAAAATGGTGAGGATTTGGTATGGAAAGTGGTGTTTGGTATTTTGTAGGGTGAGGGGGTGTTGTGTGTTTTGCATGGACTTCATGAAAGGGGTATTGGATTAAATTATGGTTAGGTTGGGATTAGTTAAAAGTTGGTATCCTCAATTTAATGAAATATAGTGTCATATGCTCTTAAATTAAATGGGGGCACACGGAATCTCAATTAGGAGTGATACAAAGGTCATGAACGATAAAGGCTTGGTGTCAGTCTTGGGCCCTTTAATTGGTTCGATAAAATAGATTTAGCTTGTGTCCCCAAATCGATGGCAACGACATAGGTACGCGACATAGGATTAAAGAATTGATTTAGGGACTGGGAAGTTGTGCAATTAAATTAGAGTACAAGGGAGTGTGTTGGTGAATGACAGAAATATCCAGCACCTAGGTTGGCTTGTCAGGTCAAGAGTGCAATAATTTGTTAGAAATTAAAGGCTATTATTGAGCTCAAATTATTGTAGCAACGGTAAGGTGCACCAAGGGTTTAAATTGAAGAACCAGTCTACGCAACCTAATTTCTATACCTTAAATAACCCGAAACTCAACCAAATTTTTTAACCATATCTAGTCTACCCAAAAAGAATTTTGAGGGAGTCTACAACGTGGGAGCGAGAGGATGATATGCTTACTCATTATCCATTTCTCTTCGACTCTGGAGGTATACATATTCGTATACCCATGTCCTATCTCAGCTTATGCATGTGAATGATTGTTAGCTTATCTGTTATATCTGTTATTGCTTCTTTTCTGATTTCTTGTTATTGCCCAGGAAATTTTATGCTCACATGAGTTTCCTGCTTGTTTTAGTTTCGTTCTTGCTTTCTTGGATTTTTATGTTAGTTAATTTGGATCATTGTGAAAATTTTGAGGACATAATTTTTCTAAGAAGGGGAGAATTATGAGACTCATCTCACAGTATTCCTATTTTATGCGGATACATATTTTTGTGCTATTTATTGTATTTTATGGGATCTCGAGGAAGCTCAAAAATTCTTAAAATTGAAACTTTACTACCTGACCGGTATACCGACGATATACTACAGTATACCGATGGTATACTGCCCGGTAGATATTTCTTACTTTTCGAGAATTTCTATATAAGTATCCCTTGATTTTTATTTCTTTTTCATTTCTCTTTCTCTCTCTTCTCTTCAGCCTTTCTCTCTTGAGCTTGGAGTTTGGTCTTGAGACCTGGAGTATGATTTCTGAACCCCTTTGTGGTGGTAGACTAGAAAGTTTAGGCTGGGAGCTCGCTATAGGCAAGTACACTTTGTTGATTCTATGAACATCCTTTACTTTCTGTCATTTTCTTTCCTGAAGCTTTGGTAGTTGCTTATTATCTTAAACTTTTTTTCAATAGTTGTTCATCTCATGATTTCTAACCTATTGACCGTTTCGGTTTTGATTCTGGTAGAATCTTGTCCCATCCCTTTTTGGTAACTCGGTAACGGAAATGGTACCGGAGTTGTGACCATGAGATTTAGTCCATATTGTGATATGAGACTTACCGTTAGACTTAACTTTTGTTAGACTTGGTTCTGGTAATTTTTGGGATTTGATTTGGATTCTGGAAATCAGACTTGACTTGATTTTTGACCATATTTATCCTTGAAAATCGGCATACCAACGATATACTACAGTATACTGACGGTATACCGATTTTGACATACTTAGATTTTTAGATATTTTATGTGAACCTTACCGGTATACCGACAGTGTACTGGTCTGTATCGATGGTATACTGATCCTTGCCGCTATTGTTAACAGACTTCAGGATATTTGTCTTAGCCGGTATACCGACAGCATACTACAGTATACCGACGGTATACCGATTTGTGGAACTTTATTTTCCAAAAAAATTCTTGCCTACTTGGAATGGCATACCAATGGTATACTACAGTAGACCGACAGTATACCAATTTATTGGAATCCAGAACTTGTTCTATTTTTTTATCTCTAGACTGGTATACCGACGGTATATTGGACTATACTGACGGTATATCGATCGTGCCCTTTCTTTAGGAATTCTTGGTTTTTCGTGATTTTGTTCTGATTCTTCTGGCTTTTGCTTGGATACGTGATGACTTGACCTGACTAGATATGACCTTACATGGCTTCAGATGTCTTGACTTAACTTGACTTTACCCGGTTTCACCCGGCTTTGCCCGGCTACACATGATGACATGATTGACTGGACTTGACTTGGCATGACTTTACAGGGCTTCATCGAACATGGCTTAACTTGGTTTTACTTGGCTTCACCTGGATTGACTTGGCTTTACATGGTTGTACATGGCTTTACCTAGCTATACTTGGCTTGACTTGGCTTCACTTGGTTTCTGTCACTCTCGATCCCAAATTTGGTATTCTTGAATTTTTGATTGTAGAAGCATAAAAATTATGCAGACCGCATAAGAGCTCATGTACCTCCAATATGAAAGCAAACCGTATAGGAGTCGTACGGGATCTATGCGACCAGAACAGCCAACCGCATAGGTGGCCCTCATGCGGCCTAATCATCCGCAGAATATGGGGGCTACATAAAAGAAACATTGACCAAAATAAATTAAAGGTTTATTTTACAACAAGGGAGTTACAACATGTAGCCATTAAGGCCCATACAAAATAAAAAACAAAGAGACGAAGACGCGATCAGTCAAATGAGCCGCAAGCCTCACGAAGCACATCTGCAACATCTGGGAGCGAACGTATGCCCGCACGATAAAACTGGCACCGCACTCCTTCCCTCCATTCTAACGTCTCCCTCTCCTCTGGAGTTACGGGCCGCAAGGCAAAGTTCAGAGTGGACTCTAGAGGCCGAGCAAGAGCCTCCAAAGTTAACCCCAACGAGGACAGAAAGATTTCAGCCGTAGGCAACTCACCATCATCCCGTGCCCTCCGTCTAGGCAAAAATGCTAAAACAACTAGCAGAGAACTGAAAGCTCGTCCCTTACGAGACCCACCAAGTTTGGACCCAACAATACCCGAGCACTGAGACGTAGTAGGGGGGAGACAACAAGGAAGCAAGGCGGGTGGCCAGGGTTCCCAACTAGAATATCCCTTTGATGACATTTTCATGAACTGGAATACGACGGACCACGGTAGTGGTATTTATGAAAGAAAGTGACGGTTCACGTGACAGCAATAATTGTAATAATGAACCTAAAAAGGGTTAATCCGACGATTTTGCTCTGCATGCAACCAATGGTTAAGTTCTCAAGAAGTCTATAATAAGGTGGTTAAGCTTCCCAAAATGGTTGAGCCAAGCCTTAAAAATACCAGCTTGACAGCACACGTTCATGATCCAATAGCCATGCGACCCTGCACCCCAAAAATGAAAACTCGAAAGAGATGACGACTATGCTAAGGACTACCTTCTCCTCTAATGAGAAGTTGGTGATGTAGTCTGATGTGGCCTAGCTCAGCTCAACATAAAAGATGCTGGTAGTTCGCTTCAACCAGCAAGCGTTCGAGGAAATGCTCTCGAAAGAAAATGATAGTCCTTCGCCAAGGCTAGCCAAGCCCAAGAAGACCCACAGTACGTGGGTTGCAAAGGCCACTGTGCCTCACCCAACTGCGGGGCACACGCTTCCCGCCTCTCGTTCTGTTGCTGATGATGGTCGTCAGGCGAAAACCCAGGATGTCCATGTCCATACGGCAACCCCGTCTGACGCAGAAACTGCTCGGCACCCAGACTCTGGCAGAGGAAAATACTACTATGCCAGACGTTCTAGGGCTGCGGATGCTTCTATGCAGCCAAATAGGAGGCCGCATAAGACTAGTCATGTGGCACCAGCTCATAGCCACAGGCAGACGGCCTCATGCGACCCCAACAGCAACAAAACATCTATTTTTGACTATATCTCCTGCAACGCAGATCCCATGCGGCTCGCTGAGAATGGCAAAAATCCAAACCTGGACACTTTGTACTATGCGCCTGTAGGTGCTAAATCAAAGAAGCCTAGGGCAGTACGAGCTCATCAAGCTCAAGCAACTATTCAATTAGTTGACCGTCAGCATGCACCGTTAACCATTATACGGGCCCGAGATAGGAAGCTATACAAGCTCGCCTTGTGCGTCCAGCCCGCAGCGGTAAATGGACAACGTCGGTCTCAAAAGTCTCCCGTTGTCGATTCGAGGGAAGTTCTTGTACGAACTCCGGATCAGGGAGCAAACACAACACCTACGCACCCATGCACTCGATCCTTCCGGGCCTATAAAAAGGGTACAAAGGTGGAACAACACTTACTTGACTTGCGTAATATGATCAATCACAAGCGTAAGGTGAGGCAAACGACTGTGGCCGGTAAAGTGTCCTCTCCAGGCATCACTGTGCCAAGATCATTATCAATTATTGCTGCAACAAAGTAGCAACACCTACAAGCAGGCAGTCGGCCTTCTAGCGACTGTACTAGATAGCATCCATCCGGTAATAACCTGGAGATCAGGTGCAAGAACAAGAGAAGGAGGAGCTACCCTCTGCCTCATGCTATTCGACTCAGAAGCTTCATGCCACCAAGGGAGGACAGAAGTAAAGTACCTCCAGTTCGTTGCTCTCTGTCAGTGTGTTACGAAAGCGACTACCAGGAGGGATAACAATGGGATCTGCGGAAGGCATTTTCCAGGGTACCCGCTCCAGTAAGAAACTGTCAGCTACTGGGGGTAGTTCTTCCTCAGAACCCCTGGGGGTTGCCCAATCTGAGGGTAGTATTCCCCTTGACTTACACAATAACCCAGAGTTCCGAGGAGACAATGATTCTCAAGGAACGAACTTCGAGATCCCTAGGGGTAGCTCCCCTCGCCAGGTTGATGTAGCCTCCTACGCTAGGGGTAATATTCCTTTCGAGTCCGAGGAGAAGATGGTGCTGCAAGCTTTCCTTGATGACTAATCTCGCTAGGGGTCTGAGACGAAAAGTGCGGCATTTACTGCCCCATCCATCTCTCCCCACATGAGGACGGTATATATGGCCGAGGACGACCATAAAGGCCCCAGCAATGGCCAGTGCCTCAAGACCCTCGAGGCCATAATGCAGACGATAGGTGCATCAATGCAAGTCTTAACCCAGATAATGCTAGAATCAAAGCAAATATGGCTTCTCAACCAGCAAGAACCCCTGGACAAGCAAACTTAGACCCAGGGACCAACAGGGATTTAAACACAAATGCCCCAACTGCGGGTAGTAATCCTTACCAGCCTGGCCTGTCTGCAACCTCCATTAGAGATGAGGCCAAGGAAGAAATGAAGGAGGTCTGGGAACTCCGGGCTCGCCTAGACTCCATAGACAATCGGGACTCACTCCGCGATCTCGGGGTATGGCAACCATACCCGATAGAATAGAGGGATGTATTGTATCCACCCAGATATAAGCCCTTCAAAATAAACACATTTAATGGCAAGTCCTTCCCTCGCCGGTTCATGAGTTACTTCGAGATTACAACGGGATACCTACCCCGCAGCGATGCTATCCTTACCAGACTTTTCGTCGGGACATTAGCAGGGGTAGCTTTCGACTAGTTCTGTAGTCTCGAAGATAATTGCATCTCATCATTCGATGACCTCAAGCGTCTATTCCTTAATAGATTCTATGAGGCAGAAAATGATATGACAAAGTCCTCTCTGATGGATTTTGCCCAGGGAGAAAGGGAACTGACGCAAAATCATATCAAGCGATTTCAACAAACGGCACTAAGGTTACCCCTGGCAATCCCGAGGCCACACTAATGGAGACATACCAGAAAAACATGCTTTCGGCGGTCAGCCTCTGGATGCATAATAGCCAGTTTAAAGACTAGACGATATTCATTATAAGCGCTTTCAATACTGAAAAGAAGCTCATGGACGCTCAGCACTTGGGAATCCATATCCTTACTACTGAGGAAAAGTACAAGCGCCCCAGCAATAGCGATAATCACAACCGCGATGCGAAAGAGAAGTAAGCCATGGTCGCTAGTATGACCAAGAAGCCGGAGCAAAAACAGGTTGAGGCTCCAAAGTCAAAGGAGACCTATTCTTTCGAAGACGGTAATGTCAAGCCTATCTTTGATATGCTGATGGAGGGATGTAAAATTTGTCTCTCCGACGTCAAACGTCAGCCTGAAGCGGAGGAGATGAACAACCCAAAGTACTGTCACTTTCACCAATACGTTAACCACCTGACGCAGGAGTGCTACACCTTGAAGCGGTATATCCAACGCCTGATCGATACCAAGGCTCTCTCCCTGAATTTTGATGATGTAACGGTTGCCGCTAAGATGGTGTCCCTCCAGTTTGGCAACTTTCCACCAACGGAAGCCCAGGATGGAGTCACATCGATCCTAAGGGAAATAATGGAGGTAGTCAATCTTCCCCCAGCTCTCGACCAAGCAGCCGGGTTGACACCTCTTACTACCCCTCGTGGCAAGATTATGTGGGTCCTTCCGGGTTTGGTCCCAGACTTGATGCAGCAAGCAGCGCCTTCCGCCGTTGTCATGACCCACACCAGGTCTAGGGATGCGAGTAGTGAACAACACCCAGCCTATGCCGCAACATCGGCGGTAGAACGTTGTTTGGGTAAACTATCTATCTAGCAATCAAGATATAATAATGCCACCAATGAAATATGAATACTCAATCACAGATTTATAAGATAGAACAATCGCACAAATATGATAAAAGAACAGAAGAGTCAAATAGAGCTCACAAGAAGAGATAATATCCAATGAGTTATCAAAAAAATACTATTACTGAGCTGGAGACAAATCCAGCACAAATAGAATCTAACTACTAAGCTACGAGTCCTGGGTCTTTTGTCTCAATCGGGATGAGACCCTCCTGAGACAAAGTCTCTGGATCTAAGCCAACTACGTTCTGATGCCTATAGTGAGTGGGGTACCACTCCTCAATATCATCTGGAAAAAATATATCCAGTCAGAAAAGGAGCAAAGTACATCTCTAACAGCAGTTTCAATAAATGATATAAACTATGTAACAGTAAATAGAATGTGAATTGTTACGACCCGCACCCGATATAGGGGCACGAGTACGCGGGTACATCCAGCCTATGCCACATCATCGACGATAGAATATTGTCTAGGTCATAATACTATCTAATCAATCTCACACGAATATCCAACTCTATAAGGAGACATAGATATAATAATATAATATAAAATATTCAACCACAAAACTAAAGCACGATAAGATATCGAAAGAATAATCAAAATACAACCACAAGTCTAAATGATAATATAATCTAAACTTCAAACAATAACATCTCAGTCTCAATATATGCCGGAAACAAATCCAGTACCAAAAACTAAAAAAGAAACAAGCTAATGTAACTAGTTATTCCGGCTAGACCTCCCGGCAACCACACCTGAGCTACAAGGTCCAAGGCTGCAGCTACTCTCCCTGTGGTCCATAATATGTCGGACACCAGTTCTCTAAGTCGCAGTCTAAAAAATATATCCAGTCAGGATTGGAGCGAAGTACAACCCGATAATAGTTCTAATTAATTGACAAGGACTATAAAACAATAAAATAGATAATGTTATATACTGAAAGAAAATAATAAACTGATGCAATGGCAAATGGTAAAGAAAACAGGCAATGTAGACAATATGGTATAGTCAGTGCATATATAAATTAAAGAGAAGGAACTACAATATCAGATTCAAGGCAATATGATCTATGGAACTGAATATGGAGAACTATAATTATTCTAAGTGTTTGAAATGCTAGTTTCGATATGTGACCGGCTTGGGAACTTGTACGATAGCTATATGGTCTGGCTAATCATACGTGAGATATATGATTAACACTAACAATATTTTATAATTTATAATAGGAATATGATCACATCTCTTACTAGCAATTTTTCCCGCCCCAACTAGTATAGTGGATCCAATCATGACACATTAGGATACATGATCAATGTCCAATAATAATACCATGTATAATGTCTAATATCAATGTCGTGTATGGTGTCAATACGATAACCATTATAACATCTCATGACTGAACATCCAAGCTACATACTAGTCTGTGTACCACAGTGTCAATAATCAGATGTAACATTTCTAAGTACTTGAACTATATAAATTATCAAATAATAGAAACTATTAGAGAATGTATTCGCCTCAAGTCCTGAGCAAATAATGTAATCCAGTGCCCAAGCTGGTATGACACAGACCTATATATGGAATATAACATCAATATAAGGTTTTGGAATAAAAATAAGTTAAACTAGTCCATTTCTAGGTCATTAGGCCAATTCTAAGTCAAACAGTCAAACTAGGTCAACTCTAGGTCAAGCTAGTCAAACTAGCTATTTCTAGGTTGTATGAGTCCATCTCTAGGATATTGGGTCCATACGCTATGTATCTAGGCTATACTAGTTATATTAGGATACTAGAGTATCAACACTATTCCGTATCATAAGATACACAAAGTACTATATATAAAAATACTATATAATATATACTAGTATCTTAAATCTAATACTAACACTAGATGGATATCTTGGCTTTGAGCCAACTTGGTTTTATACTACTTAACACCCTCTAGATACCCAAAACTCTTACCTAGAGTGAATACACAATACCTTAGTGTTACCTTGGTATCACTCAAGGTAACACTAGAACTAACCTTAGTTAATACTATTATCAGCTAACTAACTAATGCATACGTATAGATACCATACCATATATATACTAACTCATATATATCATATTATAGATACAAGATACTAACTTACTTACTTATATATAACTTCTAACTGTTAATAACAACCCAACCACTAACAGTTAACTAATAACTTAACTTACATGAACAACACACTAACATAATTAATTAGCTTATGATATTAACCGACTTACAACACTCACCTAACCAAGTTACTAATACACTGAGATATCAGTCACCCTCATGCTATAACAAGCATCCCCTTACCCCCTAATCCAAGACAACAATGCACCTATAACATGATGTTGCTACTGTTGTTTCCTACTTTTTAGCTAATACTACTGCTAATACTATGTGTTGCTACTGCTAAATGAGCCAACCCGATACCCCAAGGCTTCCCCTTCCTAAAGTCTGATACACTCCCACTGAAATATTGCAGTGCTGGGATCTATACTGTAAGATATGCAAGCTCTGATACTCAGTCATAGCTGAGCTCTAACATTGAGTTCCTACACTGATACTAGTGTTGATACTGCACTGGCTCTCGATGCAGGCAGTTGACTGATACTGCTCTTGCTCTGTGCTGCCTATCCTCAGTTGTTGCAGGAACTCCCTGTTGTTGCTGTTCACCTAGACTGATGCTCCTTGCTCGAGCTGATGTATCACTTGACTGCACGAGTGGCTCATTGCTTCTTGCTAAAGCTGTTACTGCAGAACTCTCTTGAGATGGCTGCTGTGCTCAAGGTTGTACTGATGTCCGAGCTCCTGTGCTTGCTATATTCTGCTGGGTTGATGCACACTGCTTTATGTGCTATATTGCAATGAGTATCATGCTCACTGCTACTACAACTACTACCTGATGCAGTCTACACTGTTTTAACATTGTACACTCCCCCTTCAACTGCTCTCTGTAGTTCAGAAACCAAAGAATCCCCAAGCAATCCTCACTGCACCCCTTTAGCCCATACTCATAGCTATCTTCCCTTCCTTAATCCTGAACTGATGCCTATACATAAACCTTCTAGAAAACTAAACACTTGGATACAATACTAATACATAGAGTTCTAATGCACTGTTACTCCTAATGTTAATCTCTTATCAATGTTAAACACTTGTCACAACATAATAGTCACTACACTCAAGGGATGATTCGTTTGACACATGATCATATCTAACCCAACTGCACAGTGCACATAATACCCCTAGCCCGAGTCTCCCTCTCACTGCACACAAGCTTCCTAGCACACACCTATATACTGCAACTAACCTTATTGCTATATTGGTGTTTCTTACTGAATATATACTTTCCTTAACATACATACATATCACAAGCCCCCTCCTACCAAAATGCACTGACACTTACTGATACATAGTCATATTAGTTTCCCATTTTCCCTCCACAGGTCTACATATCTGAACCATTCATTAAATTGTGCAACACATGCCTCATAATCTGAGCTCCTAATTATGCAAACTTTTCTCACTAAGCTGCAACAATGAATACTCCCTACTTGATGTGCATCCAGTTGCACAAGCAACTGGATTTTGATGCCCACACAAAATGCACTAATACACTGTCTGACACCAAGGATACTATACTAATATACACAACTCAATACACCCTTCCACAGACACAATACTTGTGTATCATACTTCAAATGTCACTACACAAGCACACACACACTCAAGTCCACATATCCAACACCTATAGGCACCACACTTTGGTATACAACAATACTCAACACTAATATACATACACCTCTATGACTGCTATATGTATATATATCAATAAGTATCTCAACATATATATATATATATATATATATACACACACACACACACACTTACACATATATATATAAACACTAATACATATATATATATATATATATATATATATATATATATATATATATATATATATATATATATATATATATATATATATATATATATATATATATATATATACACAATCACATATATATACATATAGATATACGTACATACCTATAAATATAATTAGGTACATATAGATATACACACATAACACAATATAAAACCAACTATCACACAAATACATATGCAAACTCAAATCTAATCGTGTGTATCATGAGATACCATAACATGACACTACGTATCCTATTTAGGACACACCAACCTTATCAAAACATGCTTTCCACTCCAAAATCTCCTATGAAATATTTCTACAAACACCTAGTGGTCCAAATTCGGAGTTTTCCCTAAATTAGCACAAAACTCAATATAACTTTCACAATAGGTCTCCAAAGCACCTAGTTCTTCTTCCTATGGGTAGTCCTTAGCCATGGGTAGGTTTCTAGGGGTTTATTTTACCATTAAAAACTGAAATGACAAAGAAAAATGGGGTTCTTACCTATTGGGAGATGGATTCCTAATGTCTTCTACCAAGGACACATTCCTCAAGCCAATGTTTCTCTCTTTGAGTTCTCCTCTAGCAATGCCAAGCTCCTTAGCCTCCTTGGAATGAGAATGAAAGGGATGGGATTTAAAATAAAGAATTTAGGGCTAGAACCTTCCCCCTTAATTAATTTTTTCATGAGAGGTCCCAAGGGGTAATATTTCATATTTCTTAGAAGAGGGTTTATGACCAGCCATTGGAGGAGGAGAGAGAGTGTCTCTCTCATTTTATTTTTCATTTGCAATAGATCTAGATTTTTCCCCTTTCCAAATTTTTTTATTCCCTCACCATTTCTCACTAAATTTTTACCCAAATTCAGTCCATATTCTTTAATAGAGGCTACTACAACAAGGATATACAAGAAGGAAGCAAGGAAGGGGTCAATAGCCAAGGTTAGTAGTATAATAGTTAGTTAAATGTTTTGTTAGTAGAATAGTTAGCCTAGTAGCTATTGTAGTATATGTATCTATGTATATAAGTTATTGATTAAGTTAGATAGTTATGTATACTATTGGTTATATATGTTAGTAGTTAATATATATTGGTAGTTAGTAGTTAATATCAAGGAAGGGGTCAATACCCAAGGTATTGAGTTGGGTATCGAAATAGGTGTGATACCCATTGGTGCAAGGCCAAGGTATCATATTTTCATTATTTTGTTATATTATTATAATTAATGACTTATATATATATATATATATATATATATATATATATATATATATATATATATATATATATATATATATATATATCTAAAATACTATTTTCATATATGGAAACTTGCGTATCTTAGGATACAGCTTTTTTGTGTATTTTATAGTATCGTAGATTAGCTAGTGTAGCTTAGTTTCATAGTGTTTAGACTTAGTATAATAATATTAGACTCATACACCCTAGACATAGTCGGTTTGACTTAGAAATGGCTTTGTCACCTAGATGTTGACTAGTTTAACTAAATTTTATTCCAACACCTTGTATTAATACAATATTCTATATATAGGTTGGTGTGACACTAGTTGGAACAAAGTTTGACATTCATTGCTTGGACGACATGCGAGTACATTCTCTGATAGTTTCCATTTTTTGATAATTACTATAATGCAAGTATAGAAATATTTTACATGACTCTTGACACATTGGTACACGGACTAGTATACACATGGATCAGTCATAGGATGTTATATATATATATTGTTCATTGTTCCTCGTATTCTCAATATTTAACTTAAATAATATTTCAATGTTCAGTGTTAATGTTCAATGTTTAACTTAGATAATGTTCAGTGTTCAATGTTTAATGTTTAATGTTCAAGGTTTATTATTTATATGGCCTTGAGTATCTTGCATCACAACGTGTCATGGTTTGAACCATTGTACTAGTTGGGGAAAAGGGAAAGTTCTAGCTAGATATGTGATCAAATCCTAGACAATGTTCAATGTTAAACTTAGACAATATTTATCCAACGTTAAAGTAGACAGTGTTCACCCAAGACGATCACATATTTAACTAGTATCTTAATCACTTAGCATAGTTACAGTTCTATACCATATTCTTGTTCATTATTTCATTATATTGTCTTGTTCTAGTTCATCGTGATCAGTGTATACTATATTGTTCATTGTTTACCTGTTCATCTACCATAGTTGATATTGTTCATTGTATTTTTGTCTTGTATTATATTCTTTATTTCTATTTATAGTCATTATCAATTAATTGGAACTGTTATTGGGTTATACTTCGCTCCATTCTTGACTGAAAAATATTTTTAGATGAATGGTTAGAAGGGATGTGTCCCACTCACTACGGACTGATAGGTGGAGTGTCACCCGAGGATAGTGCCAGAGACTGAGGCCATCTAGATTTTCATACCTTATAGTAGTTGTTTCTATTTTAGATTATGGTTTATATTATTATTGTGAGATCTTGAGTTGTGTTTAGTTTTGAGTTGGACATGTGATATATTGAGACTTGTATTTCTTTTTTTTCTATTCCATATTGTGCATACATCTTCCTTTAGTTTTATATGTGATTGAGTATCATTTGGAATTGAGATGGCATGACAGTATTTTATATATATTGTGTGAGATATTAGATAGTATAGTAGACCAAGACAACGTTCTACCGTCGATTCGGTGGCGTAGGCTGGACGTACCCACGTACTCGTGCCCCTATACCGGGTACGGTTCATGACACATTTTTAGTGGTGGCCCATGCAGGTCAGGGTTCACAATAGTGCGATATCGTGGTAGTGCAACGACTTAGTTGTACTACTGCAAGCCTGCGATATGATAGGACACTAGGAAGAGAGGGATACTCGATCACCACTAAAAAATAATTCCAACATAATTGACTCTTGTCATCTTCATTCTGAATATCGCTTTCCTTAAAAAAAAATTCCTTCTTTGATGATATCGTATCTTGCTCAATATTGATTCCTTATTTTGAATCTGTCTTCAGAATGCCGTTGAAGACGCGTTCCCAACGATCAGGTGCCACGACATCACGATCAGTCACTTCATCACCCTTGAGGATAGCACCCTCAGACGATGGTCCAGCACCTACATTCAGGAGGTCAGCTTTACCAGTCCAGGTGGGCGTATCTATAGCAGCTTTCGGAGGTGCTCCACCTCCAGTACCGAGGACAAGGCAGATAGTTTTTGAGGATATTCCACCTCTACCACCTGCAGTTGATCAGAAATAGATGTTCGCGCTCTTCCAGCAGATGATGGAGGCACAGCAGCGACAGTCCGAGGTCCTGCGACAGAGCGTGGAGAATGCTCACCAGATCGTACTTGCAGCAATTGAGAGAGCTACTGCAGTCCAGCCACATACAGTACCACCTTAGTTTATCCCTCAGCAACCGAGACCAGGGACCATTATTGACTTCAAGAGGATGGGGCCTAAGGACTTTTTAGGCACCGAGGGAATCTTGTATACAGACGACTGGATAGAGGATATTAAGAGGGACCTGCGATTAGCGCAGATTCATGAGAGCTTGCAGGTAGAGGCATCGGGTAGTATGATGTTCGATATTGCGTTGACATGGTTCAGGAAAGACCCAAGGATATTAGTGCCGGGAATTACTTGGGGAGCTTTCAAGAAGCTGTTCAAAGAGAAGTTCTTCCCGGATGTGGCTCAGAGTACTTTGGAGAGTTAATTTTAGAACCTCGTCCAAGGGAAGTTGATAGTAGACGAGTATGTGGCAGAGTATTGTCGATTGGGATAATTTGTTGAGGGACAGAATCCTCGAGCCAGGGCTAGAAATTTCAGGAAGGGACTGAACAGTGAGATTAAGTCTCATACTAATGAAGACCGTACCGCTACATTTGAGGAAATTTTGAGACATGCGCAGCGGGTAGAGGATGATTTAGAGCTTGGCTCCAAGAGACCGAGGGACACCGGAGGAGCGAGTAGTGGTGTAGGCCCAACAAAGCGCGCCCATTTTCAGCAGCTGAGAGTATATCAGCATCGGCAGTATCTTGTGCCAGTTAGGGCACCAGCTCAACATATAAAACAATTTCAGAAACTAGTGCATCCGGCACCGCAGCAGCCTCAGAGGCGGATTCAGCAGACTTTTTCTTGTGCCTATTGTGGAAGGCATGGATATGATTGGAAGAACTGTCAGAAGAGGCTCAGACTATGCTTGTATTATCGTTCCCCTGAACATCAGGTGAAGGAGTGTTCCAACAACCCATATAGACCAGATCGCGGTCAGAGAGGTGGAGCTAGGCCACCTATGGTACCGCAGACTGTTCAGCAACCGCATAGAGAGCCACCCCGGTAGGACGGGGCATTTGCAATGGCAGTCGGAGAGGACGACACTTCAGGTGATAAGTTAGTTTGTTTTGTCTTGTTCTATTTATTTCCTTTCCATCCATTGTTTACGTATTTAGTTAGATGCTTGTGTTTTATTGTGTAGTTAGTATACCCTGTCGGAGACTACAAAACTATGATGGACAGAGACCATAGTTAGTGATTCTTTCAAATTGCATGTTGTATGTTTTAGTTTAGACTGGGGTTGACCTAGAGGGGGGTTACGATCATCTTTAATTTCGAGGACACAATTTTTCTAAGGTGGATAGGATTGTCACCCTCACTTTTTCAACCAAGGGTAGTTTGGTAATTGACATGAGTATTTTATTTTTAGGAGTATAGTATTTAAATATTGTGCATGTGTAATTAATTATTTATTGTATTATTTATTTATTATTAGTGTTAAATTTATTTTAGACTTGTGTAGTGGACCTAAGTAGTTTAATTAGATGCATGAACCCAATATTTGTATGTTAGTTTAGATTGAGCCCAAGATTAGGCCCATGGTTTAGGAGGATGAATTAATTAGTGAAACCATTCGACTAGAACCTTCTCCCTTAATTAATTTCTTCATAAGAGGTCCCAAGGAGTATTTTGGATATTTTATATTATTTGAAAGAGGATTTATGACCAGCCATTAGAGGAGGAGAGAGAGTGTCTCTCTTATTTCATTTTCTATTTGTAATAGATCTAGATTTTTCCCCTTTCTAAATTTCTTTATTCCCTCACCATTTCTCACCAAATTTCTACCCAAATTCAGTCCTTATTCTTCAATAGAGGCTACTACAATAAGGATCTACAAGAAGGAAGCAAGGATCAAGAAGGAGGAGGCCAAGATCTACAAGGATGAGTTACTTTCCAATTTTAGGGATTTTTTATTGGGAATCCATCTTCCAATAGGTATATTTCAATTTTATCCCTTTTATTAGGTTCTAAATCTAATATTTAACCATGAGAAACTAACCCACATGCATAGGCTACCCATAGAAATTGGTTTTAGGTTCATAGGAGACCTATGGTGGAAGTTATGAGTATTTTGGTGCCAATTTTTGGGAAATTCTGAGATTGGCACATATGGTATTTGTTATTTGGTCAAATAGATCAAAATAATATATGAATGTTTATTTGTGACTAGTGTCGTGTCCACAATTGGGTACGTGTAGGCCGTATCTCATCAATTTGACGAAACGGATGATTTTGGGGTTTCCTCCGACACAGTAAGTTGTGCACATCAATTATTGACACGGATACATAGTTAATCTAATTACTATATATATTACTCATATTTAGTGTATTAGACTTGCATGTGTCCTCCGGAATGAGTTTGGTTGTGTGTTGGAGCCGTATCGCAAGCGTATCATAGAAGGAGTGTGATACGGGTGTGGTGCACTCCACGTGTTTGGTATTTTGCTCTTAATTCTATTTGTACATGTGTATTTATATATCTATATGATATTTTATATAATATATATATGTATATAATAGTATATATGATTAAGTGTATTTGTGTGTGTCTATATGTGTGTATATAATAGTGTGTATATATATATATATATATATATATATATATATATATATATATATATATATATATATATATATATATATATATATATATATATATATATATATATATATATATATATATAACTCACGAAAACGGTAACATTAAAGTTGGATGATTTTACTAGATGAATCATGATCAATGCATGAACGGATACAAAACTTGGAGAAATATGAGATGTCTCGATCGTGCCAAAGTAAACCATAACATTCAAACGTTCTTGTCTTGTGCAAGCGTAAATCTATGCTCGTACATGCATCACGCCCGGATTAGGACGATTATCCGGCGGGAGCGTTGACGTGATGATCTCACGTCCAACAAGGGTGATCGAACTTGCGGAAGATCGGAGCGTGACAACTTATGGATCGTCTTGACTTTTGGTTCGATACGATAAGACAAATTTGGAATGCAAGCGATCAAAAATATTTTGATGGATAAGTTAGCCTAGAACCTGAAACAAATCACGCTTGATGGTTTTGTGAACGACACGTTCATCAAGTTGAACGAATTAGAGTTAAACTAAAGGTTTAGAATCGAATCTGGGTTTGGTGGACTAGACTTGGAATGGATAGGGATTCTATCAAATCATGTTTGGAGGGATAGACTATGCAAATCACTAGGCTTGTCCTGCAACTTGCATATATCATAGGATTTTACTGAACGGACTCGTCCTTCGTGCAAACGAATGTGTTAGTGAGAGTAGGATAATCAGTGCTCGGTGTTTAGAAATCTGAGTAAAACGAACTTGGATAGATTACCCCATGCAAAAGAATAATGGTTTGACCCTAGCAATTGGGGCGAGCATCGTACAAAAATTTTGCACGATAAATCATGTGCTTGAACTGTACCTATGACCTTGTGAGCTGACCAAGTAATTAGGCAGACGACCCTGTGTTGAGTGAATGAACCTGTATTACCGACTTTACCATATTGCTTGAATAAGCTATAGAACTGGGGCATCAAGACTTAGGGTTAGACTTGGGAACGATAACGTCTGCTAAGTTTGAACCGAACGGATGAATGCTAGTCGGTAAACCAAATAGATCGTGCTTAATGGTGGTGCAAATGCATGTTTGAGTTGAAATGGAAAATGATATGGAATTGGATTGACCCTATCGGAAGTATCATTGTGATTGATAAACGAACTCTTGAGATTTTCGCAAGTAGCTTGTCCAATTTCTTTAAAGTTTGGTTGAATGCATATGTTTGAGGGACGCCTTGAACATGTGCACGATCCAAGACTAAAGGATATATGAAACTCGAGTGTTAAGACTTCACTATCGCTAAGTTGGTTGACATGCATATATTTGAACGACGCTTTGAATATGTGCACGATCCAGACTCGCGATATGCAGATCTCAATGCTAGTGCAAGTGAATATCCACCTGAACAAGTATAACGACTTGTATAAGTTGCCTCAGCCTTAGATTATTGATCGAGATCGATTGAAATATACTCCGCATTAAGCAACATGTCCCGCGCTAAGGTGCAAATGAGACTGACTCGGCATACACGCGACACAGCGTAAGGAAGGAGTAGGGGATTGTGTTCAAATTGATTTAGTTATACCGATTACTACGCTTGGGATAGATTCCATAATGCGATAGTATGGCCTTCCCTCAGTAAGTCTCGAGGACAAGACTTTTTCTGAGTGGTGTATGATGTAATACTCCATTCCGCTCAAGCGGACTGCCGATTCAAACGGCAAAAGTGCAACGTTTCGACCTGTTTTGCTCAGGCGAGAATACTCGTTTGAGGCAAAGGATATCCAGACTTGTCCCTTCAGGAGTTCGGCTTAGGTGAATCATCGCTCGGAGTATCGCTCAATTGAGGCGAATTATCGCTAAGGTGGATGGCTACGGTGAACTTGTCTTTGCTTAGCCAGCACACTTAAAATATGGAATGATACATACGAGTCGCTAGGTGAATCACCCCCTGCATGCTAATAAGAATTCAACCCACCTAGCTAAGGGAATAATCCCAACATGTATTGCTTATGTTAGAACATGGAAATGAAACATTGCTTATATTCAGACCCTCGCATGCTACCTTTGCCTTATGCAACTAGACCCCGCTTTGCCTCGAGTAGAACGATATGAATATTACACACTTTGTTATGCACTTCTTAACTGCTACACTGCACAACCCTAGATAATGTCGCTCGGAAAGTTCCTTTACGGTTTTACTCCTCGGCTTACCTTCGGGCCCGAGCCAACGTGAATGTTTATGTTTATACAGATGCATGCTTGCCTGCTTACATATTGCCATGTTTTAATGCTTGTCGTATAAACTATGTTAAGACCTTCTAATGCTATGCATATCATGCATTCATTTAGGTTCTCCTAGGAAGACTATCAAATAGTCGTTTCGTGCATAAATGAACCTAAAAGTATCCGGGACCATTGGGTCGCTAAGGCAATCCCGAATCAGGGAATTTGCACCAAGTCAATGATCTAAGAATCCCAGCTCGTGGAGCAATACCTGCCCTGTACTGAATGAAATGGCTCGAAATATCGATACACAATATTGTGAACAAACCTGCCTGAACAGGTACTCCATATATATATATCATGCCTCGAACGAACTTGTTCCATATATATATCCTACCTCGAACTTGTTCCATATATATATCCTGCCTCGAACAATCTTGTTCCATATATATATATATATATATATATATATATATATATATATATATATATATATATATATATCATGTCTCGAACTTGTTCCTGCACCTGACCAGAGACCTGAAAGATAGAGACTTGCATGGTCACAGGATAACTTGGAAACAAGATTTTAGTTCCGCGGACGGTTGCTGGGGCACTGGCACCGATCCGATCCAGCCGGAACTCCTGATAGTCTCCTGCATCGAACAGAATGGCCTGTGATGCCCTGATCATTGTATTGCATGTCATTCCCTTCCAGACTAGACCATCCATTATGACACATGCCAGTGACCTCATGTTTATATAGATAAGTCATCCTCGCTTAGCGGCTATCCGTTTGCGAGTCATTATATTGCATCAAAAATAACTGAACGCCTGAACGATCATAATAACACTTGTGCATAAAGAGCACTTGATCATCTTATGCAACACACCTGATAATCAGAGTAACTCGTGCATCCGAAACATAGTCTCGTTTATGACACAATGTTTGCATATGCTATTGCCCTGAATGTTTATACCTGCTCATGCTTGAATTAACGTAGTTTGCCTTGGACAGGGAAGAACGAATGCTAAGTTGGTAAGTCTCGCCGTGTTTCCTCTTATATCGCATGGCGCACTGCCACACGAGTTAGGCTATTTAACCTTGCCATAAAACTGATCCTAAGGGAACTAGAAAGACAACATATAATTAGTTTACGGAACCTATATTACGTGTTTGGATTTGTCGAGCGGGCGAGTAGCCTCCCAACCAGTGCATTCAATGTACTAATAATCTACCAGATCGTTTGCAGGGTGCGGGAGAACCTCGTTCGGTGCGGATGCCTCCTTCGTGCGTGCTAAGGCGTGGAGTTCACTCTGGAGCCTTAGGGCGCTGCGTCCGGAACTGAAGCACATATACAAGACATAATGTTGGAACACCGCCTGAATATTCACTTGTACAATCATTCTACAATTGTAGCCACTTGGCACACTTTTACTGTTTCAGAGAGAGAGATTTGAGCGAATTGTAATCTCGGCCAAGCGCCGCCTGTAATAGTTGTTATATTAATAAAGAGTTTTACTTCAACTTGTGTTATTCAATGCTTCCGCTATTGCCGACTCAGTTATCTTGTTACCGATCGCCTATGCGTTCATAATTCCGCTGCATTCGGACAATCTGTACGACTCTGTGGCTTAGACCTCTTACCGCCAGCCAAAAAACCACGGCCTTGCACGGGCGCGGCTCACGCTCGTGCGGCATCACGCCCAGATGGGTCAAGCGATCGTCCCGCGGGAGCGCTGGTGCGGTGATTCTCGCCTAGCGGGGACGGCCGATTAGCTTGCAGGAGATCGGGACATGACAGATTGGTATCATATATATATATATTTATATATATATATATATGTATGTATGTATGTATGTATGTATGTATGTGTGTGTGTGTGTGTGTGTATGCATATGTATGTATGTCTATATCTATGAATGAATATATATATATATATATATATATATATATATATATATATATGAGGGTTGATACATATAGATTTAAGTATAGAGTGTGTATATATATATATATATATATATATATATATATATATATATATATATATATATATATATATATATATAGGTGTGTGCATTAGGTGTATAGGTATGTATAAGTGTTTATGTATATATGTTGTAGTGTTTGTGAGCTGTGTGTGAATGTGTGGTTGGGTTTGAGAGGAGTCGGGTACTGAATGCAGAGGATGGAGCAGCAATTCAGTAACTTGACATTCAGCAAGTCGAGCACCCAATGCAACAGCAGTTCAGCAAAGCATGTTACTGCAGCAGCCAATGCCAACAGGGTGCAGTAGTAGTTGCAGCAAGGCAGAGAGGAGATGCAGTAGTATCAGCATAGTGCATTAGTGAACTGAGCAGCAGTGTGAAGTTAGCTAAAAACAACAAAGGGCAGTGCAGTCTCCAACTGCACAACTGATGCAACAGCAAGTCCTCAGCAGCCTCCATTAGCAGCAGCAACTGTCCCAACAATGAGAAGCCAATCAGGGTGCAGTATGAGGGGAATACACAATGTACATTATTGTTAGGTATCAGAGGAGGAAAGATCTGTGTGGGTGTGAGTAGTCTTACAAGCAGATGAGTATGTCAGCAAATGAATAGAATAACACACATATTTCTGGTTCATGTTAGCTTATAGTCGGGTCTAGGGGGGGCAAAAGGATTATAGTGTAGAAGAGGATGTGGCACGAGTGCAGTGTTTGTGCACACAGTGGCAACCTGCATACAATGGCAGCAGATAACTGCACTAGTAAGAGCAGTATCAGTTTTAACAAGAGGGTACATGGCAACATGGCAACAGCTAGTGCAGAGCTCATACATACTTGAGCAGCAACGTGCTGCAGTAGTCAAGAACCAGACACTATAGTAGCCATTAACTACAGTAGGAGCACAGCAGGAACCCATTCTAGTATAGCTCATGCATAATCCTGAAACAGGGAAGGTGCAGTACAGTAGCCAGTGCAAGGGGAGGCTCAGCAGCCAGGTTCGGGCACAAGAAGATACTGCACAACAGGGACAACTGTGAAATGCTGTACAGTAATGTTCAAGTATCAGCACAGTATCAAGTATCAGGTATCAGTATCGTATCAGTTAGTATCAGCATGAAGGTCTGCATGTTCAGCAGCAATTGGCTTAGCTATACAAGGAACACAGTATCAATTAGCTCAGTGAGCAGTTAATTACAGTAGGGAAGTATTAGTTATATTTTGTGTTCAATAAGAAGGGAGTATCAACAAAGTATGGCAGTTTCAGTTAGCAAAAGAGGGATGCATCAGCAGCTATGGGATCAAGTAGCAATAAACAAGTAGCAGCCATTCAGAGGTGCAGTGAGCCAACAGTATCAGTACCAGTCGTGCACAGCAACAAGAAGAGGGGAGGCTTTCAGTATCAGAGATTGGTATCATTGTTCAGGTATCAGATCGGGTTCCAAGTTTCAGTTCTGTGAGGTTTGGTTTAGCATGGTATTGGGTTAGATGAGTTAGTGTTAAGGTTAGTTATATATATACTTGGTTATGTTAGTAGTTGTTTACCTTGTTAAATAGTTATGTATATAGATACTTTGTTAGCTAATAGATTAGATACATATATACCTACTTGATTAGATTACTAAGCTATATGTATATTATATATATGTATTAATATGCATTGTATGATAAGTAGTTAGTTTATGGTTTATATATATGTGTTAGCTATTAGATTGTTGATAGTTAGTAGATTTGGCTAGTAGTTCAGTTTAGTGGTTAGTAGATATAGCTTGAAGTATAATAGTTAGTTAAATGTATTGTCAGTAGAATAGTTAGCCTAGTAGCTATTATAGTATATGTATCTATGTATATAAGTTATTAATTAAGTTAGATAGTTATGTATACTATTGGTTATATATGTTAATAGTTTATATATATTGGTAGTTAGTAGTTAATATCAAGGAAGGGGTCGATACCCAAGGTATTGAGTTGGGTATCGAAATATGTGTGATAAGCATTGGTGCAAGGCCAAGGTATCATATTTTATTATTTTGTTATATTATTATAATTATTGACTTGTATATATATATCTAAAATACTATTTTCATATATGGAAACTTGTGTATCTTAGGATACGACTGTAGAAGCATAAAAAATATGCCGGATGACTATACGCGGCATATCGGTGCAGAGCAGCATAGGCAGAGGCCTTAAGAGCCATCAAGCGTGCAACAGAGCCTTTTCCGCTAGAACAGAGCGTGAAACATAAAAGCTCAAAGGACCATCCACGTAAGGCAGTACGTCCAAGCCGCTTCAGCGTAAATAGGGTGCTTCATCGCCTCCAGGGCGTAAAACTCCTCCCCTTTTATACGCAGCATTGAGGTGTACAAAAGATGCTTCGTATTCTCCGAAGTGAACCTGTCAGATCCTGCAAATAACCTGTCAGAGCCTGCAATGAACCTGACGTCTTGACTTCTGGCAAAGGGATACGGCTCGACCACCCAAGCGACGGCTATAATGATGGCACTGCACTGCCACCCAGGCTGTCAAATACCGCCATCCCCTTCGCGTAAACTGCTTTTTCAAGCACAAAGGGTTACGCTGCCTTGTTTTACATAGGCAAAATGCGAGCTATTTACGTTCTGCAGTAGACAAACTGCCTGCTACGCCAAAAGCTGCACTCCGTACGGGGTTCGAGGCACGTCTCTTCGCCTAATGCACAGAGTGACGACAGTTTCTCGAGGCACGTCTCTACGACTGATGCGCAGAAAGGGTTGCAGACCGTCAAAGAACACGCCTCCATATTTATTGCACAGGATGGTGGCAAATCTCGGCATTTAATGCAGGAGATTTGATTATATCTTCAAAAGCCGTAATTTCGGCTAAGACGTCCACATCAGCACTGTGGCACGGTACGCAGCGGCTCCTATGCCCATCCAGCGTTTGTGCTCATTCGGCTTCTACGCCTGCTCGGCCTCTGTGCCCCTTCGGCTTCTACGCCTGCTCGGCCTCTGTGCCCCTTCGGCTTCTACGCCTGCTCGGCCTCTATGCCCCTTCGGCTTCTATGCCTGTTCGGCCTCTACGACCACTCGGCTTCTATGCCTGTTCGGTCTCTACGACCACTCGGCTTCTACGCCTATTCGGCTTCTATGCCTATTCGGCTTCTATGCCGGTTTGATAACTATTTGGCTTCTATGCCATGGTGACAGACATTTGGCTTCTATGCCAACCTCTTCTACACAATGGATACCTACCTACGTGGCTTTTACGCCGTGATCTTCGTAGCAATTGTACGCGTTGTGTCCCTTAGTTGGTCCCTCGTCACACGCTCATTCAAAAGATTATCTATACGCAGGCATTGGTTACTTTAACCGTTGTGTAAAAGGGTGTTGTTGTCACGCCCCAGTCCCAAATTACCGAGGGACCGGACGCGCGTCAATGGCCAGCAGTACGCACCGATGGACAAACCCAATTTAATGGATCCATCAGGGCATACTTAAGCTATAAAATAACAAGTCTACGACCACATGGCACAACTAATCTCATCCACACCAGATATAAAATATGATCCACAGAATAATAAGGAATGTAAATCATCAGCAAGTCTCAACCAAGTACTTCGGGAAAATAACCCGATAAATATCTAATACATTGGTTCAACAGAATAGAAAGTAAATGACTAAAAAAAATAATAAATACTGAGCATGAAACATGGATGCTCAGGAAAAGTCCTCGGCTAACACCTCGTCCTCGGATGGCGGTACAACTCCTGGATCAGCTCCTGCTCCGGTCCCGCATATCTCGGGGTAGATCTCGTCCTCAAATCCTGGGGACATAATCCATATCCAGGTCCTCAGGGGACATAGCAAGGTACAGAAAATATACAAGCCAAAATATAAGCAGTGCAGCAAATAATGAGAATAATAGGGTAAGCTATATAACCATCTATGTAAAAATGCAAGTGAGAGCAGCACGAGTACTCAGGCTGTGCCACTACAAGCTCTGTATCGGAGAGCCGGTAGTGGTAATAACCGGTAGTGGGTCTAGCTCTACTCCGAGAGTCTACGACCTCTCAATAATAGTGGATGTATATATATATGGAATAGCCTGTAGCCTGTGTGTTTCTCCCCACCCAATGTAACCACGCATATCATGACCACAACGTCTCATGTCCATGTCAAGCAGGATCATAGCTAATGCAACCAGTCATACTATATTTATGCATATAATGTCCATGTCCTGTATCCTATACAGAATTACCACGAATATCTCGGGAAAATCCTGTCTTATGAATAGTGTCAAGTGTCCTGGGTCATAGTGTACTTGGTAAGACAAGTACGAGAATATAAAGTGTTACGTATGTCCATCGCTAGATGACAGTACCCAACACTGCATACAGTGTTGGCACCCGACTGATAATCGGACGCTAAGTACTTCACACGGTCCTAGGTTAAGTTTGCACAGAAATATAATAGAGCAAGGAAAAATATATATAAAGACTGCAAAGTTTGGCAAGGTACACTTGCCTGATGTCTGGGTATCAACAACTGTCCCTGTATCAGTGGGTCCGGTAGGTGCTACTCCCAAAAGCTGTAATAAACATCACCAACAGTCTCAGAAGGTATCAAACTACTAGAAATGCCTGTCCTTACGTCCAATTTGGACACAGGGGCAAAAAGGTCATTTTCGGCCAAAGCGGGGTCCACCTGTGGGCCACTTTGCACCGAAAAGTGTGCCAGGGTCAAAGGTCTCCAAATACTGCAAACTCAGTGTCTACAAGTCAGGAACGATGATACGAACCCAATAGAACTTTCCGAATTGGATTCCGATGAGTCGATCACAAAATCGCCCGTCAAGTGGAGCTTGTGGGGCCCACGATACGCAATTTTATCAACGTTCTCAGAATTAGACCAAACTTGGGTCATAGGACCAGCGTATCGCTACGAGTCCGATGGCGCAAGTTTCGTGTCGATCCGACGTGTGTACACAAAGTTACAGCGTATTCCAGAAAGGTCGGATACGGGGTGTCGACGGCGGATACGCGTTGATTCCGGAGTGCACGCACCTCCGATTCTACTTCCGCAAAATCCCACACGACCGTATCAATGACGCGCACGTGTCTGTGAAGACCGCACGCGACCAAGTCATCCCGTTTGGCAGGGCGCACTCAGTTCTGGGGTTAATTGGGGCGTTATTTTTCCTGTTTTTGGATCGCGGTGTGCGATCACCACAGGACGCGATACACCGAGCGAGTTACACGGGCACCGAGAGGGTTATACAGTCGACGCATAGCAACTGACAGAAATTAAAACGAAGCTACGGTTTGAGAGAAAACGATACCTGAACAGGGCCCGTGAATGCTGAGATTCACGTGTCCGAGAGTCCAATCTGTGTCCTGGTCGAGGATCTACCGTGTCCGCTAGGGCTGTGCTTGGAGACGGAGGGGTCGACTTCGCCGGCAGAGGGCGTCTCGGCCTAGGGCGGCTGCGGGCTGTTGGTCGACGTCGGTGGAGTTTACGGGGAGTCGAAGGCTGGACGGCGCGGCGGAGGTAGGTTCGAGCAAAGGGGGGGTCGGGTCAGGCGCTGCTCGTGAGGGGTCGGCGGAGTTGATCGACGGTGAGGGGGTCGATCCGGCGATGGCGTATCGAGGCGGGGTCGAGGGGATCGGACACTGGGACGGGCGGGTCGACGAGAGGGGCGGCAGCTGCTCGGGGTCGAGCGCAGCTGATCGACGCTGAACTCGGCGGATGGTCGATCACAGGAGGGTCGGGGTATCGAGTTTGGAGGCGACGGCGGCTAGGTTTCAGGAGCTGGGCACGGATGTCGAGGCAGCCCCTTATAGGCAGCTACAGGGTCCCTGCAGCTGCTACTATGGTTTCCAACAAGGTTCGGGTGTCGGGTTCTCAGCGGGTCGGGTCTGACCCGCTGCGATGGGTTTGGTCTGGGGTCTGGTTCGTTTGGGTTCGGTTCATAATCCAATAGCTTTTTGACCTTAAATCGTTGCTCCGGAGTCCAATAAATTCACCAAAAAATGCCAGGCGTCCGGTTTTCTATTTTACACAATAATTTATTACTTCCAGAATATTTTAACCCTAATTAGCAACACTTAAAATTTCTTTAAATCACAATCACCATTGTTTTAAATTCCAGAAAATACCAAAAATTCGGAATATCTCATTTTAAAATTATTCTCAAAAAATCAGGGTGTTTACAATCTTCCCTCCTTAAAAGGATTGCGTCCTCGCAATCAAAGAATAAGCTACTAAAGAAAGAGTTATGGAAATACAAGGTTGCTTAGTTTACAACTGCCTCCTCGAACAAGTGGGGGTAACGCTGGCGCATACTATCTTCTCGTTCCCAAGTTGATTCGCCAGGAGAATGATGTTTCCAAGCTACTCGGACCAGTCTGATTGTCTGTCCCCGCAATGTCTTCTCACTGACGTCGAGAATGCCAACTGGTTGTTCTTCATATCTCAAGCTTGGGCCCATTGCGATCTCTGAATGATCGACTACGTGACTTGGGTCGGTCACGTACCTGCACAGCTGTGAGACGTGGAATACGTCATGCACTCCCTCTAAGGATAGTGGTAATGCAAGACGATACGCCACCTCACCAATGCGCTCTAGGATGTCAAAGGGCCTAATATACCTTGGGCTCAACTTGCCTCTGCTCCCGAATCTGATAGTACCCCGAGTGGGCGAAATCCTCAAGAACACGTGCTCTCCTTCTTTAAACTCCAGGGGACGTCTGTGCGTATCTGTCCAATGCTTCTGTCTGTCTTGAGCTGCTCGAAGATGATTCTGAATCTGTTTCACCTTTTCCACTATCTGAGTTACCAATTCTGGGCCCAGTATTTGGCGTTCACCAACGTCACTCCAACATATAAGCGATCTGTATTTCCTTCCGTATAAAGCTTCAAATGGTGCCATCTGAATGCTGGCCTGATAACTGTTGTTGTAGGAGAACTCCACTAAGTGCAAATGATCTTCCCAAGATCCTCCAAAGTCTAGCATACATTATCGTAACATATCCTCCAAGATCTGAATGGTGCGCTCCGATTGGCCATCTATCTGTGGGTGGTACGCTGAGCTGAATTTGAGTCTGGTGCCTAGACTCTCTTGCATGCTCCTCCAGAAATGAGAGGTAAATCTCAAATCTCGATCCGATACAATACTAACAGGTACTCCATGTAATTTGACAATTTGTTGCATATACATGTTGGCTAGTACCTCTGTGGACTGTCCAACTCTAAATGGCAAGAAGTGTGCCGATTTAGTGAGTCAATCCACTATCACCCATAATGCGTCTCTTCTGCTGGGGCTCCTTGGAAATCCAGTGACAAAATCCATCGTGATATGCTCCCACTTCCATTCTGGTATAGAAAGCGGCTGTAACATACCTGCGGTCCTCTGATGCTCGGCCTTTACTTGCTGACATACTAAGCATTTGGCCACAAATCTTACAATCTCCCTTTTCATTCCATGCCACCAGTAATACTGTCTCAAGTCTCGGTACATCTTGGTTCCTCCTGGATGAACAAAGTATATAGAGCTATGTGCTTCCGTCATTAACTCCTGTCTCAATTCTCCATTTGGAACATACAGGCGATTTCCAAACCTCAATGTCCCGTCTTCGTGTATGCGAAGTCCTGTCTGCATGCCTGCTTCTGTCCTTTCTTTCAACCTTCTAAATCTAGTATCGGTGGGCAATGCCTCCTTAATCTTCTCCACGAGTGATGACTTAATTTCAAGACTATCCATCAAGCCATTCTGTCCTGGTAAGACCACCTCTATCTGAAGCTCCTGTAGATCTTTTAATAACTCGGGCTGCATCGTCAAGAAATAAGCCGTAGGCTTCCTGCTGAGCGCATCTGCAACAACATTTGCCTTTCCCGGATGATACTGCAGATCTATGTCAAAATCTACCATCAATTCCAGCCAGCGTCTTTGCCTCATGTTTAGCTCCTTCTGAGTATATACATACTTCAGACTCTTATGATCGGTGAAGATTTCAACCCTTTCCCCATAAAGGTAGTGCCTCCAAATCTTTAATGCAAATATAACTGCTGCTAACTCCAGATCATGTGTTGGGTAGTTCTTCTCGTGAACCTTTAACTGTCTCGATGCATAGGCAATGACTTTGCCATGTTGCATCAACACACATCCCAGTCCACTACCTGATGCATCACTGTAAACAACAAAACCTCCTGACCCTGTAGGAAGAGTCAAGACAGGTGCTGTTGTTAATCTCCTCTTCAATTCTTCGAAGGCCTTCTGGCAGTCTTCTGCCCATATAAACTCCTGATCTTTACGTGTCAGCTTCGTCATTGGTTCTTCAATCCTCGAGAAATTTTCTACAAACCTTCGGTAATATCCCGCAAGTCTGAGAAAACTTCTCACCTCTGCAACTGATGTGGGTGTAGGCCAAGTCTCTATTGCCGCAACTTTCTCTGGATCCACAGAAAGTCCTTCTCCTGAGATGATATGTCCCAAGAAAGGTACTTTGTCCATACAGAACTCACACTTACTGAGCTTGGCGTATAACTTTTCCTGCCTCAAGGTCTCCAACACGATTCTGATATGCTCCTCGTGCTCTTCGTGGCTCTTGGAATATATGAGGATGTCGTCAATGAACACCACCACGAATTTATCCAAGAACTGATGGAAGACTCTGTTCATTAAGCTCATAAACACTGCTGGCGCGTTGGTTAAACCAAACGGCATCACCAAGAACTCATAATGTCAATACTTGGTCCTGAAAGCTGTCTTCGGTATGTCTTCCTTCCTTACTTTGATCTGATGATAGCCGGATCGAAGGTCAATCTTCGAGAATACCCTTGCACCACTCAATTGATCGAATAGATCATCAATACGTGGCAAGGGATACCTGTTCTTGATGGTCACAGCATTTAGTGCCCTGTAATCAATGCACAATCGTACTGTTCCATCCTTCTTTGGCACAAATAATATGGGTGCTCCCCAAGGTGAAACACTGGGCCGAATGAAACCCTTCTCCAGAAGATCATCCACCTGTTCTTTCAACTCTACTAACTCCTTGGGTGCTAGCCGATATACCGATGAAGTGATAGGCTCTGCTCCTGGAGTTAAGTCTATTGTGAATTCTATTTCCCGATCAGGTGGTAAACCTGGAAGATCATCGGGAAATACATCCATAAACTCAGATATGACTCTTGGGTAACCTGTCTCCTCTTCTACAGATAATACCCTAAGAGTAGGCTGAACTCCTTGCTCTACTGCTCCTCGAAGAAACTCGAATTCTGGATGTCCAGGCGGTCTAAATATAACCTTTCCAAGCCGACAATCAAGAGTCGCATGATACTGACTTAACCAGTCCATACCAAGTACGACATCATAGTCCGGCATAGAAAAGATCAGAAATTGAGCTCGCATTTCTCGGCCACAAACTACTACTGAACATGATCTACAGACATCACTAACCAGAATAATTCCACCTCCCGTAAGAATCCTCTTCATCTTCGGAAGGGGTGCAGTAGCTACTCTATGGGTGGCAACAAAGCTAGCTGCTATAAATGAATGCGATGCTCCAGAATCAAATAATGCTACAGTTGGTAATGAAGCTACTAAAATAGTACCTGCGATGACCTCGCCTGCTGTAGCCTCCTGCTCAACAGCTAAGGTGAATGCCTGGCCTCGACCTTGAGCTGGTCCTCTCTGCTGCTGCTGTTGCTAAAATAGGGCTGCCTACAGTGCCAGTGGTGGTCTCTGCTGGTAGCCTCCTGTGGCTGGTGGTCTGACTCCTCCAGCTCCTGTCTGCTGTGCTCCTACTGCTCCTGTAGCTGGTCGTGGTGCAGGTAAAGCTAGTCTCTGTGCTCCGTCTCTGCGTTCAGAACAGTCCCTAGAAAAGTGCTGGTTGGATCCGCAGCTCAGACATAGTCCTAACTTACGTCTGCATTCCTTCTTAATGTGTCCTACTTTGCCGCAGTGGTGACAAGTAGGAAGAGGTCTGTCCCGGTGTGCTGCTCTCTCCGGTATACTCCTCTGGAATCGTTTCGCAGAATCTCCTGGTGCTGTCTTGGATAGTGCGGATGGGTTTGGCCTCTTCAGATTCGATTCCCTTCTAGTGACGCGCTCCATGCGTCGTGCTGCTGCAAGGACCTCAGTATAAGATGTAGGTGCGACGGAGCCAATTAATCTCTGAAGCTCGAACTTCAGTCCATCAAAGAACTTTTCAGCTTTTTCTTCCTCTGTCGAAATCAATATCGGAGCGAAGCGACCTAGGCGTATAAACTTTGTATTATATTCCTCCACTGTCATACTGCCTTGGATGAGGCGGTTGAACTTGTCTCTGAGCTCTGATCGTGCAACTGCCAGAATGTACATCTCTTGGAAGAGTCTGGAGAACTCTTCCCAAGTGACTCGGTCCTGTCCGAGCCTCCTTTCTTCCGCTAGCCACCAGTGATGCGCATTATCAGTTAACTGCATTCTGACTGCAGTCATCCACTTCTCTCTTGGAAGTTCAGCTGCTTCCAACTGATGCTGTATGTTTGTGAGCCATTCATGAACTTCCGTTGGCCCCTCTTTGCCAGAAAATGTACGAGGCTTGAGATGACGGAATTCGGTGATAGATCCCGTCGATGTTCGCCTCGTTGGTGGATTTGCCTGCTCCAATACGGATACCAGGCTGGTCCTCAGATACTCTGCCTCCTGGCGATGGGCCTCTTGCTGAATCTGCTGTTGGGCCTGCATCATGGCATACATCATCTGGAAAATCTGTTGCCCGTCCACGGCTTGTCCGGACGAGAAAACTGGCATCTGGGGAGTGAATTGTGGTGGAGGTGGGATATCATCTCTCCGGAACCTTGGATTAGGTTGACCGGTCTGATCGCTCTGCGATGCTTGTCCTCCATCCCCTGTGGTCACTCAGTCTGTATACGTAACCACAGCGTCGTGTGGCGTATCCAATGGAATCTCGTCTCCGTTCCTAGGATCCATTACTCTGCAATCAAAAGATAAACTGTAAGAAGGCACAGAGGAATCAACACAGGATGCAGTTCAAGTAACAATTTTGAGTTCGATATAGAGTTCAATAATGGTTTAATTAATGGATGAGATCCTATAACTTATCCTATTCTTAGGGCAGGCTGGTTCGGTCCCTAAGTTGAAACCGAACAATTTAGTCGTAGACCTGCATGGGCCACCACAAAAACCATGTCACGCCCCAGTCCCAAATTACCGAGGGACCGGACGCGCGTCAATGGCCAGCAGTACGCACCGATGGACAAACCCAATTTAATGGATCCATCAGGGCATACTTAAGCTGTAAAATAACAAGTCTACAACCACATGGCACAACTAATCTCATCCACACCAGATATAAAATATGATCCACAGAATAATAAGGAATATAAATCATCAGCAAGTCTCAACCAAGTACTTCGGGGAAATAACCCGATAAATATCTAATACATTGGTTCAACAGAACAGAAAGTAAATGACTAAAAAAATAATAAATACTGAGCATGAAACATGGATGCTCAGGAAAAGTCCTCGGCTAACACCTCATCCTCGGATGGCGGTACAACTCCTGGATCAGCTCATGCTCCGGTCCCGCATATCTCGGGGTAGATCTCGTCCTCAAATCCTGGGGACATAATCCATATCCAGGTCCTCAGGGGACATAGCAAGGTACAGAAAATATACAAGCCAAAATATAAGCAGTGCAGCAAATAATAAGAATAATAGGGTAAGCTATATAACCATCTATGTGAAAATGCAAGTGAGAGCAGCACGAGTACTCAGGCTGTGCCACTACAAGCTCTGTGTCGGGGAGCCGGTAGTGGTAATAACCGGTAGTGGGTCTAGCTCTGCTCCGAGAGTCTACGACCTCTCAATAATAGTGGATGTATATATATATGGAACAGCATGTAGCCTGTGTGTCTCTCCCCACCCAATGTAACCACGCATATCATGACCACAACGTCTCATGTCCATGTCAAGCGGGATCATAGCTAATGCAACCAGTCATACTATATTTATGCATATAATGTTCATGTCCTATATCCTATACAGAATTACCACGAATATCTCGGGAAAATCCTGTCTCATGAATAGTGTCAAGTGTCCTGGGTCATAGTGTACTTGGTAAGACAAGTACGAGAATATAAAGTGTCACGTATGTCCATCTCTAGATGACAGTACCCAACACTGCGTACAATGTTGGCACCCGACTGATAATCGGACGCTAAGTACTTCACACGGTCCTAGGTTAAGTTTGCACAGAAATATAATAGAGCAAGGAAAAATATATATAAAGACTGCAAAGTTTGGCAAGGTACACTTGCCTGATGTCTGGGTATCAACAACTGTCCCTGTATCAGTGGGTCCGGTAGGTGCTACTCCCAAAAGCTGTAATCTGTAATAAACATCATCAACAGTCTCAGAAGGTATCAAACTGCTAGAAATGCCTGTCCTTACATCCAATTTGGACACAGGGGCAAAAAGGTCATTTTCGGCCAAAGCGGGGTCCACCTGTGGGCCACTTTGCACCGAAAAGTGTGCCAGGGTCAAAGGTCTCCAAATTTTGAAAACTCAGTGTCTACAAGTCAGGAACGATGATACGAACCCAACGGAACTTCCAGAATCAGATTTCGATGAGTCGATCACAAAATCGCCCGTCAAGTGGAGCTTGTGGGGCCCACGATACGCAATTTTATCAACGTTCTCAGAATCGAACCAAACTTGGGTCACAGGACCAGCGTATCGCTACGAGTCCGATGGCGCAAGTTTTGTGTTGATCCGACGTGTGTATACAAAGTTACAGCGTATTCCAGAAAGGTCGGATACGGGGTGTCGACGGCGGATACGCGTTGATTCCGGGGTGCACGCACCTCCGATTCTACTTCCGCGAAATCCCACATGACCGTATCAACGACACGCACGTGTCTGTGAAGACCGCACGCGACCAAGTCGTCCCGTTTGGCGGGGCGCACTCAGTTCCGGGGTAAATTGGGGTATTGTTTTTCCTGTTTTTGGATCGCGGTGTGCGATCACCACAGGACGCGATGCACCGAGCGAGTTGTACGGGCACCGAGAGGGTTATACAGTCTACGCGTAGCAACTGACAGAAATTAAAACGAAGCTACAGTTTGAGAGAAAATGATACCTGAACAGGGCCCGTGAATGCTGAGATTCACGTGTCCGAGAGTCCAATCTGTGTCCTGGTCGAGGATCTACCGTGTCCGCTAGGGCTGTGCCTGGAGACGGAGGGGTCGACTTCGCCGGCAGAGGGCGTCTCGGCCTAGGGCGGCTGCGGGCTGTTGGTCGACGTCGGTGGAGTCGATGGGGAGTCAAAGGCTGGACGGCGCGGCGGAGGTAGGTTCGAGCAAAGGGGGGGTCGGGTCAGGCGCTGCTCGTGAGGGGTCGGCGGAGTTGATCGACGGTGAGGGGGTCGATCCGGCGATGGCGTATCGAGGCGGGGTCGAGGGGATCGGACACTGGGACGGGTGGGTCGACGAGAGGGGCGGCAGCTGCTCGGGGTCGAGCGCAGATGATCGACACTGAACTCGGCGGATGGTCGATCACAGGAGGGTCGGGGTATCGAGTTTGGAGGCGACGGCGGCTAGGTTTCAGGAGCTGGGCACGGATGTCGAGGCAGCCCCTTATAGGCGACTACAGGGTCCCTGCGGCTGCTACTAGGGTTTCCAACAGGGTTCGGGTGTCGGGTTCTCAGCGGGTCGGGTCTGACCCGCTACGATGGGTTTGGTCTGGGGTCTGGTTCGTTTGGGTTCGGTTCACAATCCAATAGCTTTTTGACCTTAAATTGTTGCTCCGGAGTCCAATAAATTCACCAAAAAATGCCAGGCGTCCGGTTTTCCATTTTACACAATAATTTATTACTTCCAGAATATTTTAACCCCAATTAGCAACACTTAAAATTTCTTTAAATCATAATCACCATTGTTTTAAATTCCAGAAAATACCGAAAACTCGGAATATCTCATTTTAAAATTATTTTCAAAAAATCAGGGTGTTTACAGTTGTACTTTCCACTCCTCGGTTGTTACACCGACGGAGTGGTCACTGTCACTAAAACTCTATAAATAGAGACCTCTATCAATGAGGAACAAGGTCGAAAAACTTAAAACTTGAAGATCAAACCAGGTCGACAAAAATTGGAAGATCGAACCCGAGAGAGAGAGAAAGAGAGAGAGAGAGAGAGAGAGAGAGAGAGAGAGAGAGAGCACCCGGAGCTCAGGCAAAGAGTAGGGATCGATGACTTTAGCATCGTGCATCCACCCTCTCCTGCAACCTTCGAAGCTGCTTCCTGTCTTCTACGGCACTTCTTCAACATCGTGTGGTCCAAGGGCTAAAGTGATCGACTGCAGATTAGACACCTATAGCAATATTTACCCAGATGAAATAAATTATACTCCCATATCCTCGTATAGGATCAAATTTTACAAGTTTGTTTGTAAACCAAAGAAGGCGGGTTCTGTGTAAACCCTATATTGGATACATCTTCATTCTTTCGTTTAATACCACAAACAGGATGGCGACTCTGCTGGAGACATCTTTCTCTTCTGACGAGGAAGCAATTGCTCAACACGATACGGTATCTATAGGAACTGTGAAGAAGACACTGGTCGTCCATTTCGACCAGTCTGCCTAGGAAGACATGCTTCGAACCGGGGGTAGCTCTCACTCTCTCTAAGTCCAAGACAACAGGAAGTTGCGCAAGGTCTGGATGCCCAAGACATCCTCTACCGTTCCTGTGGACTCTCCGATCTCTTCGAACTCTCCGAACTCTCCAACCAATGAGATTGTAGCACTGCTCCCTCCGTGCCCTGCACGTAAAACTCAGTCTCCCGCTATACGCGGTACAGACAAAACTTCGGGCAAAACCTCAACGCTGACCCAGAAGTATTCACTACGCTCTACGCGTAGGAACCAGTCTCCCGCTACGCGCGGTACAGACAAAACTTCGGGCAAAGCCTCAGCGCTAACCCAGAAGTATCCACTGCGCTCTACGCGCAGAAACCAGTCTCCCGCTACGCGCGGTACAGACCAAACTTTTGGTAATGCCTCAGCACCAGGTTAGAAGTACAAATCACGCTCCAGGCGCAAGACAACATCTGACCTCTACGAGGAACCAGATGAGCGCCGTAATTTCCGCGAGGGAAAGCAAGCAGCAGAATACTCGATACCTCGGCCGTGACGCCGGCGAAGGAGCAATCTGCCTACCCTCCGGATTACGTGGGAAGCCGACGGCCGACTGAGGACCTCTTCAGCCTTACGCCACTCTGAGCAAATCTCCAAATTACGCCAGGCGAAGTCCCACGACGTAAAGCAAGCTCAGGTTGCTACTCCTCCTGACCTGCGCAAATACCTAATCCAGAAGCGTAAGGAGAGGGGACCTTCCAACATGTCTATTACGCACCCTAGCGAGCAATGTTGTAATAGTCATAAAATTGTGATTGACTGCTGCTGTTCTAAAGCAAAACGGTCAGTTTTTGACCGATTGAGCTACTCTCCGTCTTTCCCGAAAGAATAGCCCGCGTATGCGTCCGTGAATATGGCTTCACACATACCTAGTGGAGGGTCGAGCTCAAGACGTCATCCCTTAGGGCCTCCGAGCCGAAGAAGATTCGAAGACCTCCTCAGGAACACTGAAGCTGGGGTGTTCCAAAACACCCGTGCAAGGTCACAACAACCAGCTTCGTACTCGTCTGATTCCGACGCTGGGGGTCGCCAATCTCCCAGATCAGATGCTGAGATTATAGAGTCGACTTCTGCAGCGACCTATACTTATCCTTCGAGACACCCAGGGAAATGGGAGTTTACGCCATTGAAGACGAACGCGAGGAAGCTTCGCCGTCAGGAAACGCGGAACAACGCATCACTATACTGGAGACGTCTCTGAAACAAATGTAATCCCTAATGGAGAACATGCACCAGATGATGCTAACTCAGTACGCAACTGCCATGGCTCAAGCGTCGGTCCCACCAACTCAGATACGTGTGGGGGTGGACTTGCCACCATCTAACCCAAGCCAAGAGCCTGCTCTAGATCAAGAGTCAGCAGTTCCTTCGCTTCCTCACTCGGTAAATATATTACCTCCCGTTGGAGTCACGATACATCCAACTCCGCACTACACCGTAGCCCCGCTTCCAACTAAAAATCTGATGCAGGCAGTGCGGGAATTGAAAGCCCAATTTGATGCCTTGAAGCACAAAGATCAGCTCAAGAAACTGGGAATCAACCAGCCTTACCCAGCTATCTGAGAAGAAGTCCCTTTTCCTCTGAAGTACAAACCTCAGACTATGGCTCTGTTCGAAGGAAAAACATCACCAAGTCAATACATGAACTATTTCAGTATGATGACGGTGTTGCTACAAGGGAATGACGCCCTCCTCACTCGGGTGTTCAAAGGCTGCCTCTCAGGAGTAGCCTATCAGTGGTACCGTAGCTTGGCGGACAACTGCATTACTTCCTTCGAAGACTTCAAAGCTTTATTCTTTACGCGGTTCTACGAGGGTGGAATGGACATGTCTATGTCCTCTCTCATCGAAGTCAAGCAACGGGAAAAGGAGGACGTTCGCACCTTCGTCGAACGTTTTTGTCAGGCCACCTTACAAATGCCTCCAGGAGTTCCAGACTCGACGTTTGTAGACATTTACAGGAAGAACCTCCTTCCCGTAGTATCGGTGTTTACAGGACCATATCAGTTCCATGAGTGGCCTTCGTTCATCGTCTCGGCAGTGGCCGCCGAAGACAACAGTCGCAAGGCGCGCGACAATGGCATCATGATCTCCGCCTCCGATAGAGGCAAAAGGTCATCTCCCAGCAGCGACCATCCTCGTAACTCTAAGAGAAAAGAAGCTCTGACGGTCAATACGTCCAGACAAAAGACGGCGGTGACCACGCAGACGAAGCCCGGGACTTCCAGGCCCGTCGAAGTCTACTACTTCGACGACGACGATATCCCTAGTATATTCGAGTGTCTCGTCAAAAGCGGCAAGATCACCCTTCCGGAGCTAAGGCGGCCCCAAAAAGTTGACAGTACTGACGACCCCAAATACTGTATCTTCCACAGATACGTACACCACCCAACAAAGGCATATTACATACTGAAGAGGAAGATCCAGGGGTTGATCGATGCTAAGGCCATCATTCTGCACAACACCGAGAAGACGATCACGGCCAACATGATCTCTCTGCGGTTCGGCGATCTGCCTTCCCAAGAGGTCATGAACGGTGTCACACCCATTTCTTGAGCTACGATGGACATCGTCAATCTCCCTCCATCTAGAGATCAAAATCAAGACCTGGTACCCCTGACCACCCGGCAGGGCGAGATTATGTGGGTTCATCCGGATTTGGTGTCAGAGCTCGAGGAAGAGACTAAAGCTACTAAAGCTACGTCTAGAAGAAGCTCCAAGCGCAAACCATGCCATATGGTCGCGACTTCTTCGCCATCGGACGAAGACGAGGTACTTGCTGCAACCCGTTCAGGGAAAGCCTACCTCAACGACTGCGGAGCAAGTCAGGAGGATGCACCGGCGGACGCTTCAACTGCCAAACCTTCAGGACCAGGCTCCGTCGTACCAGAGGCCAGCCCTTCAAAACCGACGCCGGCAGACAAAGGGAAGCAAAGAGAAGTGCGCTTTGATAAACCTGTGAAAAACATTCCAAACAAAGGCTTTGAGAAGCCATACAACTTCGATATCCTGGCCCAACTGGCTAATACACCAGCCAGGCTCTCCATCTTTGAGTTACTCAGGCTCTCCCAAGACACTCGTCTAGCCCTGAGTGAAGCGCTGATGCAGGCGGAGGCATGCTTGACCCAGCTCAAGTCCCCCGACGAAGAACCAGTGGCATGTCCTCAATACCACAGTGTGATGGAGGTGGTCCCAAATATCACTTTTACCCAAGATGACATGCTGTTAAAACATAACAAGCATGACAGGCCCCTCTATTACACCGGGTACGTCGGTTCTATGGAGGTCGATCGGATTCACATAGATCCGGGATCGTCGATCAGCATCATCCCTCACAGTTTGCTTAGACCATTGAGGATTCCTACCAGCGAACTGGCTTACACCTCCACTACGATCGTGGGTTTCAACGCCGAAAGAAGTAAGCCGTTGGGAAAGATTCTCCTAAGGATCCAGATTGGCAACCTCAGATCGGTGGCCACATGTTACGTGATCGATTCAGAGGTATCCTACAATATTTTGCTGGGAAGACCGTGGATCCACGATCACAACATCGTTCCTTCAACTCTACATCAATGCCTTAAATATGTAGACCCCCAAGGAATAGTACAAACGGAGGTTGCCGACCTAAACCTGTTTAAAGGAGTAGAGTCCTACTATTCCGATGCCGTGTTGTACTCTCAAGACCACACGGAAGAAGTATCAGGCGAGACGGAGAAGGAATCCCACCGGGAGCCAGGAAAACCCTCTGCCGTACTGCCGCTGTCGATCAGAGTGAAAGGACGAACCACTCGTCCAAAAGCCATAGAGCCTATGGCTATTCACCTGAACAAATCCAGCTCAGGAAGAGGAAGCAATTCTCCAGCGGTCACTCTGAACCAGAAGCCTCCACCTTTGGTCATCAACCTTCGGTGCAACGGGCAGCCGACCGATGTAAATGCAACCAGAAACGGAGTTCCAGATGATAATAAACATCCTCTTTTCCAGTAAGTTAATGCTCAAATTCTAAATCAGGAATCCACTCCCCGTGATGAGGTAGAACCCATAGCACGAAAATTCTTGGAAGTCATGAACTCCTACCGTCCGTATGTCTGGGAAGTAGCGTCATCATCCAACGTCGTCACAACATATGGGCCACAGGAAGATTCTATCTTCATTGTCCCGCCTACCTGCAGTAGCCAGCGTTCAATAGTCTTCGGCCGCATGCACAATCAATCGGCTATCCAGGAAGATCATTTCTATGACGATACTAGAAAAATACAGATTCACCGATACAGCCCGCAGGCGTTAAGGATCATGCAAAACATGGGCTACGACTTGAAGCGGAGGCCAGGCCTCAACCACGGAAGGGGCAGACGAACGCCGCTGCACGGCGACCCCCACTATCAGCAAACCCGTTTCGGGTTAGGATATGCCACCTCCCTTACGACTTTTAAGTCAGACGAGGGCATCTTTTCCTCCTCCCAGGACGGCCCGTCGTCCCCCGACTCACCTGATGCTCTCGAACAAACACTATCAGTAAATATGGTAGTGACAGATCCCTCAGGAGCAGATGAACAGGATTCTGAGCCATTTGAGAATGACTCTTGGGCTCAACAAATGGATACGCAGTGGGAATTTCGCTTCGAGCAAAGAGAACCTCCCACCAAAGACGAAGTTATCCAAATTAATATTGGGGGTGAACTTTCGCCAAAGCCGATATTTATCAGTGACAATCTTCCCCCAGCTGAAAGGGAAGAAATCATACAGCTGATAAAGGAATACGTCGACGTCTTTGCTTGGGATTATGGGGACATGTCGGGCCTTGACCCGAAGGTGGCTACTCATAAGCTCAACATATTGATCAACTCAAAGCCTGTGAAGCAGCACCAACGCCGGTTCTGCCCGGACATGATGGACGCCATTGAAGCTGAAGTCAAGAAGCTGATAGCCTGTAGTTTCGTTCGGGAAGAACAATATCCCGACTGGGTCACCAATATTGTCCTAGCCATGAAGAAAAATGGGAAGGTACGTATCTATATCGACTACCGAGATCTGAATGCGGCCTGCCCCAAAGATGAATTCCCTCTTCCTATCACGGACATCATGATCGACAATACCTGCGGCTTTGAACGTATGTCTTTCATGGACAGATTCTCAGGATACAATCAGATCAAGATGTATCCTGAAGACGAGAAGCACACTGCCTTCCGCACCCGTTGGGAGTATATTGCTATACGGTCATGCCCTTCGGATTGAAGAACGCCGGGGCTACATACCAACGGGCTATGAGTAACATATTCTATGAGCATTTACGCAAAATAGTGGAATATTACGTAGACGACATAGCCGTCAAGAGTCGCCTCAAGGGTGATCACATTCAAGACTTGAGGACGGTATTCGAGTTAATGTGCCAACATCAACTCAAGATGAACCCTACGAAGTCCTTCCTGGGTGTATCTAGTGGCAAATTCCTGGGGTTTGTCATTACCGCTAAAGGCATCCAGGTAGACCCTGACAAAGTCCAGGCCATCGTAGAAATGCTACCGCCCCACAATCTGAGGGAACTTCGATGATTTCAAGGCCGTCTGGCTTATATCCGGAGGTTCATATCCAACCTCTCGGGAAGATGTCAGCCCTTTTCGCATCTCATAAAGAAAGGTGTATCCTTCGTATGGGACGAAACCTGTCAGCAAGCATTCGGGGATATCAAACGCTACCTCACCAGTCCGCCAGTTCTGGTGCCTCCCATCATGGGAAGACCATTCTTGCTGTATGTCCGAGCAATGGATCATTCGCTAGGAGCTCTTCTCGCGCAGAAGAACGATATGGGGCATGAACAGGCTATCTACTACCTCAGCAGGATGATGGTCGGAGCTGAACACCGGTACAACCCAGTGGAGAAAGAATGCTTGGCTCTGATGTTCGCTATCCAAAAGACGTGGCACTACGTCATCGGCCAGACTATCCACATCATCTCCAGGATCAACCCTCTTCGAGTACTGATGAGCAAGCCGAGTGTTCTTAATTCCTGACTCGCAACTTGGGCGATGCTGTTAACACCATATGATATGGTATACGTACCGCAGAAGTCCATCAAAGGCCAAGCGCTGGCCGACTTCCTAGCTGCTCATCCGATCCAGGAGGCCTCCAAATTATACGAAGACATTCCTGACGAAGTTGTAGAATGTAATTCCGCAATGGAAGGTGACGCATGGCAACTGTTCTTCGACGGTGCCTCCAGGACTGGTCCCCAGGGAAACGTGGTTTCAGGGGTAGGAATCGTCCTAGTCACTCCTGATAAACTCGTCATCTATCGGGCATATTCTCTTAACGAACCATGCTCCAACAATGTGGCAGAATACAACGCCCTGTTAATTGGACTCCAAGTCGCTAAAGAGCTGGGGGTCGAGTCCCTGGAAGCTTTCGGTGATTCTCTGCTTATCGTTAATCAAGTCCGAGGAATATATGAAGTCCGGAATCCAGACCTCATCCCCTATCACCAAGCAACGGTCGAGATAGCCATGACATTCAAAGGGTTCTTCCTAGAGCATGTACCTCGATCCCAGAATCTGGAAGCTGATGCCCTAGCCAGCCTAGCTGCGGATTTAGCCACTCCTATAAGAAGGCAGGATTCGGTAATCCTTCTTAACAGAGATTTATTCTGCATGAAGAACAACTATCACATAGAACGCAGCTACCCTGTGAACACGGATCCCTCGGGAAGAGACTGGAGAAGTCCCTTCATAGATTTCGTCGTATACGGAATCTTGCCAGAGGACCCCAAAGAAGCAGTATCCATCAAAAGACGATCATTACGCCTCTACTTTGATGCATCTTCACAATGCCTATATCGTCGGACTTACGACGGACTGCTATTAAGATGTCTCTCAGGCGACGAAGCACAGCAAATTATCCGGGAAGCTCACGACGGTGTATGCGGAGCGCATCAGCCTGGTCCTAAGCTACAGGATCGTATCAGGAGAATGGGCTATTACTGGCCCACTATGATCACAGACATGATCAGCTATGCAAGACAATGCAGAGCCTGTCAGGTTTATGCAGACTTTATACATCAACCGTTTGAATATCTACATCCTACGGTTGTATCCTGGCCCTTCGAAGCATGGAGTATGGATATCATAGGTCCTATTCACCCGTCTTCTTCCAGAGGCCACCGGTTTATACTGGCCATCACGGATTACTTCTACAAATGGGCAGAGACGATCCCTCTGGCTAAGGTAAAGGCGTCTGACGTAATCAGCTTCATCAAGCATCACGCCATTTATCGCTTTGGGATTCCCCGAAGGATAATCCATGACAATGGGCCTCAGTTCATCAGCCAAGCGTTTCATCGATTTTGCGATAGAAATCGAATACATAATATTGCCTCTACGGCATATTATCCAGCTGCTAATGGTTTGGCGGAAGCTTTCAACAAAACCATTATCAAACTCCTAAAAAAGTTCATCTCTTCGAACAAAAAAGACTGGAACGAGAAGCTGGGCGAATGTCTCTGGGCATACCGCACAACGGTACGGACACCGACAGGTTGTACCCCCTTTTTACTGGTCTACGGGAGCGAAGCAGTTCTTTCCATCGAAATCCAGATCCCGTCGCTCAGGATAGCCGTGACTAATGAGCTGACCCAAGAAAAGAATGACCTGTTAAGGCTTCAGGAGCTCGAAGGATTAGACGAGAAACGCCTCCAAGCTCAACAGCGTATCGCGCTCTACCAAGCACGCATTTCCAGAGCTTTCAATCATAAAGTAAAGGAAAGAGTGTTCAAGGTCGGCGAGCTAGTCTTAGCCGTAAGAAGGCCGATGATTCTCACTCACAGGAGTAAAGGGAAATTTTAGCCCAAGTGGGAAGGCCCTTATGTGATCGAGACAACGTTCTCGAATGGCGCTTACAGGTTAGCCCAGCCTAATGGAGACCTATTAATGGCTCCTATCAACGGTAAATTCCTGAAAAGGTACTATGCTTAACCTCCTCTACCCCAGGGTGGAATATAGCTGGAATCCCAATTCTGACAAAACTACTTCCACAACGAAGCTAGTTAGGTCATATTCTATCATGTCCGTATGACCTCTGAATAGGTATGTCCTGCTAGAAGTTTATCGAGAGTTTATCACGTCCATACTACCTCTGATATCACTCTCACCTAAACCTGTCATTTACATTCCAAAATAATGGGTCCACAAAGTCAGAAAAGATTCGCTTTATTTCCAAAAAGAGCATAATTGCGTTAGGGAAGCTAAAAGCAAGAAAGGGTACATCATTGCGGGGGAGCAGTCAGATCACGAATCAGCTTCGCCAGTGCAGCTACCTTCTCGCCCCTGGAAACCAAGGCATCAGCGCGGGCCCGTTCCAGCCGTGCCTCAGGATTGTTCGTAAAGGATAGTTCGGTCCTTGCCAGAAGAGAGCCAGCTCGAGCAGCTTCTGTACGCTCCAGGTCCTATCGTGCAGTGCTCAGTCGACCAGACGCTACGCCTAGACCTGTCAGCGACTGAGAAGCCCACTCCTCTGCCCGGGCGAGTTTCTCCTTCAACTTGTGGACCCTCGCTGCGTTCCCTTCGTGCTCGGATTGGCACTTCGTCTCGAGAGCAAGAGCCTCCTCCACGACGGCCTTTCTTTTATCCATCTTCAGCTTACGGGCTTTGATGGAATTATCTAAGCTCTCCAGCTGTTTGGTAAGCCGCGCAGTCATAGAGTTGTATCTGTCCTGGACTTCGGCTTCAAAACTGTCCTGAGTCAGCTGCAAGTATTCGTTAATGGGTTGCTCCAACCCATTAACCATCGCCTCCAGGACGTCAGCTACCCCGGAATCGCCTCTCTCTGACGGCCCCAATCGAAAACTGGGAAGCCTTCTTCAGGCTCTCAAAATCCAGATTCTTCGCCAACACCATTGTTATCAGCGTGTTCAAATTGGCGTAGAAGGTGCCGGTATACAGCTCGGTCAGCGCAACTAGATCTGGTTGAACGCCAGGAGTGGCCGCGATATTGGCGAGTTCCCCTCCAAGGACGATTGCAGACGAGGTGGCCACAGCCGCCGCCTCGACAGGTGGTACGACCGAAGAAGGTGCGGCAACGACGGTCAAAGTCATCGCCATACTCACAAGAGGCGAGGTCACGATAACGGGTTCGTCCTCCTCTTAAGATGACGAAACCACTCTGGGCGAGCTGGCCCCCGAAGCCATTTCCTCCTCGAAGTGGAACGCCTCCGTATCATCGTCAGGAGCCCGAGCAGAGCCAGAAGGTGTTTCAACGCTATACTCCCCGTGGGCACCATCCCCTGAGAAGAGGACAAGAAAGTTGACATCAGTCTCGAGATCGCTGCCATTTCGTGGAGGGCCAACCCTAACTCCCCCAGTGGAGTGGCGAAGGTCCCGGTGAGCGAAATGTATCGCTCCATCAGTGCCAAAAAGAGGTTAGGGTTGGGAGGCAACCCAACACTCATCACGCTCACGGCGGCATACAGTCCGATGATTTCCAGCTCTCTCCGAAAATGCTTCAAAGCCCAGTCGACTAGGCAGGACCATCGGAGATTTGTTGGGGTGATCCACCCATTGCACCGAGGATTCTCCTTGGGGTATACCCCCCCCCCCCCCGCACCATGAAGTCATTACAGAAAGTCGACAATTGCACCGGCTGAATCACTGAACTGTCTTCACTCGGGACGCTGCCCGGGCACAGTCCCCTGAACAACGTCATGACGCCAGTGGGGCGGCTGACGAACGACCCCCGGTCGGCTCCTTTCAGATGAAAGATCTTTCTCGGCTTCCAGTGAAGATCAGGAGTCAACGTCCACGACATCCTCCTGCGATGTGTGGCATGGAAGAAAGCCGAGATCGGATAATCTCTCGGCATCGTGGGCAGATACAAGACCACGCTCTCGGCAGGAAAAACCCAGGGTTCTCTCTTGGGCTTCGTCTGGGACTGCTTGTCTATCATGTCCCCAAAGAGGAAGGCCGGCTTGATGTACTGCTCCCCATCTACGTACGTTAGGGGCTCCCCGTTGATCATGCTCAGCAGCATTCGCTCGCCCTGAGCCAATATCAAGATCCCCCTCCCTTCGGGATACTGGGGTCCGGAGATAGGAAATGTCACGTACGACAGATCCTCCAAGTAGTTCGAGTGCAGCATCCCAGTAGCGGATGCCATCACCTCGGCCAGTGGAGACTCATGCAAGTCGACTGCAAAAATGCAAGGAAAATACGTCATTACGAACCTTGCAACATAAAGACCAAGAAGTGACAGTCGGTGCTTTACGCCAAGACTGTACAAAATTTGGTCATCCTACGCCAGGAGTCATATCCCGAAAGCGTAATTAGCGGTATACGGTCCGTGCTTTAGACCAGACTGCTAAAAATCTAGTTATTACGCCGGAGGTCCCATCCAAAGCGTAAAACTAAAATTTTACAGTATACACCAAGTCTTTGGCAGCCAGAGCTTTTACGCTCATAACTATGAAGACATAGAGTTTTTACGCTGACATATTAGAAATGTGGGCGTAAAAGATGAAAACGTCTCCGTGCGTCATCTTCCTTAAAGAGGCTATCAGCACAGAAGATGACCTAGCACGGTCACGTTCAACGTGTGCGAAGGATTTTTCGTCGTTCTTTGTCATTTCCGATGGCTATACCTCTAAGACCGGGTGCGCTACTCGTCGACAGGATCCTTCGCTCAGAAGGAAGTTCGCATCGCCCGACCGAAGACTCTCTCGTCGGGGCAGAAGCACGAGAAGAAGAGCCTATGCTCTTTCCCTTGGTGGAGAGGGTTTGCTTCGGCGCCATTACTGGAAACCTGGAGTGCTCGGAGAAAGTACGAGGGGAAAAAAACTTAAACAATCAAAGCTCTCTCTCGCAGAAGACGGATAAAAAGTTTCTCTCTCCAGAAGCTTGGGATATATATAGAGTTCGGGTCGACTCCTCGAATCCTCAGGCGGCTCCTCAAACCCCAACTGAATCTCACAAATTAAATATTTGGTTATGATTGGGTACTACGTCAGCCCGCTACTTTCGAAAGACGGACAGTCAGCAAATTCGAAGAGTTTTTCGTGCAAAAGCAGGTCAACGATTCCTATGCTAAGGAGCTTTCTATGCTCAACAGCAACAGATCTACGGTTTTACGCTCGCAAGCTACAAGTCTATGGTTTTTACGCCCGGATGCCTTTGTGCTCGGTAGCTTTTATGCTCGAGAGGCTACAAACCTACGACTTTTTACGCTCAGCATGTACCAAATCGATGATCTCACGCTCAATGGGGCTTAGTTTACGCTCGGAGGCAACAGATCTGCAACCTCTATGCTCGAAAGATTTCTTTCATTCACAGGCTAGAAATCCACAGTTCTACGCTAAGGAGCTTTCTATGCCCGACAGCAACAGATCTACGGTTCTATGCTCGCAAGCTATCAGTCTATGGTTTTATGCCCGGATGCCTTTGTGCTCGGTAGCTTTTACGCTCGAGAGGCTACAAACCTACGACTTCACGCTCAGCAGCTCCAAATCGATGATCTCACGCTCGATGGCTTTCTACGCTCAACAGGCCTACGAACTCAAGATTTTTAGCTCATCTACGCTACGGATATCTGACTTTCCGCATATCCGAACTCAAGGTGGTCGATTACAGGAGTTCACACAGAAGATACTCCTTCTTGACCTTAATATATCCCAAGTACCCGAAGCATACAAGAGTTCAAACATTGAGAAATTACTCTTCTCGGGTCAATTGGAGGTTCATCCAGACTCCAATCTGAATATCTCGTCTATCAAAAGATGGCAACTCAGTTAGACAGCCATTTCTGGACCCTGTTCCAAGGGATTTTTTGAGAAGTCATTCTTGAAGATGAAGTCTGAACAAAAATTTTGTTCATCAGAAGTTCAGAGCTCTACGCGGTTCCTCAGTCCTAGCAACAGGACAGTTCTAAAATGTTCAAAATGCTCTACAGCGTTCTATGGACTATTCGCTATGCGTAAAGGACAGGACCTAGCACTCTTTCTACAGAGTCAGCGTACAGAATCAAACGTGTCAAAGCTACACATATTCAGACTTCACAGCAACATATGGCAAGATGATCATATGAAGAAGCAAGACGATTTTATTAAAAGATTAAAGTCATAATTACATATGAGGGAAATCCAATCTACAAGGGTTTTCTTTTCATCTTCATGATTACATATGAGGGAAACTCCGTCTACAAAGGGCTTCCTCAGCATCGTCGTTGGAAGATCGCCCCTAGGATCCGTTCTACCGGGTTCTCGCATCGGTGCGGGTCTTCCTTTTCTTCGAAGGAGATGATCAGTGGCGAGAAAATGACAGAGTTGGGGCTTGCATATTATGCAGATCCCATACTCCGTGCACCATGACGGATTGGGTTGAGGTATTAAACCCAACTCAGTCCGGGGAGACGGCTGTTACAGCTTGTCTTCTCTCTCATTCACAGGAGAATACACCGCTTGCAAGCAGTGTGGTCTAAAACGACCATTCCTCTCTCCTAGAAGAACAGCCACATAAAGTTGTTGATTATCCCGAGCAAGGAAGGCTAAGATATCCTTCCATGATCCATCATTGCAGTGGACACTTGCTCGAAGATGCCGTCTTTTTTGGCTCCTTACACGCTGGAAGAACATGATCTCCTTCTTCCTCAAATTGACCCGGCGAACTCCGGCGATCATCTCTGCGTGGTGATGAAAATGTGGGGAGAATAGGCTAACTCCCCCAGCCTTTTTATAGGCGAAAGGGGTCACACCGGTCCCCAATAAATCCGCCATAAATTCGGCATCGACCGTTTCAACGCTCCATTCAGAAACGTTTCGAGTCACGAGGTGCGGTTCATGCTTCATTAAAAGCGTTCCAACTTTCGAGAAATTTGAAAGCTTTGAAGGGGTCTTGTAGAAGCATGAAAAATATGCCGGATGACTATACGCGGCATATCGGTGCAGAGCAGCATAGGCAGAGGCCTTAAGAGCCATCAAGCGTGCAACAGAGCCTTTTCTGCTAGAACAGAGCGTGAAACATAAAAGCTCAAAGGACCATTCGCGTAAGGCAGTACATCCAAGCCGCTTCAGCGTAAACAGGGTGCTTCATCGCCTCCAGGGCGTAAAACTCCTCCCCTTTCATACGCAGCATTGAGGTGTACAAAAGACGCTTCGTATTCTCCGAAGTAAACCCGTCAGATCCTGCAATGAACCTGTCAGAGCCTGCAATGAACCTGACGTATTGACTTCTGGCAAAGGGATACGGCTCGACTACCCAAGCGACGGCTATAATGATGGCACTGCACTACCACCCAGGCTGTCAAATACCGCCATCCCCTTCGCGTAAACTGCTTTTTCAAACACAAAGGGATACGCTGCCTTATTTTACACAGGCAAAATGCGAGCTATTTACGTTCTGCAGTAGACAAACCGCCTGCTACGCCAAAAGCTGCACTCCGTACGGGGTTCGAGGTACGTCTCTTCGCCTAATGCACAGAGCGGCGACAGTTTCTCGAGGCACGTCTCTGCGACTGATGCACAGAAAGGGTTGCAGACCGTCAAAGAACACGCCTCCACATTTAATGCACAGGATTATGGCAAATCTTGGCATTTAATGCAGGAGATTTGATTATATCTTCAAAAGCCGTAATTTCGGCTAAGACGTCCACATCAGCACTGTGGCACGGTACGCAGCGGCTCCTACGTCCATCCAGCGTCTGTGCCCCTTCAGCTTCTACGCCTGTTCGGCCTCTGTGCCCCTTCGGCTTCTACGCCTGCTCGGCCTCTGTGCCCCTTCGGCTTCTATGCCTGTTCAGCCTCTACGACCACTCGGCTTCTATGCCTGTTCGGCCTCTACGACCACTCGGCTTCTACGCCTGTTCGGCTTCTATGCCGGTTTGATAACTATTTGGCTTCTATGCCATGGTGACAGACATTTGGCTTCTATGCCAACCTCTTCTACATAATGGATACCTACCTACGTGGCTTTTACGCCGTGATCTTCGTAGCAATTGTACGCGTTGTGTCCCTTAGTTGGACCCGCGTCACACGCTCATTCAAAAGATCATCTATACGCAGGCATTGGTTACTTTAATCGTTGTATAAAAGGGTGCTGTACTTTCCACTCCTCGATTATTACACCGACGGAGTGGTCACTGTCACTAAAACTCTATAATTAGAGACCTCTATCAATGAGGAACAAGGTCAAAAAACTTAAAACTTGAAGATCGAACCAGGTCGACAAAAATTGGAAGATCAAACCCGAGAGAGAGAGAGAGAGAGCACCCGGAGCTCAGGCAAAGAGTAGGGATCGACGACTTTGGCATCGTGCATCCACCCTCTCCTGCAACCTTCGAAGCTGCTTCCTGTCTTCTACGGCACTTCTTCAACATCGTGTGGTCCAAGGGCTAAAGTGATCGACTGCAGATCAGACACCTATAGCAATATTTACTCAGATTAAATAAATTATACTCCCATATCCTCGTATAGGATCAAATTGTACAAGTTTGTTTGTAAACCAAAGAAGGCGGGTTCTGTGTAAACCCCATATTGAATACATCTTCATTCTTTCGTTTAATACCACAAACAATGACTTTTTTGTGTATTTCATAGTATCGTAGATTAGCTAGTGTAGCTTAGTTTCATAGTGTTTAGACTTAGTATCATAATGTTAGACTCATACACCCTAGACATAGTCGGTTTGACTTAGAAACGGCTTTGTGACCTAGAAGTTGACTAGTTTAACTAAATTTTATTCCAACACCTTGTATTAATACAATATTCCATATATAAGTTGGTGTGACACCAGTTGGGACACAGTTTGGCAATCATTGCTTGGACGACAGGCGAGTACATTCTCTGATAGTTTTTATTTTTTGATAATTGCTATAATGCAAGTATTTAGAAATATTTTACATGACTCTTGACACATTGGTACACGGACTAGCATACACATGGATCAGTCATGGGATGTTATATATATATTATTTATTGTTCCTCGTATTCTCAATGTTTAACTTAGACAATGTTTCAATGTTCAGTGTTCAATGTTCAATGTTTAACTTAGACAGTGTTAAGTGTTCAGTGTTCAATGTTCAATATTCAATATTCAATGTTCAATATTTAATGTTCAAAGTTTATTGTTTACATAGCCTTGAGTATCTTGCATCATAATGTGTCATGGTTGGATCCATTATACTAGTTGGGGAAAAGGGGAAGTGTTAGCTAGATATATGATCAAATCCTAGACAATATTAAATATTTAACTTAGACAATATTTGTCCAGCGTTAAAGTAGACAATGTTCACCCAAGCCGATCATATATTTAACTAATATTTTAATCACTTAGCATAGTTACAATTCTTCACTATATTCTTGTTTATTGTTTCATTCTATTGTCTTGTTCTAGTTCATCATGATCAGTATATACTATATTGTTTATTGTTTACCTGTTCATCCACCATAGTTGATATTGTTTATTATTTTTTCATCTTGTATTATATTCTCTATTTCGGTTTATAGTCATTATCAATTAATTGGAACTGCTATTGGGTTGTGCTTTGCTCCATTCCTGACTAGAAAATATTTTTTAGATGAATGGTTAGAAAGGATGTGTCCTACTCACTACAGACCGATAGATAGAGTGTCACCCGAGGATAGTGCCAGAGACTGAGACCATCTAGATTTCAATACCTTGTAGTAGTTGTTTCTATTTTAGATTATGGTTTGTATTATTATTATGAGATCTTGAGTTGTGTTTAGTTTTGAGTTGAATATGTGATATATTGATACTTGTATTTCTTTTCTTTCTATTCCATATCGTGCGTACATCTTCCTTTAGCTTTATATGTGATTGAGTATCATTTGGAATTAAGATGGCATGACAGTATTTTATATATATTGTGTGAGATATTAGATAGTATAGTAGACCAAGACAGCATTTTACCATCGATTCTGCGGCGTAGGCTGGACGTACCCACGTACTCATGTCCCTATACCGGGTGTGGGTCGTGACAGATATCTACACTAGATACAAGAGACATAGAGGATATCATGAATGAGAAACTATCAGAGAATATACTCGCCTGAAATTCAGTAAATAGTATCAAAGATGTCCAGTACAATGCCTCGAAGACCTAAATATGGAATAATACATCAATACAAGGTTTTGGAATAAAAATACGTTAAACTAGTCAACTTCTAGGTTATAAAGCCATTTCTAAGTCAAATCAGTCAAACTAGGTCAACTCTAGGTCAAACTAGTCAAACTTGGTCAAACTAGCTATTTCTAGGTTGTATGAGTCTATCTCTAGGATATTGGATCCATACACTATATAACTAGGCCATACTAGCTATACTAGGATACTAGGAACCAACAAAATACCGTATCATAAAATACGTAATTTATTAGATATAAAAATATAATAATATGTATACAAGACAATAATATATTATACTCCTATCTAAACTAATGATAAGTGGATACCTTGGCTTTGAACCAAAAGCGGTATCTCATCACCTACACACCCATCTTGATACTCAAATCCAATACCTTGAGTATAAACTAATACCTTGACATTACCTTGATATCACAAGGTAATTCCACATCTAACATATAACTAACTACCCATACACCTCACTATACATTAATATGCATTAAAACCTATAACAATACTATACTAACTAACATACTAATATACCTCATGATATTTAATACCCGTATCCAAGATACCTCACTCTCATTACCTTGATGTAACTTCAAGGTAATCGAGAAATAATACTAACCAATGCTAACTAGTGCTTATATATGTATATAACTTATATTAGATATAAACTTAACTTACTAATCGATATATATAACTAACTTATCAAAATAAACCTGTAAACCCCCTCGACCAGAAATTAGGGTTAATTAAATAGCCTAATTAGGGTTAACTTGATATAATTAAGATTTATTATATAGTATTATAATACATGTGCAATGATTTGTTATTTTTGGATACTACCCTAGCAGTTGCCCTGAAAAAATTTCCACATACCTGGCCTAGACATAATAATCTATCATATTGAACCTAGAACAAACCCCGGATACTAATTTTCGTGCCTGATTTTAGTCGCACAAAAGTCGTTACAAACGTCCGTACGCAATTTAAATAAATTGCGTAATTACGTTTGTTGTCCGTTCCAATTGAAATTAAGATCCCATCTCGATCCGAATTGACCAACCCAGATCATGACATTATTGTATACAGAGCCTACCACACTAATGACCCTTGTCCAACCCAATTTAGACCCCCGGATTTTTATTAAATTAAATTAGAGACATCGGTGCATTAATTATGAATTAATTGACGAGGTGACCTAACCTAAATTAAATTAGACCCAACTCCAACCCAAACCCACACCCACAAGCCTCATACAAAACACCATACACCATTCTAGCCCAATGAAGAACACCAAACATGGTGTTTGTTTACATCAAATCTCCAATTTTAGAAATTGTGCAAATACCAAATTGTTCAGGGGCCTTTTTGTAAAATTGCAATGAGGTGTCCCCCCTCATTGGCCCAAACCTCATGGAGAAAAGAATGTCATTCCCTAACCGTATCCATTCATTTTCCCCCCATTCCTAGTGTACTTGCACCCCTTTATGAAGGGCACATCATGGCCCTTCATTCAAAATGCTACATTCCTAGCCCTCCCCTCATCATGATGGACATCCCCAACTCCCCAAAAAACTATGTCCAGCCGGCCCTAATCCAAAGGCAGCCCCCCCTCTCTCACCTACATAAAGGGTATATTATATCACACAAATGGGCACACAAACCTAAAAAACACTACACAAAACCCTAACTCTCTAAACCTCAGCCCCCAGCCCGATTTCACTGCCCATCCACCCGCAGCCCTTTTCCGGTCGGCCATCGCCTTCGGCCACCCCCACACAGACCCGACCACCCTCGCCGACCACTCCCCTACCCTCGGCCACGGCCACCCGGTGCCTGGCCGCCGGCAGCCCCCACCAACAACTCCATCTTCAACCCGAGCTTCCCCTCCCACACACACTCTAGAGCCGACCACCCGACCTCTTATTACTCCGCCACCACTGAACCTCCGACCGCCAAACTCCGTCGACTCCTCCCCCTCCGTTGACTCCCAGCGCCGGACGTCGACACCCCGAGCCGCAAACCACCCCGCAGCACCGGCAGCTCCAGAAATGCTGCTGTAGCCGACGACCGCCCCGCACGTCGCCGGAGCTCCGTCCGGCCACCCTCGCCGTCGACGGCCAGCCGCCGGAACCCCCTCGACCTGGACGTCGCTTAGGTACAATATTTTATGTACATTTGTCAGTATTTATACGAGTATTTTAGTGTGCATTGAGTATATACGTTATATATATATATTTCAGAATTCTAATTAGTATATATATACCTATAGTTTTGTATAAATACAGTATTTTAAATTAATATATATGGTATTTTGTATATGTGGTATATACTGGAAATATATGCATATTATATACAGTATATTGTATTTAAATACCTTATATGCATTAAATAACTATTATGTATATGTATACATATATATATATATATATATATATATATACATACATATATATATATATAGTATTCTGTATAGTATTTATATATGTATTTTCCTGTATAAATATAGTATTCTATATATAATACACTGTATTTTGTGTATTTTAATATATATTAGAGCTATGTGTATATGTATAATATATACAATAATTTGTATTTAAATACTTTATATGTATTAATAACTATTATGTATATGTATACATATATAATATATATAAATATATATGTATATATATTGTGTATTTTAGTATTTAGAGTATTATATAAATATATAAATATATATATGTATATGCATATACTTGTGTATTAATATATGTTAGTATATATATTATATATGACTGCACTTTCTATTTTTGTATTTGTATATATGGTATTAATTGCTTATATAAATATATCTAAATATATGTATATGTATAAATATATGAATTTATGATATTACCAATTAGGTACATATATTTAATACGTGTATTATTGCTAAATAATACATAAATACTATTTTTGTACTACTAAACATATATATTATTCTAATATAATTAAATATAATTTAGTGTATATATATATATTTGTAATAGCTATATATATATACAGTCCAGACCCTGTGTCAGCTGTAGATACGAGCAATGTGTCTAAGTCGTGCTATTGTAGCGACTAATATTGTCATTACTATATCATATATAGGACTGTTGGACAATACCGCCGAGGCATCAGGAGCAGGACTTTGGATTTCGCAGCTACCCGGGACAGGCAAGTATACCTTGCTGATTTACTGCTTAAAATTAAATGATAAATGTTGCAAATATGCATAAAATTGTGCGCGTCCAAGATTGACTCGGGTGCAGTCGACAATGCGTCGATGAGTAGTGTACTTGACCTAGTTGCTAGCTGACTCACCCACTACTGCGAGGATATTTTGATATCTTCCTAGACCGTGACACTTACACGTATTATGATGGTACATTCATATTGGGATGCGGGTCCGCGTACCCGATTTGCTATCGGTACGTACGACATGCATCACGGATTAGCATGTATTCTAGAGTAATATAGTTAGATAAGACTTGGCATATAGATACGAGACACTCATGTCTTGTATTCGACTTGCGTATCTACATTAGGTGGGAAGGACAACTGATAAACGTATGGGATACACCCATCGGACTCCGTGGTATCCAGAGGAACCACAGACCCGGTGACTCCCTATATTCAGACACCGCGCTCTTCGGAGTGTTATGGACGTATATACATTGCAGATACCACGTCCCTTAGAGTGTGGACGTTATATATATACAGATACCTCATTCTTCAGAATGATGGATGTTGCAGATACCACACTCTAGAGGATGTTGGACGTTATGCCTACACCTACCTATACGTTCCGAGGTTGTCCTTACATTGCATTCACTTAGATGGTTAGCACACCCCTCTTTACTTTTATTCAGTACTATATTTGGCATGCATATTGTATCTTGTTACGTCCCTCTGAGGACCTGGTTATCTTCCAGATCTGGACGAGGCCTATTATCCCACAGTGTATGGGCCAGGTGTGGAGACAAGATTTGCTCTTGACGAGGAGCTAGAGGTCCTTCCATCGGAGTACCCCTGATCATATTGGTAGGCCTTTCGCCTATGACTGGAGCTCCTTACCTAGTTAGCAGTTGTTTCAGTCACTCTTATTATTAGTACTCTTATTTCAGACTATCAGTACTTTATCTCCAAAATTTGTAGTGGGTTTGTTCCCACCGGACATATTTCAGTTGTACTATGTCATTCGACTATGTTCTTATATTCCAGTCTTTTATTTCAATATTTTACTTGTTGTCTGTGGATGAGATTAGACACTGCTTGTTGTTGATATTAGACTTGTTAGATTTAGGACAGCGTAGCACACTTTGCCAGGATCCATTGAATTGGGATATCCTCAGAGACGTGTCAGCTGGCCAATGCCACGTGGCCTGGTTCCATATATTTTGGGACTGGGACATGACATGGTTTTAGTGGTGGCCCATGCAGGTCCTGTAACATCAAATGTTTATCGCTTGTGGTATGGTAACGTGCCCAGCGAGCCTGCAATAGGATAGAAATTACTAGGTCTCATCCACTTGATTACGCCTTTGAACCTCTTCCATACTTTAAAATATCTGCATCCTGTTTGATTGATTCCGTACTCTTTCTAATGAAGCTATATCTCTTACAGCGAGATGAACCTTCGCAGTAGACGTGAGATACTTGGTGCCATAGTGCCACCTGCAGCACCGAGGGAGGATACGACTCAAGGACCACCCAGAGAGCTGCCACAACCAGAGGCACAGGTGATCCCTCATGCCCCAATGAGGCACTGGCATCAGGTCTCTCCCGACGAAGGGACGCAGCAGCCAGAGGGCCAGACATCGCAGACAATCCTGAGGCAGTACTTCGAGGGACAGACCTCGAGGGCGACACTGATGCCGTAGTACGAGAGGCCGGTACCCGAGGAGACACCAAGGAGACAGCCGGAGGTACCTCTTCCACCACCTCCACCGTTTCCACCTCAGATGCCACCAGCGGAGGGACAGCCCCAGATGATGCAGTTCTTCCAGATGATGATGCAGGCCCAGTGGCAGCAGACGAAAACCCTGAGACAGGGCCTAATGGCAGCATTGGAGAGGGCACCTGCCCAAGCAGCAACACCAGCACCTGCACCTGTCCAGCAAGCAGGCACGGTACGAGGCTTCAGACAGATGGGCCCGGGAACCTTCTCGGGCAAGGAGACGGCAGAGGAGATCTCAGACTGGGTCTCCAATACTGAGATGCTGTTAGAGGGTTCACAGCTACACCCCGACCTCTGGATGACCGCGATGAGGGCCCAACTCACAAGCAACGCCCATCACTGGTGGGACTCTATGGAGCACAGCATCGGCAGACAGCAGACTTGGGAGGAGTTTCTAGAACACTTCAATGCGAAGTATTTCTCTGCTACGGTGAGGAACGCCCTGTACTCTCAGTTCCTGCACCTGGAGCAAGGAAACCTGACTGTGGACGCCTAGGATGGAGAGTTCAGCAGACTCAGCCGATTCGGTGCAGCCCTGATCCCCAACGACCTGGAGAAGGCCAGGAGATTCCACCATGGCCTCTCTCACGAGCTGCAGATGTACACCACTACCCAGGCGAGGATCTCTTATGAAGAGGTCCTATCAGAGGCGAGGATCCAGGAGGCTATAGGAGGAGGAGCGAGATGTTCCAGCGTGAACGTACCAGCCAGGACCCAGCAAGGAGCAGGAGGACCGATCCGCCGTCCAGGAGCGCAGGCGCAGCAGAGGATAGCGTCGTACCAGCAGAAGGATCTTCCGACCTGTCACTTCTGTGGCAAGAGGGGACACATCGTCAGAGACTGCCGAAAGAAGCTCGGGCTCTGCATGGTCTATGGAGCCAGCCAGCACCTTGCTAGAGACTGCCCCCAGCGCAGAGATGCAGCACCCCAGACTGGGCAGAGGCCACCAGCAGCACCCTTGAGGATACTACCCCCAGCAGGAGGTCAGCATCCACCAGCTACCGGAGAACAGCAGAGAGGACCACCCTTGGTACCACAGGAGGCACACTTCAACCAGGCCCGACAGCAGGCAGGAGGGCAGAGGCGCGGGCAAGCCTTTGCTTTAGCATATATCGAAGAGGAACCAGAGGGAGAGGCTATAGCAGGTACAATTCTAGTTGCATCATTACCTGCGACTGCACTGTTTGATTCTGGAGCTACTCTGTCATTTATATCTAGTAGCTTCGTAGCAATGCATAGAGTAGTAACTTCTCCTTTACCTAAGAGTTGGAGAATACTTACCGGAGGAGGCATCGTACCGGTTACCAGCACCATTAGAACATGCTCGGTAGTAGTTTGTGGAAGGGAGATGAGAGCGCGATTGTTGGTACTCCCAATGCCAGCTTTCGACGTAGTTCTGGGCATGGACTGGTTAAGCCAGTACAATGTCGTACTAGATTGTCGGAAGGGTAGCGTTACTTTTAGACTGCCAGGACACCCGGAGTTCGAATTCATGCGAGGCACCATCGAGCGAGGAGTAGGACACGCAGTTGGAGCTCACATGGCGATGGAGACGGCACCCCCAGAAATTGTTGCAGAGTTCGAGGATGTTTTCCCAGAGGAGTTGCCAGGCCTACCGCCTGATAAAGAGGTGGAGTTCACCATTGAGCTAGTACCTGGAGCAGCACCGGTATCATCAAATGTGTACCGGTTGGCAAAGAAGGAGCTTGACGAGCTGAAGCTACAGCTAGAGGAGTTGCAGATCAAGGGATTCGTTCGTCCTAGTGCATCACCCTGGGGAGCACCAGTATTGTTTGTACCAAAGAAGGACGGGGTATTCCGGATGTGCATTGATTACAGAGCCCTTAATGCTCTGACTATCAAGAACAAGTACCCTCTACCACGGATCGATGATCTGTTCGACCAGCTGACAGGAGCAGTGGTGTTCACGAAGATCGACTTGAGATCGGGCTACCATCAGGTAAAGGTGCGAAGGGAAGACATTCTAAAGACAACATTTAGGACTCGTTATGGTCACTACGAGTTCTTAGTGATGCCTTTTGGATTGACAAATGTGTCTGCTGTGTTTATGAACCTGATGAACCGAGTCTTCCATGAGTATCTGGACCAGTTCATAGTAGTCTTCATCGACGACATCTTGGTGTATTCGAAGAGCCACGAGGAGCACGGGGAGCACTTGAGGCTAGTGCTAGAGACGCTGAGACGAGAGAGGCTTTATGCCAAGCTGAGCAAGTGTGAGTTTCTTCTAGATTGTGTCGCATTTCTTGGACACGTTATCTCAGGAGATGGCATTTCAGTAGATCCCGCAAAGATTTTATCAGTAGAGACGTGGCCGACCCCTACCAACGTCTCGGAGGTGAGGAGTTTCCTAGGACTTGCCGAATATTATCGGAGGTTCGTAGAGAACATCGCAAGGATCGCAGAGCCGATGACCCGCTTGACCCGCAAGGATCAGGAGTTCACCTGGACAGAGGAGTGTCAGACGGCATTCGATGAGCTGAAGAAGCGTCTGACTACAACACCTATCTTGACCATACCTTCTGGACCCGGAGGATTCGTGATCTATAGCGATACGTCCGGAAAAGGATTAGGATGCGTCTTGATGCAGCATGGGAAGGTTGTGGCCTATGCCTCTAGGCAGCTGAGGACCCATGAGAAGAACTATTCTACCCACGACTTGGAGCTTGCCGCAGTGATCTTTGCTTTGAAGCTTTGGAGGCACTACCTGTACGGAGAGCTCGTAGAGATATTCACCGATCACAAGAGCCTGAAGTACGTCTACACACAGAAGGACCTGAACTAGAGGCAGAGACGTTGGCTCGAAGTGATGGCGGACTTCAAAATTGAGCTGCAGTACCATCCAGGAAAGGCTAATGTGGTAGCCGATGCTTTAAGCAGGAAGCCCATAGCATTTTTCCTGACTACCCAACAACATCTGTTGAGAGATTTAGAACAGTTGGGTATCGAAGTCATTATGCCCGGAGTAGACGGCCAGATGTCGAGTTTCCAGGTGCAATTGACATTGGTGGAGAGAATCAAGGCTGCTTTGTCGACGGACGCCAGATTTCAGAGGCTTCGACAGAGGACAGAGGCTGGAATACAGACGGGACTGCGTATACACGAGGACGGGACCTTGAGATGTGGAGATCGTCTCTATGTTCCGAATGGAGAGCTACGCCAGAAGCTGATAACGGAGGCACACAGTTCGACCTATTCTATACATCCAGGAGGCACGAAGATGTACCAAGACCTGAGGCAGTACTACTGGTGGCACGGGATGAAGAGGGAGATAGCCCACTTTGTGGCTAAGTGTCTGGTGTATCAGCAAGTCAAGGCTGAGCATCAGAGGTCTGCCGGATTACTTCAACCGCTCCCGATACCAGAGTAGAAATAGGAGCACATCACCATGGACTTCGTCACGGGTTTCCCGAGGAGTCCTAGTGGTCGTAACGCGGTATGGGTAATCGTAGATAGACTCACCAAGTCTGCCCACTTTTTACCCTTCAGGGTTGGGCAATCTACGAAAGTCTTGGCAGACATGTACATGAGGGAGATTGTACGATTGAATGGAGTGCCAGTCAGTATCGTGTCTGACAGGGATACGAGGTTTACATCGTACTTTTGGAGGAGTATGCAAGAGAGTCTTGGTACCCGCCTTAAGTTCAGTACTTCGTACCACCCGCAGATAGATGGCCAATCCGAGCGCACCATTCAGATGCTGGAGGACATGTTGAGGGCATGCATGCTCGACTTCAGCGGTTCATGGGAGGACCACTTGTACTTGGTCGAATTTTCCTACAACAATAGCTATCAGACGAGCATTCAGATGGCTCCCTATGAGGCATTGTATGGTAGAAAGTGTCGATCCCCAGTATGTTGGAGCGATGTAGGCGAGAGGCAGATTCTAGGGCCAGAGCTGATCATCCATATAGTGGAGAAGGTGAAGAAGATCCAGGGGCATCTACGAGCAGCACAGGACAGGCAGAAGCATTAGGCTAATGTGCATCGACGACCCCTAGAGTTCCAGGTGGGAGAACATGTGTTCCTGAAGATTTTACCTACCAGAGGAACCATCAGATTTGGAGGCAGAGGGAAGCTGAGTCCGAGGTACATCGGACCATTCGATGTGCTAGAGCGTGTCGGAGAAGTTGCTTACAGATTGGCCTTGCCACAGACACTGGAAGGATTTTACGACGTCTTCCATGTATCTCAGCTGAGGAGGTACATACCGGATCCGAGTCATGTGCTTGACCACTCGGAGATCACCGTTGGTCCAAGCTTGTCATACCAGGAGGAGCCGGTAGAGATCCTAGACCAAAGCGAGATGGTGCGAGGCCAGACTATCCCTCTAGTTCGTGTCGCATGGAGGCATCACGCACCAGGTGAATCAACCTGGGAACGAGAGGACGATATTCGGCAACGCTTTCCCCATCTCTTCGAAGGCCTAGGTATGTGATAGTATTTATTACATTCAAATGTTTTTCTATATGTCAGTTTTAATTTCGAGGACAAAATGCTCTAAGGAGGGTATGTTGTAAACCCCCTCGACCATAAATTAGGGTTAATTAAATTAAATAGCCTAATTAGGGTTAACTTGATATAATTAAGATTTATTATATAGTATTATAATACCTGTGCAATGATTTATTATTTTAGGATACTACCCTAGCAGTTGCCCTGAAACAATTTCCACATACCTGGCCTAGACATAATAACCTATCATATTGAACCTAGAATAAACCTCGGATACTGATTTTCGTGCCTGATTTTAGTCGCACAAAAGTCGTTACAAACGTCCGTACGCAATTTAAATAAATTGCGTAATTACGTTCGTTGTCCGTTCCAATTAAAATTGAGACCCCATCTCGATCCGAATTGACCAACCCAGATCATGACATTATTGTACACTGAGCCTACTACACTAATGACCCTTGTCCAACCCAATTTAGACCCCCGGGTTTTTATTAAATTAAATTAGAGACATCGGTGCATTAATTATGAATTAATTGACGAGGTGACCTAACCTAAATTAAATTAGACCCAACTCCAACCCAACACACCCACAAGCCTTATACAAAATACCATACACCATCCTAGCCCAATGAAGAACACCAAACATTGTGTTTGTTTACATCAAATCCCCAATTTCAGAAACTATGCAAATACTAAATTGTTCAGGGGCCTTTTTGTAAAATTGCAATGAGGTGTCCCCCCCCCCATTGGCCCAAACCTCATGGAGAAAAGAATGTCATTCCCTAACCGTATCCATTCATTTTCCCCCCATTCCTAGTGTACTTGCACCCCTTTATGAAGGGCACATCATGGCCCTTCATTCAAAATGCTACATTCCTAGCCCTCCCCTCATCTTGATGGACATCCCCAACTCCCCAAAAAACTATGTCCAGCCGGCCCTAATCCCAAGGCAGCCCCCCCCTCTCTCACCTACATAAAGGGTATATTACATCACACAAATGGGCACACAAACCTAGAAAACACTACACAAAACCCTAACTCTCTAAACCTCAGCCCCAGCCCGATTTTACTGCCCATCCACCCGCAGCCCTTTTCCGGCCGGCCACCGCCTCCGGCCACCCCCACACAGACCCGACCACCCTCGTCGACCACTCCCCTACCCTCGGCCACCGCCACCCGCCGCCTGGCCGCCAGCAGCCCCCACCAGCAACTCCATCTTCAACCCGAGCTTCCCCCCCACACTCTAGAGCCGACCACCCGACCTCTTATTACTCCGCCACCACTGAACCTCCGACCGCCAAACTCCGCCGACCCCTCCCCCTCCGTCGACTCCCAGCGCCGGACGTCGACACCCCGAGCCGTAAACCACCCCGCAGCACCGGCAGCTCCAGAAACGCTGCTGTAGTCGACGACCGCCCCGCACGTCGCCGGAGCTCCGTCCGGCCAGCCCCGCCGTCGACGGACACGCCGGAACCCCCTCGACCTGGACGTCACTTAGGTACAATATTTTATGTACATTTGTCAGTATTTATACGAGTATTTTAGTGTGCATTGAGTATATACGTTATATATATATATATTTCAGAATTCTAATTAGTATATATATACCTATAATTTTGTATAAATACAGTATTTTAAATTAATATATATGGTATTTTGTATATGTGGTATATACTGGAAATATATGTATATGCATATTATATACAGTATATTGTATTTAAATACCTTATATGCATTAAATAACTATTATGTATATGTATACATATATATATATATATATATATATATATATATATATATATATATATATATATATATATATATATATACACACATATATATATACACATATATATATACACACATATATATATATATATATATATATATATATATATATATATATATATATATATATATATATAGTATTCTGTATAGTATTTATATATGTATTTTCATGTATAAATATAGTATTCTATATATAATACAATATATTTTGTGTATTTTAATATATATTAGAGCTATCTGTATATGTATAATATATACAATAATTTGTATTTAAATACTTTATATGTATTAATAACTATTATGTATATGTATACATATATAATATGTATATATATTATGTATTTAGAGTATTATATAAATATATAAATATATAAATATATATGTATATACATATACTTGTGTATTAATATATGTTAGTATATATATTATATATGACTGCACTTTCTATTTTTGTACAAATAAATATATATGTATATACCTGTTGTATATATGGTATTATTTGCTTATATAAATATATCTAAATATATGTATATGTATAAATATATGAATTTATGATATTACCAATTAGGTACATATATTTAATACGTGTATTATTGCTAAATAATACATAAATACTATTTTTGTACTACTAAACTATATATTATTCTAATATAATTAATATGATTTAGTGTATATATATATATATATTTGTAATAGCTATATATATATACAGTCCAGACCCTGTGTCAGCTGTAGATACGAGCAGTGTGTCTTAGTCGTGCTATTGTAGCGACTAATATTGTCATTACTATATCATATATAGGACTATTGGACAGTACCGCCGAGGCATCAGGAGCAGGACTTTGGATTTCGCAGCTACCCGGGACAGGCAAGTATACCTTGCTGATTTACTGCTTAAAATTAAATGATAAATGTTGCAAATATGCATAAAACTGTGCGCGTCCGAGATTGACTCGGGTGCAGTCGACAATGCGTCGATGAGTAGTGTACTTGACCTAGTTGCTAGTTGACTCACCCACTACTGCGAGAATATTTTGATATCTTTCTAGACCGTGATACTTACACGTATCACGATGGTACATTCATATTGGGATGCGGGTTCGCGTACCCGATTCGCTATCAGTACGTAAGACATACATCACGGATTAGCATGTATTCTAGAGTAGTATAGTTAGATGAGACTTGGCATATAGATACGAGACAATCATATCGTGTATTCGACTTGTGTATCTACATTGGGCGGGAAGGACAACTGATAAACGTATAGGATACATCCATCGGACTCCGTAGTATCCAGAGGAACCACAGACCCGGTGACTCCCTATATTCAGACACCGCGCTCTTCAGAGTGTTACGGACGTATATACATTGCAGATACCACGTCCCTTAGAGTGTGGACGTTATATATATACAGATACCTCATTCTTCGGAATGATAGACGTTGCAGATACCACACTCTAGAGGACGTTGGACGTTATGCCTACACCTACCTATACGTTCCGAGGTTGTCCTTATATTACATTCACTTAGATGGTTAGCACACCCCTCTTTACTTTTATTCAGTACTATATCTGGCATGCATATTGTATCTTGTTACGTTCCTCTGAGGACCTGGTTATCTTCCAGATCTGGACGAGGCCTATTATCCCACAGTATACGGGCCAGGTGTGGAGACGAGGTTTGCTCTTGACGAGGATCTAGAGGTCCTTCCATCGTAGTACCCCTGATCATATTGGTAGGCCTTCCGCCTATGACTGGAGCTCCTTACCTAGTTAGCAGTTGTTTCAGTCACTCTTATTATCAGTACTCTTATTTCAGACTATCAGTACTTTATCTCCAACATTTGTAGTGGGTTTGTTCCCACCGGACATATTTCAGTTGTACTATGTCATTCGACTATGTTCTTATATTCCAGTCTTTCATTTCAGTATTTTACTTGTTGTCTGTGGATGAGATTAGACACTGCTGTTGTTGATATTAGACTTGTTAGATTTAGGACAGCGTAGCACGCTTCGCCAGGATCCAATAAATTGGAATATCCTCGAAGACGTGTCAGCTGGCCAATGCCACGTGACCTGGTTCCATATATTTTGGGACTGGGACGTGACAAAACCATTAGCTTATTAATAACTCATCCCTTAAGCATTGCTTCTCACTATTTCTACTTCTGCTTATCGCTACTGCTTATAGCTTCTCTGCTGCTTCTATTTTCCGTTCTACTGCTACTGCTTGTGCTTACTACTGCTGCTGCTTTTCAGTGCTTCTGCTGTTGCTGCTTGTGCTTACTGCTGCTGCTGCTTTTCAGTGCTTCTGCTGCTGGTTCTTGTGCTTACTGCTGCAACTGCTTTCAGTGCTTATCAGGCTGCTTTTTCCCCTCTTGCTCACATACATATATACACATATACACATCTACACACACACACACACACACACACACACACACACACACACATATATATATATATATATATATATATATATAACCATAATATTACTATACATATATACACATATAACCATACAAGAGATGCACATGAACTCCTACTCTCCCATGATCACCAACACATCACCAAGAATTATAGAACATACATATAATATATATATATATATATATATATATATATATATATATATCACATAATAATTATAATTATAATATTATAATAGCTATAACAAAGGTTAATTAAATTAAAATGCAAAGAACAAACATGTGGAGTGCACCACACCCGTATCACACTAGATCTATGATACGCTTCTGATACGGCTCCACCACACCACTAAACGTACCTCGAAGGACACGAGCAAGATTAAAATTATAATTATGAACAATACGAAGAGCTAGCTACTCAACTACGTGCAAGTGTCAAAATATGACATGCTTCAACTCCCGTGTCGGAAGAAAATCCCCAAATCAACCCTTATCTCCAAATTGTCGGGATACGGCCTACACGTATCCAATTGTGGACACGAAACTAGTCACACACAATAAAACACATGTTAATTTAGTCTAATTGACCTATTGACAAACACATGATGTGTCAATCTTAAAATTCCCCAAAATTGACACAAAATACCACAAAACTTTCTCCATATGCCTCCTATGACCTAATTCCAATTCATATGGGTAGCCTTAGTATATGGGGTAGTTCCTAATGATTAAAATATAGATTTAGAGTCTAATTAGAGAGAAAAAAACTAAACTATACCTATTGGGAGATGGATTTCCAATAAAATATCCAAATTGAGTGTCAAGAGCCTCCAACTTGTAGATCCTTGCTCTTCCTTGTAGATCCTTGCTTCCTCGGTGTAGATCATTGCTCTAATATCCTCTAATGATGATTAAAGAAGGAATTGGAAAGGAATTTGAATAAAATTTGATGTAGGAATAAAGGAATTTGGAAGAGAGAAATTCTAGATCTATATTTGAAATAAAAAATAAAGAGAGAGAGTCTCTCCCCACTTTAAACTAGGCCGTCTACTACCCCCTCCCCAAGCTACTATGAAATGTCCATAATACCCCTTGGGGCTTGTCATGAAAAAATTAATTAAGGAGGGAAGGTTCTAGTCCAATTGGTTTAACTAATTAATCATCCTCCTAATGATTGGGCTTACTATTTGGGCTGAATTCTAACTAGAATTAAATGTTGGTCCATGGATCTAATCTAAACTAGTTAGCTTCACTAACACAAGTCCAAAATAAAATATAACATCTAACAATAAACAAATAATACAATAAATAAATATTCAACATGCATAATATTTGATTAATTATAAAATAACCAAAATATCCTTTCCTAGAAAATGTAGTAGTGACAAATCTGCCCCTTAAAATAATTTCGTTCTCGAAATTCAAAGACAAAACTAACCCCAAAAAATAAAATAGAACAGAATCAGGAAAGAACATACCTTAAGGTACAAACAAATATGGGTAACACTCTCACATTTTATCCTCCCTCTCCCAGGTAGACTCACCCGGAGAGTGATGCCTCTATACGACGCGTACCAAGGGAATGGTCTAGTTTCTCAGCACCTTCTCTCTCCGATCCAGAATCTCAATTGGCTGCTCTGGATAGCTAAGAGTAGGGTCCACCTCTATTTCTGAGTGATCCAATACGTGACTAAGATCTACCATGTACCGTCTTAACTGCGATACGTAAAACACATTGTGCACTCCCTTCAATGTAGGTAGCAAGTCTAGTCTGTAAGCATCTATACCGACCCTCTCGAGAATACTGAAAGGTCCGATGAATCACGGACTAAGCTTTCCGCTTCCACTGAAAAGAATCGTGCCTCGTGTCAGAGAAATCCTCAGAAATACCAGACCACCCACCTAGAATAAAACACAACCTTAATAACTTAATCTATACCAAACAACCAATATCAAGCACAAAACAAAAATTAAAAAATCTAACTATACCTCAAACTCCAAAGGTCCCCGGTGGCTATTGGCCCAATGTCGCTGTCTGTCCTGCGCCACTCGAAGTCTGTCTCTGATTAATTTAACCTTCTCCGCTGCATCTACAACCATCTCTGGCCCTAGCAAAGCTCTCTCTCTCCAACATCGTCCCATGACAAAGGAGTACGACATCTCCGACCGTACAGAGCCTCAAATGGTGACATCTCTATACTAGCATGGTAGTTGTTGTTGTAAGCAAACTCTACCAAATAGAGATGGTCCTCCCAAGATCCCCCAAAATCTAGTACACAGGTGCACAGCATATCCTCGAAAGTCTAAATAGTCCTCTCTGACTGCCCATCCGTTTGGGGATGATATGTAGTACTGAACTTGAGCTGGGTGCCCAAACTCGCCTACAAACTTCTCCAGAAATGAGAAGTGAAATAACTATCCTGATCTGAGACTATGCTGACGGGAACCCTATGTATTCTGACGATCTGCCTTATATACATCTATGCCAGCTTCTCCGTAGACAAACCAACCTTGAAAGATAAAAAGTGGGTTGACTTGGTCAACCTGTCAACGATGACCCAAATTGCGTCTTTCCCTCATGGAGATCGTGGAAGTACGGACACAAAATATATAGTAATATGCTCCCACTTTAACTCTGGAATGGGTAATGGATGAAGTAAACTACCTGGCCTCTGCCTCTCGGCTTTTACCTGCTGGCACACTAAGCATTTGGATACAAACTGTGTCACATCCCTCTTCATGCCATACCACCACACACTCTCTCGTATATCCTAATACATCTTGTTGGCACCTGGATGCATGAAATACTGAGAGCAATGTGCTTCCTACAATACCTCCTCACGTAGCTCCCCACTAGGCACACATAATCTAACACCATGCCACAAAGAACCATCCTCAAAATTCTGCCATATTAAGTTCTCAACTCTTTATTAAAATTAATATTTATCCTCAAAATTTAAGGCACCTTGTCTCTCTCTATCAAGTCGTAACCTCTTCATTAATCTTCACTATGGTCAAACCTCCCAACAATCAAGGTCTAAGAAAATCCTACCTACAGTCACACAACATGCAATCTAGAGAAAATATACATGGCTATGGTCACTTTTGTCATGGTATTGCAGTCTCTGTCGGGGTGTACTACTAACTACATTCTAGCAAGAGAATTATTGATACAAGCTATGGTACTAAAAAATTAATTAATCAATCAAATAGATAAAAAGAATAGAAGGAAAGAACAAAACGTAGCCTTCTAACACAACCATAGGTTTAATGATGCATCCAAAGTTTGATACCCCACTGCTAACTCTCTTACCTACTATAATAGTTTATACTAGTTATTCTTATCACTCAAGTACACGCCAAGTGCAACACACCATACTAAGTACTACTCCTTCTAATACAACTCTAGATGGACACCCAAGTCAGTTTGCAGTGCCATCTCAAGCATACTCAAGCCAACTGATCCTTACACATGTACATCATCTACTCATATATTGTTATACATTTCTTTTCCACCATAAAATTTTATCCTCAAAATTTAACTTCTCGAACAATTTAAAATAAAATGTATATACTTTCCTCAAAAGTCAAATATTCAAATATTGAAATAAAATTTTACTCACTTCCAAAAATCTTTATAGCTTTGACTATGTTTATTGAATTGAATTTGAATCCTCAAAAATTTTAATAACATAAAATCTCAACTCCTCAAAATTTTTAAAAAATTAAAATTTATTTCCAATCTTCAAATTATAAATTTAAATCCACATCTATCTAAGTATACATATAAATACTCACAGTCTCTAACACTCAAGGTACACACAAATACACCAATTATCTATACTCCTCAACTGTGTACTGAATATTGCACTGCCTGGATTACTTGCACTATTGCTTCCAATAATTTTCTATCCATATTAACTGATACACCAATCTAATATTATCACACGAGGTACTTACCGTTACTAGCATATTTCTCAACTAATCCTTGACATAGAAATACTAGCACTCTTGGTATAGTAACACTAACTTCATCATTATATTACCTCATCACACTCACTAGAACTTATGATCACTTGCACCTTTTATAATACACATATTTTACTTCACTCTCAAAGGCAAGCATATGGTTCTATATCTCCATTGATGTATAAGTATCTCCTTTTTTAATCTTTTACAGACTTTTACACTAATCTGTGATACACTTCATATCTTTCATGATCAATCTTGATATTCCTCTACCCAAGGCACACTCATTAATACCCTTTTATGCGTATACATTCCTTTACTCTTGACACACCCAAGTATCAACCATCAAATTGAATATCATGCTCCATTAACTTTCAATACAATTTTCTCAATGCTTAATTATTTACATAGATCACCCAGCTACATAAATTCATGACTATCCAGGACTGGCATGCTGACTCTGATACTTACTCTTGGAACCATCAATGATACTCTTTTCTCCTCCTTCTACCTATAGTACCAATACTAACTATAATGGCACCTATTATAGAACTATTTTTACAAGGTACTATGCTACGGTTAACTCTAGATTGATGCGTACTGCTCACATGTCCAACCAAGAAATACTTACAAACTCATAAGTCACACTCAGTCAACACTGATACAAGACACATACATAATTGTAAGTCACCAATTATCATACTAACAAGGAATCCTCAAAGAAAAGAAGCTCAAAAAGGAACTGGATTAAGGACTGAAGGTATTACTACTGCTAGTAAAGAAAAGAAGCGATGGAACAAAGTCCTGTAATAACAGAAGTAGATAAGTATTGAGATGATACTTTAAGAACCAATTTAAGATACAACATGATAATCATACACGTTTGTCCGAAATCATGACACTTAGAATCCTCGCCACGCTAGTAAGCATAGATACGATAAACGATAGGTTCCATAACTAAGGTATGCAACTCTATAATCACGTCATCTAGAATCCTCGCCACGCCAACCGGTATGGCTGCGAGAGACTCTAAATTTCATAACTAAGATATGTACATCCAAGGTCAGGTTCCTACGTTTCTGTCACGACAGCTAACGTGGCTGCGATAAACTCTAGGCTCCATAACCAAAGGAGACGTTTTACCTTTCTCACTGTCCTCATCAACATATGTTATCAGATGATACCATAAATTTTAGTCCGTAAAGTTTATCTCGATATGAAATCAAACTTAACAACGATAACAAGAATTAAATTAACAACTGATCAACAAGAATCAAATTCAATAACAACAAGTGAGAACAGACAAAAACAAGGGAAAAAGATTTAAATTGGAGATTATAATGAGATTTTCAAGGGTCGTCCCAGGAATCTCTCAAATAATTTGTGATTGAGTATCCTCTCTCATCCTAGTATCCTATGTACTATATCCTATCACAGGCACGCAGTAGTACAACTGAGACATCGCACTACCACGATATTGCACAACTTGCAAAGTCTGACCTGCATGGGCCATCACTAAAAATGTGTCACGACCTGCACCCAGAATTTGGAGCACGAGTACGTGGGTACGTCCAGCCTACGCCGCAACATCGGCGGTAGAACGCTGTCTAGGTCATAATACTATCTAATCAATCTCACACGAATATCCAACTCCATAAGGAGATTCAAATATCATAATATAATATGGAATACTCAATCACATAACTAAAGCACGATGAGATATCGAAGAAAATAAACAAAATATAAGACAAGTCTAACCAACAATAAATAGTCTAACCTACAATCAATAACATCCAAAACTCCAAGTATGCCGGAAATAAGTTCTCTATGTCACAGTCTGAAAAAAATATCCAACAGGATTGGAGCGAAGTACAAGCACTAACAGCAGTTCCATGTATATTGACAAAAACTATAATATAGTGTAAAGAAATACAAGATGGATATAAATACTAGCAATAAGAAATACTAGAATAATGAGATACTGGAAATAGAAATACTGGAGCATATGTCATCATCAATGGTACACTAGCAATGAACAGAAATACAAGTATATACTAGAACCATGAACTGGAACAACAGGAGATGCTAGAATAATAACTAGAATATAAGGAATGCTAGATCAATATACTAGAGATACATGTCAAGAACATCTAGCTAAGTATGTGAAATATTAGCATATCATGTGATCGACTTGGGACTGATCAGGCTTGTTATATATGATTAGCTATAATTCATGTAAGGTCAGGCTAACCATCCGGATAGCTATGATGCGAGCAATAGTCAGGCTAATCACATATAACAGGCTATGAGGCATGTACTGGTCAGGCTGCACCGACGTGAGGTATGGGTGAGCTATGATGCATGTAGAGTTGGGTATGATCACATAAGCTACTAATATTTCCCCGTTTTCCTAGCTAGCACGATGGATCTCAATCACGACTCCTCGTGACAGGTCTCGATGATGCCAACTCGTGTATACAACAATGTCAGAATCATGTACGCTATACAACTAGAATATAGAGATAATCAACATAATAAAAACAGTCAGAGAATATATTCGCCTGTGGTCCTTAGCTGGTATGAATCAGAGTCCAAGTCACAGTCCAAATAGCCTATGTATTATAATTTTACCATATCAAAAGATAAATTATTTTAATTTATTTAATTCTAGAATAATTACTCTAAAATATTATTTTTAATCTTATTATTCTGATTTTTAGGTTAATTCCTAAATTTTGTCCAAAGGAACTAAATTTTACCAATGTGAGAATCATGGCACGCAAATCGAGGCGATACGTTGACCAAAAAGTCAACTGACATAAACTTAACTTTTATGCATGATTTTCTATAGATTTTAGCGTTAAAAACATGCTGGAATTTATGGCTCGTACGAATTCAAATTCGTTTGGAAATTATTGCACATACAAATTTTGTATTGTGCAACGGTGGTTAATTTCTATCCTAGAAGTTCTACAGAATTAACAGTATAGAAATACCTCAAATTAAATTCTGGGAAAAACATATGTCAATAATCTCGACATTAGCTTTCCAAAACTTTAAATGGTTCATGATTCTGGTTCCTGGTTCTCCTGAAATCGCGAAAATATCGAGACGCATCTATTTTCGGACATGTTGTACTCTACGAATTTTCCAGAATTTAATATTCAAAACTTCGTAAAACAATTTATATATTCAGAAATTTAACCTCAATACGGTTCTAATGCAAGAAACTGGGCCACGTTTGGAGTACGGAGCTATGAGTAATGGCTTCTGGAAGATAAAGGAAACCCTAGATGACATCCCCTCAAATCTCTCTCTATCTCTCTAAAATAATGGGATAATTAGGGTTATTATATATATATATATATATATATATATATATATATATATATATATATATATAGATGTACATGCGGCTGAATGAATATTTATAAGCTGACACGTGTCAGAATCTGATTGGATGATTTTATTTATATTATTTATTTTTGATTTGTCTTTATCAAAATATTATTTAAGTCGCTTTAAATCTAAATAACTCAAAATAAACATTAAAATTAATCATAAAAATCTAAAAAAATTACAGAAAATATATTTTGAACCTAAAAACCCTAAAAATATACTTAGGATAATTTTATGTTCATAGATTTCTTACTATAATTAGGAGAAGCTCTAAAAATTAGTTTTATCTATTTAACTAAAAATAAATATTAAAAATATTCCAAAAATTCAGAAATAATTCCAGAAAATATATAATAATATTATAAACCCAAAATAATTATGTGGGTCCATTATATATTCTTTGGCTTTACAATAAATTTTAGAAGTCCTAAAAAATTAGTTATTAGCCTTAATAACTCCCAATAAATATTAAAAATATTCAGAAAATTTCTAGAAAATTTTAGAAATATATTTGATTATTTAGAACCTAAAATAAAAAATTTTAATATTTTTAATTATGTTTGACACTAAAATAAATTTTTAAAAGTCCTAAAAAATTATTGTTAGTAGTTTTTAATTAACCAAAAATTGTGAAAATTTTTAATAGCCCCAAATTAACCTAATAACAACATTTAAGCACGAATTTCAGGATACGGAGGTTACACTGCTAAACCCAAGAAACTTCTGATCTCTACTACTGAACTCGGGGTCTTCCAAGATTCCACTACTACAATCTTCTTCGTGTAAGCCCCCTGATTTTTAGGAATTTTTAAAATTAGATTTTTCACAATTTTCCTGGAAATTTTTATGAATTTTCTGTAATTAAAACCTAGGCCTTTGGTAATGAAATAATTTTTAATTGCTCTTAATTAATATTAAAATATTATAAAAATAATATTTTATGGTGTAAAATGAGAAATCGGACATAGGGTAATTTTCGGTGAATTTATTGGACTCCGGAAACCCATTTAAAGCCCTAAAAACTATTTATAAATTAAACCAATTTAAACCTAGAAATAAATCGGGTTTATTTCAAATAAACCGAATTAAACCAAACCAAACCCAAACTTGAACCAAACCGGGCCAAACCCAGCATAGCGGGTCGGGTCAGATCTGAGACAAACCCGACCCGCGGACCCAAACCCACAGAAACCATAAAATCTGATTCGGGTCGGAACAGTATTTCCGACCCGGCGGCGCGCCTATTTAAGGCCTCGGCGTTCGTGCCCTAGCAGCCGCCTTCCTCGAGATATGAGAACCCGCCGCCTTCCTTTCTCTTCAGCTCCGCCTTCATCCCCCGCTCTGCTCCGTCGTGTCCGCCGAGCATCCCCTGATCGGACACAAACAGCATCCCTCCGCCTCGACGACACCCTCTCCCTGCTTCACCCTGCTCGCCGGCACGACCACACGACACCGCCTCCGGCTCCTCCGTCCAGTCCCTCTCTCCGTCGAACCTCTCCCCAGACCTCTCTCCTCGCCGCCAGAGCTCGACTGCCACCCTTCCCCCTCGCCGCTGCCAACCTCTCCCAGACGCCCTAGTCGAACTCCGCAGCGCCCTTGCCGTCGACCACCGCGACGCTCCTCCCCCAGAACCTCCTTGCTCCGCCCTCCTCCTCCTCCCAGAACAACCTCGACCTCCTTCCTCCGCCATCCTCTCCCAGCCCTAACGCCGCCGTACCCGACCCCGACTCCCCTCGACCCGCCGCCGAGTCCAGCACCCTTCCTGACTCCCTCGCCAGTCGACGACCCTCGGCCGATGACCCCCGCACAGAACCCTCCGACGATCACCAACGCCTTCCTCCCTCTTCCCACAGCACCGCTGCCGACCTCGAACCTGCTCCGCCTCCGACGAATCCCATCCTCCGCCTGGAGCACCACCCAGCAGCCCCTCCGACGATTCCCCCTCCGCTGCCGACCCCTCTGCCCTAGCCGCCTGGACTCGCCTCCCTCTCTCCTCTCTTCCACCGCCACTTCCCCCTTCAAATTCCCTCCGCCTACCTCGCCGAACTCGAACAGACCCCACAGCCCTCTGCCCAGAAACCCCGATTCCCGTAGCAGCCTTCGACCTCCACCTCTCCGCCGACGCAGCGAAGCCTCTGCCTCCGTCGAAGTACCCGGACACGGCTGTCCTAAACCCTAGAGCAGTGGACACGGGCACAACCAGGACACAAGACTCGGTCGATGCAGGACACGAAGGAGACGCACGGACACGGGAAAATCATCGTTCACGGAGCCCTGTTCAAGTAACCCGTTCTTTCTCCTCGTTACCCCATTTTCGATTCTGTCAGTTGGGTCGCGTAGACTGTATGACCCTCTCGGTGCCCGTGCAACCCACTCGGTGCATAGCGTCCTGTGGTGATCGCGAACTGCGATCCAAAAACAGGAAAAACAACGCCCTGATTCACCCCGGAACTAAGTGTGCCCCGCCAAACGGGATGACTTGGTCGCACACGATCTTTACCGAAACGTGTGCGACGTTGATACGGTCGTGTGGAATTTCACAGAAGTTGATTCGGATGTGCGTGCACACCGGAATCAACGCGTATCCGTCGACACCGCCCCGTATTCGTCGGTTCTGGAACGCGCTGTAACTTTGTGTACATATGTCGGATCGAAACAAAACTTGCGCCATCGGACTCGTAGCAATACGCTGGTCCTATGACCCAAGTTTGGTTTGATTCTGAGAACGTTGACGAAATCGCGTATCGTGGGCCCCACAAGCTCCACTTGACGGGCGATTTTGTGATCGGCTTATCGAAATCCAATTCTGGAAGTTCCGTTGGGTTCATATCATCGTTCCTGACTTGTTGACACTAAGTTTGGCAAATTTGGAGATCTTTGACCCTGACACGCTTTTCGGTGCAAAGTGACCCACATATGGACCCCGTTTTGGCCCGAAAATGTCATTTCTGCCCCTGTGTCCAAATTAGACTCAAGGACAGGCATTTTTAGCTATTTGATATTTTCTAAATCTAATGGTGATATTTATTTCAGCAACCGGAGTGGTACCAGCAGATCACACTGAGACCAGAGCTACAGTTAGAGCCAGGACCACAGGCAAGTGTACCTTGCCAAACTTTGCAGTCTTGTTACATATTTTCTTTGATTCTTTTACACTGTTGTGCATGCTTGACCTAGGACTGTGTGACTTACTTAGCATCCGATTATTAGTCGGGTGCCAACACCGTACGCGGTGTTGTTTATTGTCATCTAGAGATGGACATTCGTGACCCTTTACATCCTCGTACTTGTTTTATCAAGTACATTATACCCAGGACACTTGACACTATTCATGAGATAGAATCTTCCTGAGATATTCATGATGATTCTGTATAGGATACAGGTTTATGATATACACAGTTTACATGCTTAGATTATATCCTGACTTGTGCATTAGTTTTGATCCTGCGTGTCATGGACATGAGACGTAAGATTTCATTGGGTGGGGAGAGTATTACCATATCAAGGCTGATTATATTATATATATTGTAATCTGGATGTGTCTTAGTCTCTGACACAGAGCTATGGCACCAGTTCTGGCCCTTCGAGAAAATACTGCTATAGGTTTTTCCGACACTGATCCTGTAGTAGTCTCAGTCCGAGTATGACTAACACTCTCACTTGTATATCACTTAGCTGGTTATTTATTTACCCTATTGTTTCATTTATTGTTGCACTGCATTTATTTTGGCATGAGCTTTCTTGTACCTTGCTATGTCCCCTGAGGACCTGGATCCGGATTATGTCCCCAGGATTAGCTAACGAGATCTATCCCGAGGTATACGGGACCGGAGCACTAGCATTAGCATAAGCAGGTACCTACATTGGAGCAGAACCAGGATCTGAGGACGAGATTGTACCAGAGGACTTCTCTTGAGTATTGGCTTGAGATACTCATTTATTTCAGTTTATAGTTATTTCATTTCCAGTCTATTTCATTGATGTACCAGACTTGTACTCGAATTGTTCTCCGAGACACTTTTATTCAGTTTTGTTAGTTTATTTTATTTACATTATTCTGGCATTGGATCTGTGTTTATCTGTTATGGATGAGATTAGTATAGACTGTGACTTGGAACATTAGACCTACTTATTGTTGTATTACAGCTTAAGTATGCCCCGATGGATCCATTAAATTGGGTTTGTCCATCGGTGTGTGCTGCTGGCCATTATCACGCGTCCGGTCCCTCGGTATTTTGGCACTGGGGCGTGACATAGTTTTTGTGGTGGCCCATGCAGGTCAACGACTAAATTGTTCGGTTTCAACTTAGGGACCGAGCAAGCCTGCAATAAAAATAGGATAAGTTTTTAGGATCTCATCCACTTGCTTGAAAATGTTCTTGATATCTATATTGTATTCGAATTAAATTTTCTTGCATCTTGCCTTGATTCCTGTGTGCCTCTTATAGTTTATTTTTGATGCAGAGTAATGGATTCAAGAGCAAACGATAAAACTCCAGCAAACACACCAATAGTTGCGGTAGCCACCTACGGAGAAGATAAAGTGGCACCAGTGAGTGGAGATCCCTCTACTCACCGAAGCAGCCAGGCAGATCAACAGGCTTCTAGATTTCGGCGTGATGACATTCCACCGCCTCCGCAGTTCGTTCCACCAATGCCTGTATTCCCACCAGGACAGCCTATGGACGGGCAGCAGATATTCCAAATGATCTACGCAATGATGCAAGCCCAACAACATATTTATTAAGAAGCTCAGCGTCGTGAAGCAGATTACTTAAGGAACAGCATAGTAAATGTACTGGAGCAGGCCAACCTACCAACTCGACGGCAACCGACGGGCTCTATCACCGACTTCCGCCAGCTAAAGTCCCGTACTTTCTCAGGCAAGGAGGAGCCCACAGAAGTTCATGAGTGGCTCACCAACATACGACATCAATTAGAAGCAGCTGAGCTTCCAAAGGAACGTTGGATGACTGCCGTCAGAATGCAATTGACAGATAATGCACATCACTGGTGGCTATCCGAGGAGACCCGACTCAGACCAGACCGAGTCACCTGGGAGGAGTTCTCCAGACTCTTTCAGGAAATGTACATTCCAGCTACCGCTCGATCAGAACTCAGAGATAAGTTCGACCGCCTTATCCAAGGCAATATGACAGTGGAAGAGTACAACGCGGAATTTATTCGTCTGAGTCACTTTGCCCCTACCTTGATTCCGACAGAAGAAGAGAAGGCCGAGAAGTTTTTCGATGGACTAAACTTCGAGCTACAGAAACTAATTGGATCCATTGCGCCCACATCTTACTCGGACGTCCTTGCTGCAGCCCGACGCATGGAGCGCGTCACCAGGAGAGAGACCAGTCTGAAGCGGCCTTCCACATCAGCAACAACCAGAGCACCACAAGAAGAAGCTGCAAAGAGACCTCACCTACACCAACAGCAGGAAGCATCTACACCACAAGTAATCATCCTCTCTACTTGTCACTACTGTGGCAAAGCAGGCCATCTCGCCAGTGAATGCCGACGCAGGTTAGGACTATGCTTAGGTTGCGGATCCAGACAGCATGCAGTGAGGGACTGCCCTGAGCGTAGAGAAGGAGCACCAAGGATAAACCAACAAGCTCTACCAGCACCAGGAGGATATCAACCAACGCCACATTTGGCACCTCGACCAGCACCCTTCCAGCAGGCCCAACAGCAGCAGAGGGCACCCCCTCAAGGACGCGGACAAGCTTATGCAATGACTTTGGAGGATGCACAGATTCATGGAGTAGCTGATGCACGTAAGTTTTTATAGTTTTCTGTTTCTAGTATTGTTTTATCTCGTGTTTATTGGTTCGTGACCCTAGCCTTAACCTAGTAATGTTGAACTTGCTAATAACCTAGTATGCTTTTTATAATTGATAACTTAGTATGTTCTTAAGTGATAACCTAGTTTTCTAAATTGTAGCCTTCTAGATTTCCTTCACCCGGGAAATTGCATAACTTTTAAATGCTTAGGGAAAATTTTTTCCTACGTATTATACTTACACTCTCCTCCTTGAATCTCCTTGATCGTGATGTGCTTCAAACAATATTTGCAATCGTGTCATCTCTGTTGACCGGTTATTCTGTTGATTGCGAGGACGCAATCCTCTTAAGGGGGGTAGATTATAAGCCCCCTGATTTTCAGGAATTTTTAAAATTAGATTTTTCACAAATTTTCTGGAAATTTTTATGACTTTTCTGTAATTAAAACCTAGGCCTTTGGTAATGAAATAAATTTTAATTGCTCTTAATTAATATTAAAATATTATGGAAATAATATTTTATGGTGTAAAATGAGAAACCGGATATAGGATAATTTTTGGTGAATTTATTGGACTCCGGAAACCCATTTAAAGCCCTAAAAACTATTTATAAATTAAACCAATTTAAACTTAGAAATAAATCGGGTTTATTTCAAATAAACCGAATTAAACCAAACCAAACCCAAACTTGAACCAAACCGGGCCAAACCCAGCATAGCGGGTCGGGTCGGGTCGGATCTGAGACAAACCCGACCCGCGGACCCAAACCCACAGAAACCCTAAAATCTGATTCGGGTCGGAACAGTGTTTTCGACCCGGCGGCGCGCCTATTTAAGGCCTCGGCGTTCGTGCCCTAGCAGCCGCCTTCCTCGAGATCCGCGAACCCGTCGCCTTCCATTCTCTTCAGCTCCGCCTTCATCCCCCGCTCCACTCCGCCGTGTCCGCCGAGCATCCCCTGATCGGACACAAACAGCATCCCTCCGCCTCGACGACACCCTCTCCCTGCTTCACCCTGCTCGCCGGCACGACCACACGACACCGCCTCCGGCTCCTCCGTCCAGTCCCCCTCTCCGTCGAACCTCTCCCCAGACCTCTCTCCTCGCCGCCAGAGCTCGACTGCCACCCTTCCCCCTCGTCGCTGCCAATCTCTCCCAGACGCCCTAGTCGAACTCCGCAGCGCCCTCGCCGTCGACCACCGCGATGCTCCGCCCCCAGAACCTCCTTGCTTCGCCCTCCTCCTCCTCCCAGAACAACCTCGACCTCCTTCCTCCGCCATCCTCTCCCAGCCCTAACGCCGCCGTACCCGACCCCGACTCCCCTCGACCCGCTGCCGAGTCCAGCACCCTTCCCGACTCCCTCGCCAGTCGACGACCCTCGGCCGACGACCCACGCACAGAACCCTCCGACGATCACCGACGCCTTCCTCCCTCTTCCCACAGCACCGCTGTCGACCTCGAACCCGCTCCGCCTCCGACGAATCCCATCCTCCGCTTGGAGCACCACCCAGCAGCCCCTCCGACGATTCCCCCCCCGCTGCCGACCCCTCTGCCCTAGTCGCCTGGACTCGCCTCCCTCTCTCCTCTCTTCCATCGCCACTTCTCCCTTCGAATTCCCTCTGCCTACCTCGTCGGACTCGAACAGACCCCACAGCCCTCTGCCCAGCGACCCCGATTCCCGCAGCAGCCTTCGACCTCCACCTCTCTGCCGACGCAGCGATGCCTCCGCCTCCGTCGAAGTACCCAGACACCGCTGTCCTAAATCCTAGAGCAGTGGACATGGGCACAACCAGGACACAAGACTCGGTCGACGCAGGATACGAAGGAGACCCACGGACACGGGAAAATCATCGTTCACGGAGTCCTGTTCAGGTAACCCGTTCTCTCTCCTCGTTACCCCGTTTTCGATTCCGTCAGTTGCGTCACGTAGACTGTATGACCCTTCCGGTGCCCGTGTAACCCGTTCGGTGCATAGCGTCCTGTGGTGATCGTGAACCGCGATCCAAAAACAGGAAAAACAATGCCCTGATTCACCCCGGAACTAAGTGCGCCCCGCCAAACGGGACAACTTGGTCGCACACGCTCTTTAACGAAACGTACGCGACGTTGATACGGTCGTGTGGGATTTCGCAGAAGTCGATTCGGATGTGCGTGCACACCGAAATCAACGCGTATCCGCCGACACCGCCCCGTATCCGTCGGTTCTGGAACACGCTGTAACTTTGTGTACACACGTCGGATCAAAACAAAACTTGCACCATCGGACTCGTAGCAATACGCTGGTCCTATATTTTCTAAGAAAGGATTGGGTTACTAACATTGAACCTCTTATTATTTGAGTAAATATAAAAATATCCCAGGCTTCGGATATTTCTATTTGTTTATTTTCTTTCTTTCTCTTTGTTTGTTTTTTTCCTTTTTTTGATTTTTCTCTTCAAAATCAGTAATTTGAAATTCTGGGTTTTCCCCTACCCAATTCCTAAAAATGTGATTCATCATATTAGAGAAAACAAAAGAAGAAAAAAAAAACTTGTGCCATCGGACTCGTAGCAATACGCTGGTCCTATGACCCAAGTTTGGTTCGATTCTGAGAACGTTGACGAAATCGCGTATCGTGGGCCCCATAAGCTCCACTTGACGGGCGATTTTGTGATCGGCTCATCGGAATCTAATTCTGGAAGTTCCTTTGGGTTCGTATCATCGTTCCTGACTTGTTGACACTAAGTTTGGCAAATTTAGAGACCTTTGACCCTGACACATTTTTCGGTGCAAAGTGGCCCACATATGGACCCCGCTTTGGCCCAGAAATATCGTTTCTGCCCCTGTGTCCAAATTAGACTCAAGGACAGGCATTTTTAGCTATTTGATATTTTCTAAACCTAATGGCGATGTTTATTTCAGCAACCGGAGTCGGTTATTCTTTGATTGCGAGGACGCAATCCTCTTAAGGGGGGTATATTGTAATCCCCTGATTTTCAAAGAATTTTAATTTGGATTTTCTGGAATTTTCTTGGATTTTCTGTAATTAAATACCAGTGTTTTAATTATTAAAGGATTTTTAATTGATAATAAATAATATTAAAATATTATGAAAATAATATTTTATGGTGTAAAATGAAAAATCAGACATAGGGTAATTTTCCGGGAATTTATTGGACCCCGGATGGATTTTAAAAGACCTAAAAACTATTTAACTAATTAATTGTTATTATTATTATTATTATTATTATTATTATTAATATTGTTATTATTATAACCGGCCCGGCCCGGCCCAGTGGGCCGAAGCCCAACCCAGCCCTGCCTAGCGGGTCGGGCGGGTCTGCCCGAACCCGACCCGTCAAAGATCCGACCCGCCACCCTTTCTCTTCCACTGACCCCGACTCCTCGCGTCCCCGCCGGCCGACCAGCGCCGCTCCGACTTCTGCAGCGGCCGCCGCCTCGCGTCTCCGTCCGCTCGTCTCCCCGTCAACGGTCGCCATCGCCGTCTCCTCCTCTCCCAGCAACGGACGACGACTCCGCTCCTCTCCGCTCCTATATAAACCCTAGCACCTCGCCGCTGCCGACTTCCCTCCTCCGCCGACCAGCTTCAGCCACCCTCTTCTCCGGCCTTCGACCTCGCCGTGACGTCGCCGCCAGCCGCCCGCAGCGCCACGACGTCGCCCAGCCGCGGCCAGCCTCTTCCTCCCTCCTCTCTCCTCCCCTCCGGCGCCCAGCTCCGCCGTCCCCGACCCAGTGAGCTCCGCCGGCCGCCTCTACTCCTCGGTCGCCTCCGGTCGCAGCGCCACCCTACCCCGGCGACACCCCAGTGAACGAGGACACGGACACAGGAAGACCCGGACACGAGAAAACCCTAAAACCCTAATTTCTGTGTCGGACACAGTTTCCAGGACACAGGACACGAAGGATTCGATTTTCTGGGACCAACTTCAGGTATTCATAACTTTTGACTCGTAGCTCGGAATTCAATTCCGTAAATTGTATCGCGTAGCCTGTATGACCCTCTCGGTGCCCGGACAAACCGCTCGGGGCATCGCGTCCTGTGGTGATCGCACATCGCGATCCAAAAACAGGAAAAAACCAGACCCTGATTCACCCCGGAATCGAGTACGCCCCGCCAAACGGGACGACTTGGTCACGTGCGGTCTTCACCGATACGTCAGCGTCGTTGATACGGACGTGTGGGCTTTCGCAGAAGCTGATTCGGATGTGCGTGCACACCGGAATCAGTGCGTATCCGCGGACAACGCCCCGTATCCGTACTTTCTGAAACTCGCTGTAACTTAGTGTACACAAGTCAGATCGAGACGAAACTTGCGCCATTGGACTCGTAGCAATACGCTGGTCCTGTGAGCCAAGTTTGGTTCGATTCTGAGAACGTTGACAAAATCGTGTGTCGTGGGCCCCACAGGCTCCATCCGACGGGCGATTTTGAGAACGGCTCATCGGAATCCAATTCTGGAAGTTCCGTTGGGTTCGTATCATCGTTCCTGATCTGTTGACACTAAGTTGGACTGATTTTGAGACCTTTGACCCTGACGCGTTTTTCGGTGCAAAGCGGCCCACATTTGGACCCCGCCTTGACCCAAAAATGACGTTTTTTGCCCTTGTCTCCAAACTGGACTCAAGGACAGGCGTTTCTAGCTGTTTGACATTTTCTGAATCTGATGGTGATGTTTGTTTCAGCAACTGGAGTAGTCCCTGCAAATCCAGCTATTGCCAGAGCTACAGTTGGAGCTGAAAACCCAGGCAAGTGTACCTTGCCATAAATTGCAGTTTATTAAATTCATTTTACTCTTGCTTTATTTTCTGTGATTATTGTTCATGCTCAGACCTAGGGCCGTGTGGCATACTTAGTGTCCGATTACAGTCGGGTGCCAACTCCGTACGCAGGAGTTGTGTATGTCATTAGAGATGGACATTCGTGACCCTTTACATTCTAGTACTTGCTGTATCAAGTACAAAAACCCAGGACACTTGACACATACATTGACAGAATCTTCCTGAGATATTCAAGGTGATTCTGTATAGGATACAGGATGGACATAGACTATATTCTTAGATTATGACTTGATGCATTAGCTATGATCACATGTGACATGGACATGAGACGTTATGGACATGAGACTTGTGGTTACATTGGGTGGGGAGAGACACACAGGCTACAGGCTGATTATATATATAAATAAAATCCATAGTAAACTCATAGTATATCACATAGTATAACTACTACCGGCTTCCCGACACAGAGCTTGTAGTGGTATCAGCCTTAGTTTTAGTGATGCTCTCACTTGCATGATCACTTAGCTGGTTAGTTACTTACCCTGTTGTTTCATTATTTTGCTTTACTGCATTATATTTGGCTTGTTTTATCTGTACCTTGCTATGTCCCCTGAGGACCTGGATCCGGATTATGTCCCCAGGGTTAGCAGACGAGATCTACCCTGAGGTGTACGGAACATGAGCACTTCTCGGAACAGTACCAGTACCTGAGGACGAGGTGATCGCTGAGGACTTCTCCTGAACATCTGCTTCCCTATGTTCAGTTTAATATATTTAATTAAAACTCTTTTCATGTTTATGAGAACAATTGTAACAAACACTATATCGGGTTGTTTCCCCGAATTACTTTGCTGAGACTGGATGTTTAATTTACTTTCCTTATTGCTGTTGATCTTATTATTTTTCTGTGGATGAGATTAGTTCTGATTTGTTGTTACAGACCTTATATACAGCTTAAGTATGCCCGATGGATCCATTAAATTGGGTTTGTCCATCGGTGCATGCTGCTGGCCATTGCCACGCTTCTCTAGTCCCTCGTCATTTTGGGACTGGGGCGTGACAAGGACCACAGGCAAGTGTACCTTGCCAAACTTTGCAGTCTTGTTACATATTTTTCTTGATTCTTTTACACTGTTGTGCATGCTTGACCTAGGACTGTGTGACTTACTTAGCGTCCGATTATTAGTCGGGTGCCAACACCGTACGCGGTGTTGTGTATTATCATCTAGAGATGGACATTCGTGACCCTTTACATCCTCGTACTTGTTTTATCAAGTACATTATACCTAGGACACTTGACACTATTTATGAGACAGAATCTTCCTGAGGTATTCATGGTGATTCTGTATAGGATACAGATTTATGACATACACAGTTTACATGCTTAGATTATATCCTGACTTGTGCATTAGTTTTGATCCTGCGTGTCATGGACATGAGACGTGAGATTTCATTGGGTGGGGAGAGTATTACCATATCAAGGCTGATTATATTATATATATTATAATCTGGATATGTCTTAGTCTCTGACACAGAGCTATGGCACCAGTTCTGGCCCTTCGAGAAAATACTGCTATGGGTTTCTCCGACACTGATCATGTAGTAGTCTCAGCCCGAGTATGACTAACACTCTCACTTGCATATCACTTAGCTGGTTATTTATTTACCCTATTATTTCATTTATTGCTGTACTGCATTTATTTTGGCATGAGCTTTCTTGTACCTTGCTATGTCCCCTGAGGACCTGAATCCGGATTATGTCCCCAGGATTAGCTGACGAGATCTATCCCGAGGTATACGGGACCGGAGCACTAGCATTAGCAGGAGCAGGTGCCTACATTGGAGCAGAACCAGGATCTGAGGACGAGATTGTACCAGAGGACTTCTCTTGAGTATTGGCTTGAGATACTCATTTATTTCAGTTTATAGTTATTTCATTTCCAGTCTATTTTATTGATGTACCAGACTTGTACTCGGATTGTTCTCCGAGACACTTTTATTCAGTTTTGTTAGTTTATTTTATTTACATTATTCTGGCATTGGATCTGTGTTTATCTGTTATGGATGAGATTAGTATAGACTGTGACTTGGATCATTAGACCTACTTATTGTTGTATTACAGCTTAAGTATGCCCAGATGGATCCATTAAATTGGGTTTATCCATCGGTGTGTGCTGCTGGCCATTATCACACGTCCGGTCCCTCGATATTTTGGGACTGGGGCGTGACACTTCGGATCCACTAAAATTCTATCACCAGTCATAATATGTCCTAAGAGCTCCACCTTGTCCAGGAAGAACTCACACTTGGACAGCTTTCCATACAACTTTTCCTTTCTCAGCATATCCAACAAAATCTGCAAATGCTCCTCATGCTCCTCCGGTGTCTTCGAGTATATGAGTATGTCATCGATGAACACTACCACGAATTTGTCAAGGTACTGGTGGAATACCTTGTTTATCACATTCATAAATACCACCGAGGCATTAGTCAACCCAAACGGTATCACCATGAACTCATACTGGCTATACCGAGTCCTAAAAGCAGTCTTCAGAATGTCCTCCAGCTTCACTTTCACCTGGTAATAGCCTGATCTCAAGTCTATCTTAGAAAATACCTTGGCGCTACTCAACTGATCGAACAGGTCATTAATCTATGGCAACATGTATTTATTCTTGATATTGAGATTATTCAATGCCCTGTAATCGATGCACATGCACACCGATCTATCCTTCTTTGGTACAAACAATACTGGGACTCCATTGAAGAACTGGATCTGATAAACCCCTTATCATGTAATTCATCCACTTGCTTCTTCAGCTCGACTAGCTCGATATTGTTTACTCTATAGACATGCTGTAAAATTGGTTCTGCACTTGGCACCAAGTCTATAAAGAATTTAACATCTCGATCTGGGGGCAATCTTGGCAATTCCTCAGAAAATACATCCAAGAACTCTGTTATCAATGAATGCAGCAACTCTTTGTCTTCCACCATAGCTCTATAGATAATGCCTTCTTTCTGCTCTACATCTCCTCTAGCAAACTCAAACTCTGGCTCTTCCGATGGGCTAAACAAAACTCTACCTCCTCTGCAATCTATACTAGCATGGTGCCTACTCAGCCAATCTATCCTGAGTATAATATCGTAGCTCGGAAGTGGCATTACAAGTAGATACGCACTCAGCTTTCGGCCTCCCAGAGTAACTCTTCGATCCTTGAAATATCATTAACCAGGATAATGCCTCCCTCGGTCATGATCTTGCAAATCCTAAGCAAAGACTCAGCTACCAAATGATGCTTCAGAGCAAAAAAAACAGATACAAAACTATGGAAAGTACCACTACCAAACAAAGCTAAAGCTAAAATAGAATCAATATGGCACATGATATAAGGCATTCAAAGAAGGACAGTTAAAGATCAAATATCAATATCAAGGAAGAATAGTTGAATTAAATAATAGAGTTTTTTCTAGATGTGATTGAGTATTCTCAGCCTATAGCCTATATCCTATATCCTGAAACAGGCTCTTAATAGTACTCAAATCAGAGCACCACTATGAATCGCACTAATTGTGACATCGAATACCTGCATGGACCACCACTAAAAATATGTCATGACCCGCACCGGTATAGCAACGCGACTAGTGAACAAAGCCCAGCCTACGCCGTAACATCGACGATAGAACGTTGTTTGGGTAAACTATCTATCTAGTAATCAAGATATAATAATGATACCAATAAAATATGAATACTCAATCACAGATCTATAAGATGGAACAATTGTACAAATATGATAAAAGAACAGAAGAGTCAAATATAACACACAAGAAGCGATAATATCCAATGAGTTATCAAAGAAATACTAATAACTGGGCTGGAGACAAATCCAGCACAAATAGAATCTAACTACTGAGCTACGAGTCCTGGGTCATTTATCTCAATCGGAATGAGATCCTCCTGAGCAAAAGTCTTTGGCTCTAAGACAACTACATCCTGAGGCCCGTAGTGAGTGGGGTACCACTCCTCAGCGTCATTTGGAAAAAATATATCCAGTTTGAAAAGAAGCAAAGTACATCTCTAACAGCAGTTCCAATAAATAATATAAACTATGTAACAGTAAATAGATATGAATATACAAGATACAATATACAGGTACAAGAGATATGCAATATAGGAATACTGAAAATAAATATAAGAAATGAGCAATATAGAAATGAACAAGAAATACTACTACTAAGTGAGTGAGTGCCAGCTTCAACATGTGATCGGCTTAGAAACTTGCACAAGGATAATGGCCTGGTTAATTATACGTGCGGTATATGATTAACAATATTCAAGGAACAAGACATACACAAGGAGGGTATGATCACATATCTACACTAACACTCCCCTCCCCCGACTGGTATAGTGGATCCAACCATAATACGTTATGACATGGGATTCCATAATAAGGGCGCTAATCTTCTCATGAATCAATGCCTGTATTTGTACAAGAAGAACAAGAAAATAAGGCTTGCACAAGATACATCATAAATACCAAGAAATAATATCTCATGACAAGATCCGGATATACCAATCTGTGTAATTATTGTGTCAAGAAATCAAGGATATCTACACTAGATACAAGAGACATAGAGGATATCATGAATGAGAAACTATCAGAGAATGTAATTGCCTGAAATTTGGTAAACAGTATCAAAGATGTTCGGTATGGTGCCTCAGAGACCTAAATATGGAATATTACATCAATACAAGATTTTGGAATAAAAATAAGTTAAACTAGTCAACTTCTAGGTCATAAAGCAATTTCTAAGTCAAAACAGTCAAACTAGGTCAACTCTAGGTCAAACTTGGTCAAACTAGCTATTTCTAGGTTGTATGAGTCTATCACTAGGATATTGGGTCCATACACTATGTAACTAGGCCATACTAGCTATACTAGGATACTATAAAACCAACAAAATACTGTATCATAAGATACGTAATTTATTAGATATAAAAATACAATAATATGTATACAAGACAATATTATATAATACTCCTAGCTAAACTAATGCTAAGTGGATACCTTGGCTTTGAACCAAAAGTGGTATCTCACCACCTACATACCTATCTTGATACTCAAACTCAGTACATTGAGTATAAACCAATACCTTGATATTACCTTGGTATCACAAGGTAATTCAACATCTAACGTATAACTAACTACCCATATACCTCATTATACATTAATAAACAATTAAACTTATAACAATACTATACTAACTAACATACAAATATACCTCATTATATTTAATACCCGTACCTAAGATATCTCACTCTCATTATCTTGATGTAACTTCAAGGTAATCTAGAAATAATACTAACCAATGCTAACTAGTGCTTATATATGTATATAACTTATATATAGATATAAACTTAACTTACTAATCAATATATATAACTAACTTATCAAAATAAACTACTAGCTTATCAATAACGCAACCCTTAAGCACTGCTTCTCACTATTCCTATTGTTGCTTATCGCAACTATTTATAGCTGCTGCTGCTTCTGCTTTCCGTTCTGCTGCTGCTACTTGTGCTTACTTCTGTTGCTGCTTTTCAGTGCTTCTGCTGCTGCTGCTGCTTGTGCTTATTGCTGCTGCTACTTTTCAGTGCTTCTGATGTTGTTGCTTGTGCTTACTGTTGTTGTTGCTTTTCAGTGCTTCAGCTGCTTCTGTTTACTATTGCTGCTGCTTCTTCTTACTGCTGTTGCTGCTTCTGCTTACTGCTGCTTTCAGTGCTTATCCGGCTGCTTTCCCCCATCTAGCTCACATACATTACACACACACACACACACACACACACACATATATATATATATATATATATATATATATATATGTTCTATAATTCTTGGCGATGTGTTGGTGATCATGGGAGATTAGGAGTTCATGTGCATCTCTAGTATGGTTATATATATATATATATATATATATATATATATATATATATATATATATATATCATATAATAATTATAATTACAATATTATAATAAATATTATAATAGCTACAACCAAGGTGAATTGAATTAAAATGCAAAGAACAAACACGTGGAGTGCACCGCACTCGTATCACACTAGATCTATGATACGCTTACTATACGGCTCCACCATACCACCAAACGTACCCCGAAGGACACGAACAAGATTAAAATTATAATTATGAACAATACAAAGAGATAGCTACTCAACTGCATGTCCGTGTCAAAATATGACATGCTCAAATCTCTGTGTCGGATGAAAATATCCAAATCAATCTGTATCTCTAAATTATCGGGATACGGCCTACACGTATCCAATTATGGACACGATACTAGTCACACACAACTAAACATATATCAATTTGGTCTAATTGACAAACACATGATGTGTCAATCTCGAAATTCTCCCAAAATTGACATAAAATACCACATAACTTTCTCCATAGGCTCGTATGAACATAATTTTAATTCCTATGGGTAGCCTTAGTATATAAGGTGGTTTCTAATGATTAAAATACAGATTTAGAGTCTAATTAGAGAAAAAAACTAAATTATACCTATTGGAAGATGGATTCCCAATAAAATCTCCAAATTGAGTGTCAAGAGCCTTCAACTTATAGATCTTTGCTCCTTCTTATAGATCTTTGCTTCTTCCTTGTAGATCCTTACTCTAATAGCCTCCAATAGTGATTAGGAAAGGAATTAGGAATAAATTTGTATATAATTTGATGTAGGAATGAATGAATTTGGAAGAAAAAATTCTAGATCTAGATTTAAAATGAAAAATGAAGAGAGAGAGTCTCTCTCTACTCTAAACTAGGCCGGCCACTACCCCCTCCCCTAAGCTAGTATGAATATCCATAATACCCCTTGTGGTTTGTCAAAAAGAAATTAATTAAGGAGGAAAAGTTCTAGTCCAATTGGTTTAACTAATTAATTATCCTCCTAATGATTGGGCTTACTATTGGGCTCAATTCTAACTAGAATTAAATGTTGGTCCATAGATCTAATCTAAACTAGTTAGGTCCACTAACACAAGTTCGAAATAAAATCTAACATCTAACAATAAACAAATAATACAATAAATAAATATTCAACAGGCACAATATCTAATTAATTATGAAATGATCAAAATACCCTTTCCTAGAAAATATGGTAGTGACAGCCGTCAAGCCTAAAATAAAAAAAACTAGGTCCTGCCACATGGTTTCTCCTATCGTTGAGGAGGTATGGGCAGAGAAAACTAGGTCAGGCCTTTCTTACCAGCAAGATTACGAAGCTCCCAATGTCAATGCACCTCCAACTACTGTACCTATCGTGTTTGATCCTGGTCCATCTCAACCCCCACTAGCGGACAAGTCCAAACAAAAAGAGGGATGCTTCAACAATCCATTGCGTAAGAAAACATCTAAGGGATTAAAAAAGCCCTACAACTTTGACATCTTGGCTCAACTCGCTAATACCCCGACAAAGTTGTCGTTATTTGAGGTTCTGCGGGTTTTCAAAGACACTCGAGCCACCCTGAGTGAGGCATTACAAAAATTTGACACCTATCTGGCACAAGTCAAGTCGTCAGCTGAAGATCCGAGGACATGCTTCCACTGTAACAACGTTATGGATGTAGTACCCAATATTACATTCTCGTAACAAGACATATTGCTTAAGAATAATAAGCATGATCGTCCCCTGTATTACACAAGGTATATTGGTACTGTAAAGGTGGACCGGATGCATATTGACCCCGGTTCATCAACCAGCATCATCCTGAAGAGTCTGCTACAAATCTTGGGCATCCCGATGCACCGCCTGACAGCTACCAATACTGCCATTAGTGGCTTCAACGCAGGAAGAAGCTACCTCTGGGCAAGATTTGCCTGAAGTGCCAGATCGGCAACCTAAATATAGAGGTCACTTGCAACGTCATTGATGTAGATGTATCCTATAATGTCTTGCTTGGATGACCCTGGATACACCCATATATGATCGTATTGTCAAACCTGCACCAATGCTTAAAGTATGTTGACGATCATGGCATTATCAGAACAGACTTCGCAGACATCGACCCATTTAGGGGAGTCGAGACGTACTACTCCGACGCCATCCTCTACAAATAAAACCACTGAGACAAAGGTGGCAATGAGAATGATGATGAGGCTGAGGTTACGACACCGGAGGAGACCATCAGAGCTCGATCAAGGCTTGCACTCCCGATGCAGCCACTGCCCTCGTCGTCAAGTTGCATAGGAAGGCACCACAATCTCTGGCACCTTCCACAAAGTCCAAACCTCTGGTCGTTCGCCTCCATAGGCCAAATTGACCGCAAAAGATGGATCCTGCACCATCTTCTCCTTCAGAACCTATGGTCGTTCGCCTTCGCAGACTGTTAAAAGAAGACACAGCCACGGTTGCAGCCTCCGAGCCTCTGGTGATAAAACTGCACAAGAGGCCACCAATGCCTGTAACCGTGTTAGGGGTAGCCTATAAGGATGACAAACTGGAAGAATCTGTGGCTGCTCAGGCCAACGTCCCTTCCCTTGATGATATGATTCCTCCAGAAGAGATACCTTATTTTATCAACAAAGGGTTATCTTTGAATTATTCTGAGCGTATACATATCAACACATTATACTCTATGGAGCACGGCCTAGCTTATACCTGCAAACATAGGTAACTACCTGTCACCCTCACATTTTCATTTAAGGGTAGTTTGGTAATTGATATGGGTATTTTTATTTTAGGATTATTTGTAATTAAATATTGTGCATGCATGATTAATTATTTATTGTATTATTTATTAATTGTTAGTTGTAGATTTATTTTAGACTTCTGTAGTGGACCTAACCTATTTAATTAGATGCATGAACCAATATTTCATATGAATTTAGTTTGAGCCGATGAATTAGGCCCATGGATTAGGAGGTTATATTAATTAGTGAAACCATTAGACTAGAACCTTTTCTCCCTAATTAATGTCTTCATGAGAGGCCCCAAAGGGTAAATAGAACATTTTATATTGCTTGGGAGAGGGTATATGGCCGGCCACCCATAAGAGGAGAGAGAGTGCCTCCCTTATTTTAATTTTTAATTCCATTAGATCTAGTTTTTCCCCTCTTCCAATTTCCTTCATTCTCTCATCAATTCTCCACCAATTTCTTCACAATTTTATTATCTAATTATTTATTGGAGGTTTCTACATCAAGTATCTACAAAAAGGAAGCAAGGAGCAACAAGGAGGAGGCCAAGATCTACAAGGAAATGAGCTAATTTCTATTTAGGGACTTTTTATTGGGAATCCATCTCCCAATATGTATATTTCAGTTTTCCCCCCATCTAATAGGTTCTAAATCTGAGATTTAACCATGAGAAACCAACCCACATACATAGGCTACCCATAGGAATTGATTTTAGGTTCATCGGAGACCTACGGTGGAAGTTATGTGCAATTTGGTATCAATTTTGGGAGAATTTCGATATTGGCACATGTGGTGTTTGTCAATTGGTCTAATAGATCAAATTATATATGATTGCTTGTTTGTGACTAGTGTCATTTCCACAATTGGGTACGTGTAGGCCGTATCTCATCAATTTGACGAAACAGATTGATTTTGGGGGTTTTCCTCCGACACGGGGCCTTGTGTGTATCATATTGTGACACGAACACGTAGATGATCTAATTACTGTACGTATTGCTCATATTTAGTGTATTAGACTTTTTCGTGTAGCGTTTGGTTGTGTGTTAGAGCCGTATCGTAAGTATATCATAGAGTTTGTGTGATACGAGTGCGGTGCACTCCACGTGTTTGGTGTTTTGCCCACATTTCTATATGTACATGTGTATATATATATATATCTACATGATATATATATATATATATATATATATATATATATATATATATATATATATATATATATATATATATATATTTGCTTAGCAGTGCACTCAGCATGTGAAGTCAGGCATCAGTAGGTTTTAGCTCACAGGGTGCAGTCAACCGGAGGGGGAATGCAGCCTCGAGCAGTGACCAACTATAGAGAGCAATTGAATTCAGCAGCAGGAAAGTATCAGTGCAGCAGAATGTGCAATCATGCACAGTTAAGTGCAGCCTTGTGCACAGCAGACCGGGCATCCAGTTCAGCAAAGAGGCTGTGCAGCAAGGCATAGAGCATTTCAACTAGGTGCACTATGTGTGCACAACAACTTGTGAAAGGGGGAAACCCAGTATCAGTTCTGTATCAGAGAACAACAAAAGAAGAGCCACAGCACAGCAACTCGGGAAGAGGACTATACAGCTAACTGTGCATACAACAAAGGGGGCTCGGGTTTGCACAACAACTGTAGGAAGTATCTACACAATGCTGCCTTTACATTGCAGTTTCAGTATCATCTACACGGTGTATCATTGCAGGTATCAAGGAGTTTTCAGTTCAGCTTCAGTGTTTCAGCAAGGTATTAATATCAGAAAGGTTAGGTTTCAGTCCAGGTATCGAGTTAGTTCAGTTTTAGGTTTTGTTTTAGACGTGTATATGTTTTAAGGTTTCAGTTAGTTTCAGTTGGTGATTTGAGTTTGGGTATTTGTGGTTTTTGGTTAGTTAGTTAGTGATCAAGGTAGTGGTTTAGTTAGTTTAGTTGATGTATTGGTATGTATATTGTTAGTAGTTTAGTTATATATTTATAATTAGTATATTGGGTAATAGCTAGTGTAGTATATATATATATATACTAATAGGTAATGTATGTTGATAATTAGTTATATTAGCTATATGTAAGTATGTAGGTATATTTGTTAGTAGAAATTGGTTATAGTTACTATATTAGTGAGGTTTATTATAGTGTTAGCATATATTAGTATAATAGTTTTCAGTTTCTATATGCATTAGCTATGTAGAGGTTTTGGATTACCTTGGGATACCAAGGTAATATTAAGGTATTGGGTTGATACCCAAGGTATTGGGTTTGGGTATCGAGATAGGTGCGATACACATTGGTGCAAGGTCAATGTATCATATTTTCATTGATTTGTTATAGTACTATGTATGTTGACTTGTAAATATCTAAAATACTATTTTCATATAATTAAACTTGTGTATCTTAGGATACGGCTTTTTAAGTGTCTCTTAGTATCTTAGATTAGCTTGTATAGCTTAGTTTTATTGTGTATCGACTTAGTATCTTAGTATTAGACTCTTGCACCCTAGATTTAATCGGTTTGACCTAGAAATGGCTTATTGACTTACAATTGTATCATATTAACTTATTTTCATTTCCGAACATTTTATTGATGCAACATACCATATATAGGTCTGTGTGACACCAGCTTGGACATCGAGAGACACACCTTGCTCAGGACTTCAGGCGAGTACATTTTTCTGATAGTTTTTAATTCATAATAGTATATATATGCATGTTCTAGAATTGTATACTTGATTCTGACACAGTAATTTCACGAACTTGTACTATATAGATCCTGTCAGGAGATGTTATTCCCTACCGTGTTCAGCAAGTACTCGTGTACATGTATTTCATCGTGTATATTGGATATTGATTTACATTCGTGTTCACACACTGCTCGTGTTCAGTGTGCTTATTCATGTACACCCAATGCTCGTGTTCAGTGGTTATGATATTCGTGTACACATACTACTCGTGTTCAGTGGTTATATTTCGTGTTCGTAGCGTGTCGTGATTGGATCCATTGGTATTAGTTGGGGATGGGGGAGTATGAGTTGATTATGTGATCAAAGCCCCATTGTTATATCATGTACATTCTGGTTACACACCTCACTTATAATCGTCTTACCTGATCATGTTCACCCAACCCGATCACATAATAAACTTGTATTCTGAGGCACATTAACTAGATTGCAATTATTTCATCATATTGCATATATCATATTGTTGTTCTATATTCTCGTATATTACATGTATATTTATTCTTCATTCATTCATATGTTTAGTGATCTTGTATTTTATTTCTATTATCTGTTTTATATGCTCGATTATGTTATTGAAACTATTTTCAGGGGTATGTACTTTGCTCCAATCCTGACTGGATATATTTTTCCAGATGACTGGCTTATAGAGCAGTGTCCCATATTCTACAGGCCACATGACGGCGTACCTTTAGAGGATACTTCTATAGACCAAGATGACTTATTTGCAGCGCCTGAGGAGGTCTGGTTTATTTGTGTTGGCATGTATTAGACTATTATTTTGTGGAGATTCACAGTTGTATATTATTTTAGATTGTGGATTGTATCTTATTCTTTCCTTCGCTATTCCATTCGTGCATTATCTTTCTTAGTTTGTTTTGTGATTGAGATTAGTCATACTTGTGAGATACCATATCGCTCCTCCGTTCGGAGCTGAGATGATTGACATGTACCATATTATATTGTTGAGATGTTAGATAGTTAGAAATAACCCAGACAACGTTCTATCGCCGATTATGCGGCGTAGGGTGGGCGTAACTACGTACTCGTGCCCGAACATCCGGGTGCAGGTCGTGACACTACCACCTACACAGTAGACCAAATCCTCCCTAGTCAAGGTTCCTACTTCACGATTCCAGCAAGGAGGAGGGAAGACAAACCTATCATCTTCGGCAGGGTTAAATGCCCTCGGTCCTTCACCCCAAAGGAACAAGAGCCAGAACCTGACACCTGCAAAATATAACTCTACCGGTTCAGAGGTCAAGCCAAATATATCATACAGAATATGGGTTACGACCTTAAAGATAACCGGGGTTTAAACTACGGCAAGGGTCAATGGCTGCCCCTGCGTCTACTAGCTCCCGCAGGCAAGTCCGATGACTACTACCATAAGACAAAGCATGGCTTAGGGTACTTAATGCCTCCCACAAGCCCCGAAGGTTCATATGAAGAAGATGAGATTCACTCCCACTCTTCGCATTCTTCCGCTTGGGACTCTTACGTCAGTATCGGGAAGATACTCAAACAAACATTGTCTGCCAATATGGTGTCAGCTAACCCTGACGAAGATGACAAAAATTCCCAGGAACTCCTTGAAGTAGAATCATTTTCCTAATGCCTAGATGCACAATGGGAGATACGGTTCGAACAACGAGAACCTCCTACCAAGGATAAAGTAGTACAAGTCAATATGGACAACAAATCCTCCCCCAAACCTATCTTCAATATGGCCTCTTCATCAATCGTGCCTACTCCCTCACGGAGACTTGCTCCAACAATGTGGCAGAGTACAACGCCTTAATCATCGGGCTCCAACTTGCTAAGTAAGTTATAGTAGAATACCCGGAGGCTTACGGTGATTCTCAGCTAATAGTCAAACAGGTCCAGGGCGAGTATAAAGTCTGAAATAAAGAGTTTCTCCTCTACCACCAAGTGGCGCTTAGCATTATCGCAACTTTTGAGATGTTCTTCATAGAGCACGTCCCTCGTTTGTAAAATATTAAGGCTGATGCCTTAGCCGGTCTCGCTAATTCCTGGACAGCACCAAGCGACACTCATCAGCTAATCACGGTGATCGATCAAGACCTGGTATGCCCCAAAAATAACTGCTGCCTATGTCTGAGCTACGCGGTGGAAGTACACACTGATGTCCAAGACTGGAGGCTTTCATTCATTAACTATGCGGTCTATAAAATTATTTCCGAGAACCCAAAGGAAGCCACGTCTATCAGGAGACGTTCCCTCCGATTCTACTACGATATGGCTACTAAAATAATGTATCACCGCTCATACAGTGGCCTTCTGCTACGATGCATATCGAATACATAAGCCAAACGGGTGCTTCGGGAAGCCCATGATGGCGTCTGCGGTATCCATCAACCCGGTCCGAAGCTACAAGACAGTCTTTAAAGAATGGGCTACTACTGGCCTACGATGGTAGCAGATGCTGTTAATTACGCAAAAAAATGCCAGACATGCCAGATTCACGCAGACTTCATCTACCAACCCTCGGAGTTCCTACACCCGACTGTTGTGTCCTAGCCATTTAAAGCCTGGGGTATGGATATCATTGGGCCAATTAGTCCACCTTCATCCAAGGGACATCAGTTCATCATCGCCATCATCGACTACTTCTCCAAGTAGGCGGAAGCCATACCCCTCACGGAAGTCAAGATGTCCAACGTGGTCAACTTCGTCAAGCATCATGTCATATATCGTTTCGGCTTGCCATGAAAGATCATTCACGACAATGCTCCATAGTTTGCAAGCCATGCATTCTACCAATTCTGTGACAAAAATCGGATTCATAATATAGCGTCGACTGCCTACAACCCAGCAATAAATGGTTTGGCAGAAGCCTTCAACAAGACCATCATAAAACTACTCAAGAAATTCCTGTCTTCCAACAAATACGACTGGAACGAGAAGCTGAGTGAATGTCTATAGGCCTACCATACAACTGTTCGGACAGGTACTGGCAATACGCCTTTCTCTCTGGTGTACGAAAGCGAAGCGGTCCTCCTACTTGAAATATAAATCCCTTCACTCCAATGGATCTTTCCAACCAATTAGTCGTCGACGACAATCACCGCCAACGGCTACAAGAGTTAGAAGCACTCGACGAGAAATGTCTCTTAGCTCAACAGCGCATTGAGCTATACCAAGCATGTCTCTCTAGAGCCTTCAACAAACGGGTAAAAAAGAGGACCTACCAAGTGAGTGATCTCGTCCTGACAGTAAGGAGGCTAATAGTTATGACCCACAAAATGGTAGGCCAATTCCAGCCGAAATGGGAGGGCTCGTTCATCGTGGAGTCCGTATTCTCCAACAGTGCTTACCGGCTAGTGAAACCCAACGGTGACTTGCTCATGCTTATCAACGACAAGTTCCTAAAAAAAATGACTATGTCTAAGCTAGACTTGTATTTCTCTTATCCCCAGCAAGACAACCCAGATGTACATCTCTACACTCTTGGTTCTTTATCCCCAGCAAGAGCCTATGTGCAATATTTTTTCCTTATTTACAAATTCTTGTAAAAGCCATCATCTGTATCCAGGAGTCCTGGATACGCAACGGATGATGGATCCTCAAAGTCTTTCCAGCAGAGTAGTCCTCAGGTCCACTTACTCACTCCCACAGTAATCACTCAAAAACCAATCTTGTTAGATGCTAGCCATGTTCAAATTGCCTCTGACCTATCGTCCCACCAATCTCCCTAGCGAAGCAATCCTCATGTCTGTCTTCATGTTCGGATAGACCATACTCAATAAATCACTCCTTAGCGAGTTTCTCGGATATCGGTTTACGTCCATTGTTATCTTTGAACTATCATCCTAACATCTCTCCCCGCTGAGTTTGCCATGTCTATATTACCTCTAAGCAAACTTTTCAGTTCTTGGATATCGATCATCATGTCCATATTATCTCTGATATCGCTTGTCATCCCCACTTATCACCCGTACTCACCAAGGTACACCAGCGGTGTTAAGTCTACAAAAACTGCCACGTCCATATTACCTCTGGCAGGGCTTGTTCCAAATCTATTACTTGCACAAATGTGCACAAACGTGCACAACAAGTAATGGGTCCACAAAACCTACCACGTCTATATTACATTTGATAGGGATTATTTTTGAATTTATTATTTACACTCAACGTGCGAAACAAATAATAAGTCTACCAAAAGTCCCCTAGTGGGATTTCCTTAATGGAAGCAAACAATCGCATCCATACTACCTCTGGCGTGCTTTCTTCTTTCACAAAAGTATCGGGATCGTACCTAACCTCTCGGTATGACTATCGATCAGCTCACGTCTATGTCACCTCTGAGCTATCATCCTCATATCCTCCCCCGAGAGTGTGCCATATCCAAGTGACCTCTGAGCAAACCTCTCCCTACGATTATCACCAGTCGTCATCTCAACTTGCCACGTCCATATCACCTCTGGCAAGGCCCGCTTCGAACTTATTACTTGTACTTTCGTGCGCAAGAAGTAATAAGTTTCCCAAAGATCCCCCAGCGGGATATCCTTAAAAAGCCACGGTATTGTACTACATCCATATTTTCTCTAGTACAAAATCTAAATATCACATAAAATTCATACACAACAAGACAAATGCAGGAAGAAGTTCCAAAAATAGAGAAACTTTTATTCAAGATCATGAGTACATATGATGGAAATCTGTTACATTTCAAGGGTTTTCATTAATATTCATGTTCTTGAGTACATATGATGGAAATCCCTTTTAAGGGTTTCCATGAGTTCTCGCCAACAAGAACCTCTTCCATTAAAAGGTGCCCCTGTGTTATTTCTGCCACGGACACAAGTGAGCCCAACAACAGAGCTCAATGCTTTATGGCTCACCACTCCACAGTACAAACCTCAATATACGAAAAAGAATTCATACTGGTGGATAACAAGGAAAGAGCAGAAGCAGACGCTCTACAAACAAGCAAAAAGATCGACGACATGAATGGTAATTAATCCAAATCCTGTCATTGCCGCCACAAGCCCCCATCCGGTAGCAAGCCGCATAGAGGAAAGAAATGCAGCTAGCATGCTGAATGAACAAGGATGACTCAGCACATGATGCAGGATGCTCATCCTCATCTCCTGGATCAGTCCTGGTCGAACTGTCCTCATCTCCGGGTTCAGTTCTAGGTGAACCATCCTCGTCTCCTGGATTAGTTATTGACGAGGAACCACCGCATAAAGGTGAAATTCTCTTCGAATGACGGGTGTTATGATAACCTTCCATGCTCCATTATGAGCACTACGAGTGAGGACAGAACCTATAAAAAGAAGACATACATCAGTCTCTGCGAAGATCACATAAAGACACAACTGTCGTATACTACTGCCGGGCATACATGTTACAGAGGAGTACTCGTCCATACAACATAACTCTGTAAAGAGGTCTGCCAAAGCTCGGCATACATGTTACAGAGGAGTACTCGTCCATACAACATAACTCTGTAAAGAGGTCTGCGTATGTCCAAGATAAGTCTCCTATATCAGGACGGTGTACTGGTACCTCTGTGTCCTTCACAACCCAGTATGAGAAGGGTGGTACTACCCGACCTTCAAGCAAAATATCCAGATCAGGAGGCCACAGATCGAGACCACCCCGGATAAACTCTTCAGCGAGGAGAGTCGCAGCCTTCGATATCCCCCACAGGCGAAAAGAGGAAAGGAAGCGAGGGGATAAAGTTCTCTCTCTCCTAGCCGCCTATTTATAGGCTTCAATAATGTGTGAGAAGATCGAGGCAATGGACCCAACGGTTAATGAGGATGAACCTGGCGTCTCCATTCTCGTGATCCAGCCTAATCTCCTTGGAAACTGATGCCCCAAGCCCCGTGCCAAGGGATAGCTCAGAATCCGAAAAGATTCGGTCAAAAGATTGAGCAAATCCACTCATTTAATGATTCAATAGTCTGACAGGATCGACTATGTGGCATATCACGCATATGCGGCCAAAACTCAACCATGCTTCTTATTCAAAGTATTCCAAACTGACCAGTTCTGAACACTTTGAAAGGGAGCTTGTAGAAGCATAAAAATTATGCATGCCGCATAAGAGCTCATACACCCCCAATATGAAAGCAAACCTCATAGGAGCCATACGGGACATATGCGACTAAAACAACCAACCGCATAGGTGGCCCTTATGCGGCCTAATCATCCTCATAATACGGGGGCACATAAAAGAAAGATTGATGAAAACAAAATAAAAGGTTCATTTTGTAAAAAAGGGGTTACAATATGTAGCCATTAAGGCCCATACAAAATAAAAAATAAAGAGAGGAAGACGCGATCAGTCAAAAGAGCCGCAAGCATCAAGAAGCACATCCGGGAGCGAACGTATGGTCGTACGATAAAACTGGCGATGCACTCCTTCCCTCCATTCCAACGTCTTCCTCTCCTCTGGAGTTATGGGCAACAAGGCAAAGTTTAGAGTGGACTCTAATGGACGAGCAAGAGCCTCCAAAGTTAACCCAATGAGGATAGAAATCTTTCAGCCGCAGGCAACTCACCATCATCCCGTGCCCTCTGTCCAAGCAAAAATGCCATAACAACTGACGGAGAATCGAAAGCTCGTCCCTCATGAGACCCTCCAAATTTGGACCCTCCAATACTCGAGCACTGAGATGTAGCAGGGGGAGATAACGAGAAAACAAGGCGGGAGGCCAGGGTTCCCAACAAGAATATCCTTGGACGACATATTTTACGAACTGGAATACGACGGACCATGGCAGTGGTATTTATAAAAGAAATAAACGGTTCGCATGACTGCAATAATTATAATGATGAACCTAGAAAGGATGAATCTGACGGTTTTGCTCTGCATGCAACCAACGATTAAGTTTCCAAGAAGTCTGTAAGAAGGCGGTTAAGCTTCCCAAAATGGTTGAGCCAAGCCTTAAAAATGCCAGTTTGACAGCACGCGTTCATGCATCCAATAGCCATGCGACTCTGCGCGCCAAAAATGAAAACTCAGAAGAGATCAGGCCGCAGAGTCTCCCTGTGGCCCAACAAGCCAACATCCATATGCCCCCAAAAAGAGGCTCAAATCAGGCCACAGAGTCACCATGTGACCCAAACAAAGGCGACATTCATGCGTCCCCAATCAGCCAAAGCAGCTTGACCACAGAAGAACCTATTGGGGCATCCCGTCAGCAGGTTCATCTCTGACACAGAATCCTGACAAAAAGAATTTTTTGACTTCCTCAAAAGATATGAACATACTAAAAGATAAAAGTCTCACGTCAGCACATAACTTTACTCTCGAAGGATGTGCAGTGTCGCGTATACATCACAAACGGCCTCATACGACTCCATATGGTTCATGCATCTGTGGTCCCAAGCATCCCAGACTCCATGCAGTCCCATGGGTCTTTGGCCCCATGTGTCCCAGACTCCATGTTGTCCCGTACGTCTATGGCCCCATGCGTACCAGACTTCATGCGGTCCCGTGCGTCTTTGGCCTCATGCGTCCTAGACTTCATGCGATCCCGTGCATCTCTGGCCCTATGTATCCCATACTCTAAGCGGTCCCATGCGTCTCTGGTCCCATGCGTCCGAAACTCCATGCGGTCCATGCATCTCTGGTTTCACGCGTCCTAGACTCCATATGGTCCATGCATCTCTGGCTCCACGCATTCCAGACTCTATGCGTCCCATGCATCTCTGGCCACATGGGATTCAGACTCCATGAAGACAAAATCTTGTTGTTACGACAAGAGTGATTCTCTCCAACCAAGTGTGGACTATGTGTCAAGCTAACCAAGTCATACCCACAAAGGACGAGAACTACCCAGATCTTCAGCAACAAAAAATCCCAACGAACGCCCACGTGGTAGCTCGACCTGCTCATGGTTACATCTGCACCTGTCGAGAAGGGACACGTGGCACCCTCCAGCATCTATGTGGCCCAATATATGTACGCCTAGGATGACTATAAATAGTAGGGTACCACACCCGAATAAGAGGTAGGTTGGCTATCTACGAATCTACACTCAAGCAAGAGAGAAGAGCTTCCGCATCGGATCATCCACGGAGTAAAAAGAGTTGCTACAATCCTAACCCTCTATCGTTCCCCCAGAAGACAAAATTTGTACTTAGACTGTCTATCTAGGACTCCTCTCTGTACTCTCTTTAGTTTATTTATTAAATTAAGTTCTTTCTTAAAGACTTTTGGATTTAATGGCGAACAAGATGGCGATAATGCTGGGGACTACCTTCTCCTCTGATGAGAACATTGTGACGTAGTCCGATGCGGCCAAGTTTGGCTCAACGCAAAAGATACTGGTATTTTGCTTCGACCAACAAGCGTTCGAGAAAATACTCTCGGAAGAAAGTGTCAGTCCTTTGCCAAGGCTAGCCAAGCCCAAGAAGACCCGCAGGACGTGGGTAGCAAAGGCCGTTGCGCCTCGCCCAACTATGGGGCACACGCTTCCCGTCTCTCGCTCTGTTGCTTATGATGGTCATCAGGCGAACACGCAGGACGTCCACGTCCATACGGCAACCCTGTCTGACGTAGAAAATGCTCGGCACCTAGACTCTGGCAGAGGAAAATACAATAATACCAGACGTTCTGGGGCTGCGGCAGCTTTTATACGGCCAAAAGAGAGGCCGCATAACACTGGTCATACGGTACCAGCTCACAGCCACAGGCAGACAGCCGCATGCGGCCCCAACAGCAACAAAATATCTATTTTCAACTGTATCTCCTGTGGCGTAGATCCTATGCGTCTCGCTGAGTATAGCGAAAACCCAAACCTAGACTCTTTTTACTACGCGCCTACAGGTGCTAAATCAAAGAAGCCTAGGCCAGTGCGAGCTCATCAAGCTCAAGCAACTGTCCAATTAGCTTACCATCAGCAAGTACCATTAATCATTACACGAGCCTCAGGTGGGAAGCTATACAAGATCGCCTCGTGCGTCCAGCCCACAGTGGCAAATGGACAACGCCGGTCTCAAAAGTCTTCCGATGTCGATCCAAGGGAAGTTCTTGTACGAACCACGGATCATGGAGCAAACATAACACCTATGCACCCGTGCGCTCGGTCCTTTCGGGCCCACAAAAAAGGTATAAAAGTGGAACAACCCTTGCTTGACTTCCGTAATGTGATCAATCACAAGCGTAAGGCAAGAAAAATAATTGTGGCCGATGAAATATCCTTTCCAGGATATCACTGTGCCAAGATTATTATCAATTGCTTCTGCAACAAAATGGCAGCACCCACAAGCAGGCAGTCAGCCTTCTAATGACTGTACCAGACAGCACCCATCCGACAATAACCTGAAGATCAGGTATAAGTACCAGAGGAGGAGGAGCTGCCCTCTGCCTCATGTTACTTCAACATGAACACATTTGACAACAAGTCCTCCCCTCGTAGGTTCATGAATTACTTCGAGATTACAACGGGATACCTACCCCGCAACGATGCTATCCTTACCAGACTCTTCGCCGGGGCATTAGCGGGGATAGCTTTCGATTGGTTCTGTAGTATCGAAGATAATTGTATCTCATCATTTGATGACCTAAAGCGTCTGTTCCTCTTATAAGGTGGGAAATGATATGACGATGTTCTCTCTGATAAATTTGCCCAGGGAGAAAGAAAACTAACACGAAATTACATCAAGCGATTCTGACAAACGGTGCTAAGGTTGCCCCTAGCAATCCCGAGGCCACACTAATGGAGATGTGCCAAAATTACATACTTCCGGCGGTCAACCTTTGGATGCGTGATGGCCAGTTCAAAGACTAGACGATATTCATTATAAGCATTTTCAATGCTGAAAAGAAGCTCAAGGATGCCCAACACTTGGGAATCCATATCCTTACTAGTGAGAAAAAGGGCAAGCGCCCCAACAATAGCGGTAACAGCAACCGTGATGCGAAAGGGAAGCAAGCCATGGTCGCTAATGTGACCAAGAAGTTTGAGCAAAAGCAGGCAGAGGCTCCAAAATCAAATGAGACATATTCTTTCGAAGATGGTGATGTTAAGCCCATCTTGGACATACAGATGGAGGAAGGTAAAAATTGCCTCATCGACGTCAAACGTCAGCCTGAAGTGGAGGAGATGAACAACCCAAAGTACTATCACTTCCACCGGTACGTTTACCACCCGACGTAGGAGTGCTACACCTTAAAATGGTACATCCAACGGTTGATCAATACCAAGGCTCTCTCCCTATATTTCAATGATATAATGGTTGCCGCTAACATGGTGTCCCTCCAGTTTAGCAATTTTTCACCAACGGAAGCCCAGGACGGAGTCACACGTATCCCAAGAAAAAAATGGAGGTAGTCAATCTTCCTCCAGCTTGTGACCAAGCAGCTGGGTTGACACCTCTTACCACCCCTCGGGGCAAGATCATGTGGGTCCACACGAATCTAGTCCCAGACTTGACGCAGCAGGCAACACCTTCCGCCGTCAAGCCTAAAATACGAAAAACTAAGTCATGTCGCATGATTTCTCCCATCGCTGAGGAGGCCTGGGTAGGGGCAACCAGGTCGGGCCTTGCTTACCAGCAAGATTACAAACCGCCCGACGTCAATGCACCTCCAACTACTATAGTTGTCGCATTTGATCCGGGTCCATCTCAACCCCCACCAGTGGACAAGTCCAACCAAAAAGATGGATGCTTCGACAAGCTGTTGCGTAAGGAAATAGCTCAGGGATTGAAAAAGTCCTACAACTTTGACGTCTTGGCTCAACTCGCCAATACCCCAACAAAGTTGTTATTATTTGAGCTTTTGCGGCTTTCCAGAGACACTTGAGCCACCTTGAGCGAGGTATTACAAAATGCTGACACCTATCTGGCACAGATCAAGCCGCCAGCTGAAGATTCGACGACATGCTCCCACTTTAACAATGTTATGGATGCAGTACACAATATTACATTCTCGCAACAAGACATGTTGCTTAAGAATAACAAGCACGAGCGTCCCCTGTATTACACAGGGTATATTAATGTTGTAAAGGTAGACCGGATGTACATTGATCCTGGTTCATCAATCAGCATCATCCTGAGGAGTCTGCTACAAACCTTGGGCATCCTGATGCACCGCCTGACAGCTACCAATAATGCCATTAGTGGCTTCAACGCAGGAAGAAGCTACCCTCTGGGCAAGATTCGTCTGAAGTGTCAGATCGATAACCTAAAAACAGAGGTCACTTGTTATATCATTGACGTGGATGTATCCTACAACGTCTTGCTCGGACGCCTCTGGATACACCAATATATGATCGTGACGTCAACCCTGCACCAATGCTTAAAGTAAGTCGACGATTATGGCATTATCAGAATAGAGTTCGCAGACATTAACCCATTTAAGGCAGTCGAGATATACTACTCTGATGCTATTCGCTACAAACAAATCCATCGAGACAAAGGTAGAAATAAGGTCGATAATGAGGCTGAGGTTACGATAACACCGAAGGAGCCCATGAGAACCTGACTCAAGGCTTGTACTCCCCATGTAGCCACTCCCCTCATCGTTAAGTTGCATAGGAAGGCACCAGAATCTCTGGCACCTTCCACAAAGTCTGAACCTCTGGTCGTTCACCTCCATAGGCCAAATCGACTGCAAAAGAAGGATCATGCACCATCTGCTCCTTCAGAACCTATGGTCATTCATCTTCGCAGACCGCTAAAAGAAGACCCGACCACGGTTGCAGCCTCCAAGCCTATGGTGATAAAACTGCATAAGAGGCCACCAATGCCTGTAACCACGCTAGGGGTAGCCCATGAGAATGACGAACTGGAAGAATCTGTGGCCGCTTAGGCCAATGTCCCTTCCCTCGATGATATGATCCCTCTGGAAGAGATACCTTATTTTATCAACAAAGGGTTATCTTTGAATTATTCTGAGCGTATACATATTAACACATTGTACTCTATAGAGCACGACCTAGGTTACACCTGCAAACACAGGTGACTACCACCTACGCAGTAAACAAGATCCTCCCTAGTCAAGGCTCCTACTTTACTTTTCCAGCAAGGAGGAGGGGAGACAAACCTATCATCTTCGGCAGGGTTGAATGCCCTCGGTCCTTTACCCCGGAGGAACAAGAGCTAGAATCTAACACCGGCAAAATACAACTGTACTGGTCAGCGGTCAAGCCAAACATAGAACCCGACATCAGCAAAATATAACTCTACTCGTTCAGCGGTAAAGCCAAACATATCATCCAAAATATGGGTTATGACCTTAAAGATAACCAGGGTTTAAACTACGGCAAGGGCCGACGGCTGCCCCTGCGTCTACCTGCTCCAACAAGCAAGTTCGAGGACTACTACCATAAAACCAAGCATGGCTTAGGGTATGTAACGCCTCCCACAACCCCCGAAAGTTCAGATAAAGAAGATGAGGTTCACTCCCCCTCTTCGTAATCTTCTGCTTGGGACTCTGACGTCAGTATCGGGGAGATACTCAAGCAAACATTGTCTGCCAACATGGTGTCAGCTGAACCTGAGGAAGACGACAAAAATTACAGAAACTCCTTGAAGTAGAACCGTGGGCCCAACACCTAGACGCACAAAGGGAGATGCGGTTCGAACAACGTGACCTCCTATCGAGGACGAAGTCATATAAGTCAATCTGGGTGACGAATCCTTCCCCAAACCTATCTTCATAAGCAAAAGTATGTCTGAAGAAGACCGAGAATCCCTGCTACAGCTCGTCAGGGAATACATTGATGTCTTTGTCTAGAGTTAGGAAGATATGTCAGGGCTGGATCCTCAAATTATGGTCCACAAACTAAATATTTTGTCAAACGCCAAATCGGTCAAGTAACAACAACGACGGTTTCTGCCGGACATAATAAATTCTATTAAAACTGAAGTCAATATGCTGATATCTAGTAGCTTCATCCGCGAGGAACAACATCCCGACTGGGTAGCCAACATAATATATGTCGCCAAAAAGAATGGAAAGATTCAAATTTGTATTGACTTTCGTGATCTAAATGCGGCATATTCTAAAGACGGATTCTCCCTTTCGATCACAGACATAATGATCGACAATACTTGCGACTTCAAGCGCATGTCCTTCATGGACAGCTTCTCAGGCTACAACCAAATCAAGATATTTCTTGACGACGAGAAGCATACGTCATTTCGGACCCCAATAGGCATATACTGCAACACGGTCATGCCTTTCGGTCTAAACAATGCAGGTTCTACATACCAGCAAGCTATGAGCACCATTTTTTATGAACATCTGCGCAAGATGGTGGAATGCTACATCGACAATATCGCCGTCAAGAGTCGCTCTAAAGATGATCACCTCCAAGACTTGAGAACTATGTTTGACTTAATACGCTCACACCGCCTCAAGATGAACCCTACCAAGTCCTTTTTGGGAGTCTCCAGCGACAAATTCTTGGGTTTCGTCATCACTTTTCGAGGTATTCACATAGACCCCGAAAAGACCAAGGCCATCTTGGAGAGTCTCCATCGACAAATTTTTTAGATCATGAGTTTCCTGATAGGATCATGAGTCTTCTGCTTGGTTTATGAGTTTTCTTGATTGGTGATCAGCTCAACTAGACTAGCGAATTTCGAGGACATAATTTTTCTAAGATGGGTAGAGATGTCACACTCGTTCCCAGATTTGGTATTCTTGAATTTATGATATTTAAAAAAATTCGTGTAGATGTATTCATGATGTATTTTACATGTTGGTTCCTTTTAATTATATTATATTTTATTTAAGTATATTCATATTTATTATGGAAGACTACCCGAGACCAGTAGTAAATACCTTGGCAATTGCCATGAACCAGTGCTAAGACCCGTATATAGGATGGATATCTGATCATGTTCACTCTTGGGACCACTAAGCCCATTTTGGATAGTTAGGATTGCATGAGGATTAGTCATGACTAGAATACTCTTTTCGCCTCTTGTGTATATATACTCTTCTTTCTCTCTCCTCTCCTTTATTTTTTATTTTTTTCTTTACTTCTTCTTTCCTCTTCCTCATTCTCTCAAGAGCTCCCAACCTAAACCCTAAGCCCTATCCCTAGACTTGGTTCTAGGAAGAGGTTTGTTAGTCCACCAAGGCAAGTACATATTGCTCAAAGTGGTAAAGCCATAGATTTTTGTATTTTTCATATGATTAGTAATTAAAATATGTTTGATAAAAAATATTCTCCTTGATGTTCTCATTAGTTTTAGTTCTTGAAGTTTTTGGTTTTTATGAACGATTTTGAATAGATCTGAGTTTTAAAGTTAGGGTTTTCATGGGTTTTAAAAGTTTTTCTTGATTTTGATCTATTAAAATATGGTATTTTAGAAAACAATTTTTTGGGTTGATGGAGCACTTTATTTTGAGCATTTTGGTTTTGTTTCACTTGATTCGGGGTTAAAATAAAAAATTTATGAAGAAAATAATTTTTGGGATTTTAGAGCTTTTCGCCATGGCCGAACCTGCTATTTGGAGAAGACGAAGTCTTCATGAGGCCAGCGAGTTATACGGTCGATAGTGCTATGAGGCCTAAGTGCTATGCGACCTGAGCTCTTTGTCGCATACTGACCAACATGCGTCCATCTTGTTGGATGCATGACTGACCATTACACAAGTATTTTGGAGCTAATCCTTGAACTCATTGTGTTTTTACTCGCTGAACGAATAAAAAATTCGCTAAGTCTAAGACGACCTCCATGCGACATCGACCTCTATGCGACACCGACCCATATGCGGCAAGCAGAGTATACGGCCACTTTCCTTCGGACGCATAACTCTGATTATTTGGCACATCTTTTTATGGCTTTGTCTTTTCTTTCTGACACACTTTATGGCCTATGACATCCATCACTTCATTCACTTCACTAACACGTATTTAATACACGTCATTTCGGCACTTGTTCCAAGGAGTAGACTTTGTCTTGACCATATGTGGTACTGACCTCTATATGGCACCGACCCCTATGCGGCACCAGCCTCATGCGAAGGCCTGTTGCACGCGGCCAGTTGGTTCATGCGGCAGCTCGTCCATGCATCTATCTCCATGCGGCCAGTTGCTTATACGTCTGATCAGTGCATATGGCCTATCCTATGCGCCAGACATATCTAGTTGCCCATGCGATCCTAGTGACCTATGTACACGTTTTGTATTTCACTTAGATAATATTTCATGAAATATTTTCACTGAGTGTTATGTTCTATGTGCTGAACCCAGTGCTTGTTTGTGTTGTGACTCTAAGTAAAATAGACTTAGTAAACCAGACATGCACTAGAATTGGCTATGTGCATAACATGACATTATGTTGACCCCACTAGATGAGAGTAGCATACTGATTAAGTACCTGCTAAGTGGACTCATATCTGTGGATTATATCTTGCTTTGACCATTGAATAGAGTGAGGGACGTTGCTCTACTCGAGAGATAATCTGCAATCTCGGTCCTTATTTGGTTTAAGGATTGTGGATCTGCTATGAAGTAGTTCACACTTTTTTTCTTACTCAAGTTCGGCGGCAAAATCATTAATTCAAAAATTTCACATAAATTTAGGCTTTCAATTGATTGATAGTATGTGTACCTGATTTGAGAAGATTATATTTTTAGTATTTAGATAGCTACTTTGACATATCATGCACAAATGTTAGAGGATAATTACATATATATATGCATGGAGACCTAGAGGGGTATTATTTCTAAACTTGTGTTGGGAATGCAACTTAGCAATTTCCATGACCTAGAATGACATTGTGCTAGTTGTTTGTGTTTAATATATTTAGTGTAATGGCTAATTTAATATTATTATATTAGGCTTATTGGATCGTACGAGGGTTGATCCGGAGCAGGTTCTCTTTACTTGCAGATTGGAGACTCGGGAAAGTATACATTGTCTTGTTGTACTGTTTAAATTCAGTTATTATTATTCATATATTTTGTGCTCTGAATATTATATAACTGTGCGCATCAAAGAATGACTCGGGTGCAGTCGACGAAGGCGTCGATGTTAGGACTTGTGTTCGACATAGTTTCTAGTGACATACCTAAAGTTATGGAGTTATCATTATAACTCTGAGGCCTTGTCACGTATTATTTCATGTCACAGAGTGAGTCCATGTAGGGGCACTGGCTTACGCACATGATTTGCTACTAGTGTGCATAGCACATGTATCGGTATATAGCGTAGTTGATTTTATTCTAGTTCATAGGTGACTTGTATTATAGATATGAGATATCCATGTCATACTTGAGACTTGTACATTGGCATTGGGCGAAAAAGATAATTAGTAGGCGTATGGAACATATATTTGGCTACCGTAGTTTCAGAGTAAACTACGGGGTCGTGAGCCTCAATGTTACCTAGTTATGGGCTATGTTGTTACCCGGTTATGGGCGTATATGCTTGTCGATACATCCGGCAGAGGTTACTAGCTGCGCGCTATCATGATCGGTGATGTAGTCAGCAAATACGACTGTCATTTAGTTTATAGCTAATGTCAGTCACTAGCCTCTGGCTCGACGCTACGCTTTATACCTATTTACCTACCCATATATACCAATGTTGTCTTCAAAATGCATACACTTAGCTCGTTAGTTCACCCTTTTATTTGAACATCATTTACTTTATGGCATGTACTTTTTGTATCTTGTTACGTCCCTCTGAGGACCTGGTTCCCTTCCAGGTTATTTTAGTAGGTTGCATGAATCTTGATCTAGTGGAGTATTGGACATATTTGCAGGTATCATTATATCTTTCATCTATATCAGTTATGTACTACTTATTGTTATGATTCTGCTTTTATAGCCTAGTGTTTATAGGCCTATATTATTCTCTTGGCCTATTCGAACGAATGTATTATTTGGTTGCAGACTAATAATGTATACCGTTCATTCTTGAGATTTATTTATTGTGGATTGAGATTTAGTTTAGTTGTTTATTATTAGAACTAGATATCTAGCTTGATCACTTGACCATGGACAACGTAAGTGTACTTCATCGGGACCATTAAATTGGAAAGTCCTACGGAGTCGTACCAGCTGGCCATTGTCATATATCTGATCCCATATGTTTTGGGACTGGGACGTGACACTTGACCTGGCATGACTTTATATGACTTCATCGGACATGGCTTGACTTGGTTTCACTTGGCTTCACCTGAATTGACTTGGCTTCAAATGGTTGTACATGGCTTTACCTGGCTATACTTAGCTTGACCTGGCTTCACTTGGTTTTACATGGCTTGGTTGTTGTCGTGGTTTACATGAGTCCATTTGTACAATGTATATTAAAACCTTGTATATATTGCTATTACTACTTGTTTTGTTGCATCATGTCTAGGATGGATTCTGCGGAATGCCACACCCGGATTCATACAAGAAACTGCTAGGGTTAATGACTAGAGATTTACTTAGTTCATGGCTAGGGATTTTCTAGATTGCATGCAGTCCCGGTTATCCATACGGGTATCTTTGAGGAGTATCCTCTGGAGTATCATGTGGAGTATCCAATGGCGTATCTTGTGGAGTATCCTGAGGAGTATTCGTGGCTGGTTTGTGCGTATGGATATTCCGGACGGATTGCAGTAGCATGCGATTAGAAGAAACCCTAGTATCGTGTTGCATTATAATTGTTAGTAATTGTAATTGTGATAACCCTAGTTAGTTAAAGTATCAAGCCGTACTATTATGATTTATCATGATTGATGGATGATGGTTAGTCTAGGCTTTACATGATCTCACCTTTACTTTCTGCACTTGTTATTCTATTTTGCTTATCAGTTCATGATATGTCTCATTGCAGGTTTACCGTATTTCTTTTATTATCCTGAGATCTTTTACATTCAGTCTTTACTTTCAGTTATTTGTATTTATTATGTTGTTGGTTTAAGTTCCTAGATTGGCTTCTTTTGTGGTACTTGTTATTTGGGGTCTGATCCCACTGGTTTTGTATGGCCAGATCCAGTAGCAGCACCGGAGGATCTTCTGTACCTTCCTAAGGATGGTGACCACTAGGAGCACCAGACTACTTGAGTGAGTTTTCTTACTTTTCCCACTCTGATGTACATTCTACTCTTGTTGGCATTTAGCCACCGAGCACGTGTTTAGCTCATGTTTTGGTTTGATCTATTAGCCTACGTGCAATAACATGATTGACATATCCTAGGGTTGATCATGTATGACTTAGATTCTGGCTAGTTTATTCATTTTGTGTTCACTTGCTTCATGGTCATCTGTATATTATAGTTTTGGACGCTTTACTATTATATTTCAGTTGATCTTACATCTTGTTATTATTTCTGTTATTTTTGTAATTGAGATACTAGGGTTTATTAGACCTACGCTTGACTGTTGGTATGTAGTAGTCCCCTCATGTCTTACAGCTTCACCGTATATAAGGAGTACCGACGTGCTCTAAGTATACGTAGCTGGCCTTGTCAGTTCCGCTCTCCAGTATTCTGGTTCTGTGACGTGACGGTTATTGTCAATTCTCATAACTTTAATCTATTCTAACTATAATATCTAGAAATCATCTACTATAATCTTTCATACTCAGGTAACTATCTACTTACAAATATTCTATCAAATATGTCTTATTTGTCTTGACGAGAATCTTCTCCTGGGTTGATTACCGTGCATGAGTTTTCGTCCTTCCAAAATAGGAAAGAACGAGAATCAACGATAAGGAGTTCAAGAACAGTATCATCAAATATGATTTTCGAGATTCAAAGGCAATACTAGAAATCAAAGGAAGGTTCAAAGCAATTGTGTGAGATTCTAACAAACATATCTTAACACATGCTCGCTCGGCACAGTAACGTAACTAAGACGATTTAATCTGGACCTGTATGGACTACCACAAATTTGAATTAGAATAAAAATTTCTTTCACACCATTGTTAAACTTTAAACTAAATTCTTAATATCATTCAGTCATTCATTTAATCTCTTTGTTTACATATATAGGTTTTAAACCAAGTAATATGATAAAAATAACACTATATTCTTTTCTAAACCCATCTAACAAAAACTATGAGGCATGGATGAATTGTTTCTAAGATATCTAAATAATAAAAATTAAACAAGCACTACAAACCATAAATTATCAATTGAATCTGGGAATGGTAATTGGGTTTAGGTCCACGGATGGTTCCGCATCACATAGGGTATTGATCTAATGAATATAAATACTACACATGATTATCTTTAAAGATACCAACTCTTTACATAATAATACTCAATATGAAACTGAAGATATACATGTATAAGATATCTAAAGGTCATATTTTTACTACTTGGTCGATAGTAGATCAATAGATAAATAATTCCATTAGGCGTCTCCAACTATATTTTACTTTCTATAGGGATCCTCCACTTCTTTCACGTAGATTGTCCCTTCTCTTTGAGCTCAAGAATCCTCTACTTTCTATATGGAGCCTCCACTTCTCTTACATAGATTGACCCTCTTACTTGAGCTCGAGTATATATATATATATATATATATATATATATATATATATATATATATATATAATCTTTATTACTGCTGCTCCATTATCTTTAGTTTTTCGACTCTCTCTTCCTCTATATTCTTTAAGAAGACAAGAATGGAAATCGTCCGAGATATAAGATGAACCCATGGTCAGACCTCATCTTTGTGATCTAGGGGTTTAAATTCTCTTCGAATTTAGTTAGCAGTTTAATAAATTTGATATTTATCGTATGAAATAAATTGGCTTGATTGGATAAGATGATAGATAAGTCAGCTAAGCAACTGTATAATGCATCTTCCTATGTAGACTACGTGACTTTTTTTGCCATATATTAATGAATATTCAATTTAAGAAAAAAATATTAACTACTAGAATTCACTCCGATACAGAAAACTAAAAGCAAAATTATTGGACCATAGAATGCAAGCATGCAATAAAGACCAAAACAATTTATATTCAACCATATCTTATGATTTCTTTTTGGTATTACAAATGACAAAAAAAAGCCTACATTAAACCTAAAGAAAACTTAAGACTCCCTAAGAGGAAGCACATACCAAAGAAATCATACCATTTTAGAGAACTGAAAACCCTAAGAATAAGAAAAACCCAAAATAACTACATGCAAGACATGCCAATCTAAATTTTTTTTTAAAAATTGTCACATGTCAATCTAAATTTTTTTTAAAAAAAAAAATTTAATTTCTCTTACATAATAAAAAAGAAGACGTAATTTTAAATTGATATGTGATAACCGGGCTCGTTTGGATGAATGTTTTGTATTCCTAGGAATTCATTTTTCATTCTTATCCCATGCGAAAGGATTCAACATTTACATACACATGTTTGATTATATTAGGTCCAGATATGAAAAATAAATCTTAATTTATTTAGTTTTCCATAAATACCCTTTCGTCCTTTTATTACCTAAATTTACATGTTTGGATAAAAGTTAAAATTTTGAAAGTAAAGTGAGGGTGTTATTGTCCAAACAAAATATTCAAACAACATTTCTAGAAAAACAAAGCTATTACAAGGGGGGTCTTGGGAATTACTTTCCCACATCCATGGAAATATGAACCCCTCATATTCCTTCCTATTTTCAAATCATACACATACCAAACAACGGTAAGGAATCTAAAACCCATTCCCAACCCTCAAAAACTTGGAGAAATTATTGTATGGTCCCGACTCACAACGTGACAATGGTGAGTGGTGAGCCCGACCAATATTTATTTGACACTTGGCATAAACATATTAAAAAATATCAAAAAAATAAAATAGAAATCCACTGTGCATAAAATCAAAAAATATTATGATTTTTTTCTTCAAAATTATTATAAAAAAATTATATATAAATTAAGAGAAGTGTAATAATACGATGAAAGAAGAGAAGTGTTATTGACCGGACTCGCTACTCACCATTGCTACATGGTGAGTCGGGACCATACAATAATTTCTCAAATACTTGAAACAAACGTCACCTAAGTGAATTTCTCAAAAACTTGAACCAAACGTCATCTAAGTGAAATGGTGAATATTATACAAGTTTTATTGGGCATAAAATTTGTTGTACAGATAATATTTTTATATTAATTATCTAAAATGAAACTATTTTGTAAAAAATTGAAATCACGAAAGCTTCCGCCATTTGAGATGGCGAAAATTCAGCATATCATATTTTAATATCCCATAACTCAGCAAATTATATTTTAATACATCATGTCATATTTTCACCAACCGAGTTGGCAAAAATTTGAACTTTCCGGTTTAAATTGGTTTTTTTTTGTTTTAGGTTTGTTTTGGTTTATTTGTTTTTGTTTATGTTTTTTTTGTGTTGGTTTTTGGGATAGTTGGGTTTGGTTTAATTTTTTTGGTTTTTTTGTTGTACAAAAAATATTTTTTTTTCCTGAGAAATTTGTTGTACAGAAAATAAATTTTTATTTAATTTTTTTGTTTGTTACCGGTTTTATTTGGTTTTTTTTTGTTTGGGTTTCTTGTGTATGTTTGGTTTTAGTTTTATTTTGTTTATTTTTGTTTATTTGATTTATTTGTGCATAAAATTTGTTATACCTATAATTTTTTAAATAAATTAGGAAAAACGAAAACAGTTTGAACACAGTAACGAAATAGTTCGCCAACTGAGTTGACGAAATTCTCAAATTTATTCTTTGTTGGTAACGGTGTTTTCACCGGTTTTGGGATATTTTTGAACCGATTGTTTATTTTTGAAACAGTAACGGACCCTCATAATCGGTACTCTAAAAATATCTCATAACCGTTACTCCCACAATTGCCAAGCAGACCCTTAAAGTTTCTACCGTAATCGAAAGTTAAATCGATCTTATTACGATTAGTAAATTATTTATAAATAGATAATTTTATCGTTAAAAAATAAAATATATACACAAGAATATATTTTGTGATTCTAAAATGACCGAAAGTAAAATTTGGAGGTCGAAATATCATTTTTTTGCGATTCTAAAATTTTTAGAAGTCCATCAAACAGTGAAATATTTTATTCCATAGTACTTTTCGTTACGGTCATTTTTGTAAAAGCTGGATCTTGTTTCGATCTCTCAGTCAAAAGTTACAACGGTGAAATATTTTATCCCATGATACTTGAAAGTTTTAAATTTTATACTTTTGCCTGTAACATGTGCGTCTTGTTTCGGATGAAAATTCTTTCTACACGAATTGTGTTACTCTCGTCGAAAATATACAAATTGACCTATTGTTTGACGAAAAATGATTTTCAAATAAATAGTTATGGCCGCTCGAAGTCTGCTCGACGGCATACGTAATTTTCTTACGTTACATTTTTTAAAAAAATTTTGGATGTTCAATGAAAGCATATTTTATTTTGGATGTTAAATTTCATTTTTTTCTAATTTATTTTAGAAAATTATTGCTAAATTTTTTTTAAAAACTAAACCTAAATAAAATTTAAAAAGGCACCATTTTTTCCCAAAAAAAAATTAAAATTTAGCTTTAGTTTTTTCAAAAAAAAAAACAAACAAACAAAAACACTCTTATTTTTCCAAACAAAAGGCCTCTTTGAAAAAAAACAAACAAATCCAACAATAAAACCAAACCAATACAAAACAAATTAATTGACAAAGGCAAAATTTTTTTTTCATATTTTTGGCATTCCAGATGGCTTCAATTTTTTTCCAAAATAGTATATTTTTGTTAATTTATTTAAAAATATTTTTTTACAGCCAAATTTCTATTTTAGTGGGTGAACATCCCAAATTTCCGAAAATATGATTTCTTGAAATTTCCCAAAATATGATTTCTTGAATTTGGTTGTAGTCAAATAGCAGTAGGAAACAATTGTTTACCTAGCCGGGCCGGTCCAAAAGGGAGCCTACCTAAAGGTGAACCCTAGGGTTAACTCCCCCTTTGTATTAGTTATTTACCACCTCTCCACTAGGGATGCAAACGAGCCGAGCCGAGCCGAGCCGAGCCGAGCTTTCATAAACTTGAACTTGACTTGATTAGAATTAATCGAGTTTGATAAATTTTTTATTTTAGAGCTTGAGCTTGGTTCGAGCTCGTTTATATTAAGCTTGAACTTGACTTGGTTTGAGTTCGAGCTTGGCTTGATAAGCAAGCTTGATTCAAGCTTGATAAGCTCAAACTCAAGCTCGTTAAGCTTGATTTTGAGTTTGTTCAGCTTTATTTCAAGCTCATTAAGCTTGATTTCGAGCTTAACGAACTTAATTTCAAGTTAGTTAGGCTTGAATTCAAGTACCTATAATATTAACAATTTATTTATAAAAATTTAATTTAAAAAGTTCCTTAATATCAATTATTAAGGACATATAATTTTGTATAATGCTCACAACCATATTGTTATACAAACATACATACAATTAAAATTCAACAAAGAACAAATTAAAATTAAAATAATAAAATAAATTTGTAGACTGCCAGCAACGTGCTCCTAAACGAGCCAGCTTACGAGTCAGGTCGCAAGTTTCTAAACGAACCAGCTCACGAGCTCAAACGAGTCGAATACTTCTAAGTTTGATCTTGGCTCAAAAATGAAGCTTAAACTTGTTTACTAAACGAACCGAGCTCAAACCAGCTTTTATCGAGCTGGGGGCCCATTTGCAGCCCTACTCTCCACCTCTTCCAACTCTTATTTTCACCACCGTTCTCTCCACTCTTGCTCACTCCTCTCTTCCATCGTCTTCTCCAAAGAAGAAGGGGAGGAAAGAAGTAAAAATCCTCATTCTCTCTCATTCGGAATCGAAACCCTAGGCCAGACCTCGGAATCCGCAGTCTAGGGTTGGGGTTTCCCCCCTGCTCGAGCTTGTCTTCTCCAGTAGGTAAAACCCTAATTCTACGGAGGTGCGCATCCCACTCTCTCTCCGTCGGCGTCTCCTTCTGGTGGCTATCCGGCGATTAGGGATTAGGGTTTGCAGAATTTTAGTTCCTTTCTTGAATTCTTTTGTGGGTTGTTGCTTGATTTTTTTGAATATTAGATTTATTTAGAGCTCCGTGGAAAATGTTAAGGTTTCTGTGTACTTTCGGTTCAGCCTTGAAATACATGAATTTTTTTGTCATTTTAGTTCTTTGATTCATTGACGTTTATTTAGTTATGCTTATTTTCTTAATGTTGTATTGTTTTAGATTAATATAGAGTTCTTCGGAAATGTGGTGATTCTGATCTCATTAGGGTTTCTGTGTACTTCCGGTTCTAACCTTGAATTTCTCCAGAGTTTTTTTTATATGTTTTTTTTGTTGTCATTTTTAGTTCATGATTAGTGGACAAGTTAGTTCTGCTTATTTTCTGAATGTTCTGTTGTTATAAATTAGTGTAGTATTTGTCAGAAAATTTGGTGACGTTTCATCTCAATTAGTGTTTCTTTGTGCTTTTGGTTGGAACTTTTTATATGTCGATTCGTTATTATCTTTGTTATTAGATTAACGTAGGGCTCAGTTGGAAAGATTTATATTTCATCTCTGTTACAGTTTCTGTGCACTTCCAGTTCTAGCCTTGAAATTCGCCAGAGTTTTTATATGTTTATTTTTGTCATTTTTAGTTCATGATTCGTGAAATTCTAGTTACTTCTGCTTATTTTCTGAATGTTCTGTTGTTATAAATTAGTGTAGTATTTGTCAGAAAATTTGGTGACGTTTCGTCTCTATTAGGGTTTCTTTGTGCTTTTGGTTGGAACTTTTTATATGTTGATTCGTTATTATCTTTGTTTTTAGATTAATGTAGGGCTCAGCTGGAAGGATTTATATTTCATCTCTGTTACAGTTTCTGTGTACTTCTAATCTAGCCTAAAAAATATTGGAGTTTTGTATGTTGGCTCATTATCACATCTATCGTTTGCCATTTTGCCATTTTAATCTACGTTTCATTGAATTTTACTTGTAGGTTTAATGTTTTAATATTGTGTCATTGTAGATCAATATCGAGCTTGTTGACAATTGTGGAAGGGTCTAGAAGCTAAATATATAGAATTTTTGTAGTTAGTTTGCTTTTTGTTATTGTAATTACGTAGAAAGATGTTAGCCCGGAATACCTTAAGGTCTGCTTCACTTGTTGTGTGCATGAATTATATAAGGTTAATCTTTCTGTGTACTTCTAATTTAGCCTAGAAATTATTGGAGCCTTTATATGTTGGCTCATTATCACATCTGTCGTTTTCCATTTTGCCATTTTACTCTACGTTTCATAGAATTTTACTTGTAGGTTTAATGTTTTAATATTGTCTCATTGTAGATCAATATCGAGTTTGTTGACAATTGTGGAAGGGTCTAGAAGCTAAATATATAGAATTTTTGTAGTTAGTTTGCTTTTCATTCTTTCTTCGTTATTGTAATTACGTAGAAAGATGTAAGACCGGAATACCTTAAGGTCTGGCTCACTTGTTGTGTGCATGAATTATATACAGTTAATCTTTTGATGTAGTGGTTAGTTGGTAGACTGAATTTAATTCTGGAAATTAGTTCGAAATTTTCTTTTTTCCATGTTGTAGTTTAAGTTATGCTGCACCGGAAACTTCGGCAGAATCTTTGTTCTACTTAAGGATATTTCTCCTTTATGGGTTGCTTTATCAGCCCAAATCATGAATCTAGAAAGCTAAATAAATATGAAAATTTGTAATTCGGTCTCAAATTGGAATATTTACGTCTCTCAGTTTTTGTACAGTGTTCCCTCAAAGTATAGTGCTTTCAGTACTATTATCTATACTACTATATAATAAGAAAAGTTGAGACTTCACCGTGGAAGTTTTTATTCCAAAAATGTCCTTATCTATGTATACTATTTAAAATTGTTTATTAAATTTAAGATGGGTATTTAGGTAATTATGTATTTTCAAAAAAATTAAAGGGGATGTTTGCTCTTTCTCCACTCCAGTAGTAAATTTTTTTTAAGACTTTCCTCTTTCGACTTATTAAAAAAATTAAAAGACTATTGTTTGGTCTTTTCAAGTAGTATGAACTACGTGCAACCCACATGCATATATACTAGTTCATTTAATTTGGAAAGCGAATAATGAGTTTCTACAAAAAGTAGAACCATCTACAAGATTCACACAAACGGTTATAAGTTTTACACACGTAAACACAGTTGTTTCATTTGAATGTGAACTTATATTTCATTATCACAATCTGCCGCACGTGCCATCTATCTAGGAATATACAAAGCTAAGAACGAGATTCTATCCAATGAGACAGACTGAAACCCAATCAAAGTATCAAACTGGGATATAATTTTGGTTCTTCTATTGCCTGGATCAGCACCCCCCCTTCCCCCCCCCCCTTCCCCCCCCACTCCCTCTCTCTCTCTCTCTTCCCATCCCCCAAAAACAAAAACAAAAAAAAAAAGAAGGAAAAAGAACTAACATCCACCCTTCGAATATTCTGTCAAAATAACCCTCATCACCATCAAAAGTGAAGCATAGGGTTAAATACTCTCTTTATTACTCCATCTCAATCCTTTTCTCTCTTTCTCTATCCATCTTATTTAAGGAGGAGCAAAAAAATGTCGCATTTTCTCTCCATCTGAAACGATACCCTCAGACCTCCCCTCCATGGGCTAGGGTTCGATCCTTCCTCGAATTTATTCTCGTCAGCAGGACAAACCCAAAATCTTTTGAGGTGCATATCCGTATCTCCCTAACCCTTATTGACGGGGATCTGGTGATTGGGGTTTCTATGCAATTTATAGTTGATTCATTATTATCTTTGTTCTTTCCCATTTTGATTCATGATTCACAGTTTGTTTCCTGATTGCTTTCACGTGCCCTTGCTTGCTATTATGGATAGTGTATGTCATAGATTAATAGAGCTCGCCGGAAACTTTCGAATGGTCTAGAAGTTAAATGTATCAATAAGTAATTTTTGTTTTGGCAATAATTTATTGGAATAATTAGAAGATTTTGAAAAGTTTGTGTACTAAAGTTTTTCACTCTGTTCTTTCTTGATGCAATTTCAAGCATGATATATAGAAATTTTAGTTTAGTTTGCTTTCCTTGCTTTCTTGCTTGTCATGGTTAAGTTATTACTTATCACGAATCAGTGTAGTCAAAGGCGCGCCTTGCTCCTAGGCGCAGGGCACTCCAGGCGGGACGCAATTCTTAAGGCGCGTCTAGGCGCGCCTTTTTCGAGCGCCTTGGAATAGCTAAGGCGCCTCTTGAAAATCTTGTGAAAAAATAACATGTTTAGACTATTTTTTGAATTGCTGTACTTTTTTTTTACTGTTTTCTCTCTCACTCACTCAATTCAAAGTGATTGTAACCTAGACATGGGAAATTTGAAGCACACATATTTATCAATGTAGAAATTTGATGTGAATATATATATATATATATATATATATATATATATTATATATATATATATATATATATATATATAATATTATAATTTTGTGTCTCGCGTCGCTCAGACGCGCGCCTTAAGTGTGCCTTGCGCCTCGGGCGATTTGGACCCTTTGCGCCTCGAGTGCGCCTTGCGCCTTTGACTACCTTGTCACGAATACACAGAAACTTCTAGGCCACAATATCTGAAGATATGCTTTGCTGTTATGTGCTTAATATATATAATTTTATCCCCGTATTAATGTATTGATGAAGTAGTTGCTAGATTAAATTTAAATGGTGCAAATAATTTTTTTTTCCTGTAAGTGCTGTAGTTGACTTATGGTGCACTGGAAATTGCTGGCAGAATCTAGAAATTGGTACCCCAAGATAAGGATATAGTCTTCTAACTTTGAGAAAGGCTTAGGTTGCGTAAGGATAGGAGGAAATGCTGTTGCAGCAAGTGTATATTTAGTTGAATTATGTGCTAGGCACGCAGACGTTTTATATTAAATTGATACGTGGCACCCAACTGGATGGTTGGCAAAGGGATTCTTCCTATCCTTGAGCGTCCTAACTCTTTCTCCTTTTAAGGGATTTCCCCTTCTTTTATGGTTTGCTTTATCAGTACAAGATCAGGAAGCAAGTGAGTAAGAGGGAAAATGTTCTTATACGTGCATGTGCTCTGCTAATTTATAGTTTCCATGTTATGATGTGCTCTCGACTAAGTAGGAAATTTTAAGTTCTGTTTCAAATTGGAATGTGCGTGTGAATGTGACATTCTGTTACACTTGTTTAGTTCCTTATTTAGAATACTTTAGTTGCATCACTATTCTGAATATCTAACTTATATGCAAGTATGCTATCATAGTTGGCTAGTAGCCTGAATGTATATCTTCTTTCGAAAAACTGTAAATGCACCCTTTTATTTGTTATAAATTTATATTGCCTATGTACTTTTGCTTTCAATTAGTTATCTAAATTGCTGTTTTAAACAGAAGTTCTTATGTCTGCATTTAATATAATCTCCTTTGTCCATATTAACCTCAGCAACCAATTATTTTGGAAAATGCGTTACTGTGTTAATTTAGGTCTCTTTTATAGGTTGCTTTCCGTAAGGTGGAGAACTTCTAATTAATATGGGCTTTGACAATGAATGCGTTGTGAATATCCAGTCTCTCCCTGGTGAATATTTCTGTCCTGTTTGCCGCACCCTGATCTACCCGAATGAGGCTGTACAATCACAATGCAACCATCTGTATTGTAAGGCTTGCCTAGCCTACATTGTATCCACCACTCATACCTGCCCTTATGATGGATATCTTGTGACTCAAGCAGACTCTAAGGTCTGTTCGCTTATCCTTATATTTTCCAGCGCCATATATTTCTCAGGAGTTATTTTTTGTACTAATTCAACTATACTGCAACAACCACAGCCTCTGTTGGAGTCAAATAAAGTACTTGCTGAAACCATAGGCAAAGTTGCAGTTTACTGCCTCTATCACAGGAGTGGGTGCCAGTGGCAGGGGACTTTGGAGGAGAGTACTAGTCACGGTACCAAGTGTAATTTTGGGAACTCTCCTGTTGTGTGCAATCGTTGTGGAACTCAGATTATACACTGCCAAGTCCAGGAACATGCACAGATTTGCCCGGTGAGTTCAAAATGGCTTTTTGACTGAATATAGATACGGTTGCATGTGCAAATTTATCGTTCTTGTTGTAATATTCAAATTGGCTGGAATGCAGGGTATGCAGCCCTTAGCACAGCAGGTAGAGAATGCCCAGTCTCAAGCTGCGTCAGCTCCAAACCAAGCTGTTTCCCAGGATCTATCATCTGGTGCTTCATCTGCTGCTGCTATGGCTACTGCTACCGCAGCTGCTTCATCAGCTATTGCGACAACTGCTGCTGCTTCAGTCCAAAATGCTGTTGCCTCTGCAGCAAATGCTGCTCCTGGACAGGCCCAAGTTCAGGGCAATGCAGTTGCCTATCCTCAAGTTCCAACTGCGGAACAGTGGTATCAGCAGCAGCAACTGCAATACCAACAATACTACCAGCAATACCCTGGGTACGACCCTTATCAGCAGCAGTATCAACAGTATGCACAGTATCAGCATCAAGTCCTTACGCAGTACATGCAACCTCACATGCAGGTTGCTGCTCAGCAAGTAGTTCCTGGGCAACAGCAACTCCAACCTTATATGCAATTGCAACCCCAAGCTCAGCCACAACCACATGTTCAACCTTCACAGCAACAACCCCAGCCCCAAGTAGCCCAACCACAGTTGCAGACACACCTAATTCCTCATCTGCAGCCACAACATCAACCTCACACTCACACTCACACTCAACTTCAACCTCAGTCCCAGTCCCATCTTCAAGCTCAAGTTCCGCAAATGCAAGCACAACAACTGCATGTGCCTGCTCAGCAACCACAGTCTCACCCAGCTCACCCAGCTCCGCATGGGCAAATTGTTGGACAACATGCTCAGCAACCACAGTCTCACCCAGCTCCGCATGGGCAAATTGTTGGACAACATGCTCAGCCCCAACAACTTCCAGGACTGCATCAACCCCAGTTACGACCACCACCACTTCCAACACAGCCACCACAACTTCCAGGACCGCCACAACAACATCCGCCTGCCCAGATGCCATGTCCACAACCACATCCCCAGCAACAGCTTCACCCACAACATCGACCTCCTCAGACCCAACCACCATCTTTGCAGCCACAGCCCCAGGTGCTCCCTCAGACCATTCCTCCGATGCAAACATCACATCCACCATCACATGCAGTGTCTGGTTATCAATCATATCCACAACCTTCCCCTGGTCCTCCTCAGCAGTGCCCAATGCAAATGCATCCTGGCATGCCGCATCCACCCCAGCACCCTCCTCAAATTCAGGGCCAGTATCCACCCCAGCAGCCAACTCAGATGCGTCCTCCCGATGCTCAAGTGGCCATGCAAGTTCAGCCACCCATGGCACCTCCACAAGGACAACCACCCTCTAGTATTAATTATGGTCAGCAAGTTCCACAGTCGATGCATCAACCAGGTTTGCAACCACATGCACCACAGCATGGATTTCCTCATCCACCGACTCAAGGTCATTTACATCCTGGTAAGATGCAGCAGCAGGGAACATTACCAACCCAACAAATGTACTCTCAGCAACCGACGAGGCCTCAGGGACCGGCATATATGCAGCAGCATGTTCCTGGACAGCCATCTTCGCAGGGGTTGCCAGCACATCAAGCTCAGGCTAGGTCTATGATGCCAAATCAGGGTATAAGGCAACAATCGGTTCAACAGCCTCCTGGTGGTGGTCCTAAACTCATACAGCCTGGTCAATTTCCAAATCAGACTTACCCAGCAAGGTCCACTTCTCGCTTGCCAACATCATCTGAATTGCAGCAGTCTCAGGTCCCACATTCTGGGACTCAAGGCACTATGGTACCTGCATCCCCTGTCATTTCAAAGCAAGGGGCATCTAACTCAGGGCAGTTGACTCACTCGGAGTCTAGAATGATTGCGAAAGCTGTTGAAGGGGTTGAATCAGCTGAGAAACATGCTGATCATGTTTCTGACTCCAAGTTGACGGGTGATGAGGAAAAAGCTACTTCGGCGATGAAGGAAAAAAGTGCTCAAGCTGAGAATGGTAGCAAAGAACTTTTGGAATCAGCAGCAGGCTGTCAGTCAATAACTGTCACCGAGGAAAATGCCGATGGGAAGATGATTGACCAGTTAAAGGTAAAAGAGGGAAAAGTCACCAACAAATCTAATGAGGATATTCAGGTCCAGGGCTGTAAATCTTACGAGAAGTCTGGTGCAAGTACTCATGGGGAGGTTGCTCATTCCATTTCAGATGGTACCTTGAACTTGCACCCTCATGCAGGTGCTGATAAGGTTGTGCAGAGGCCTAATCTTGGTACCATGCAGACTCAGCAGATGCCACCACCTGGTGGTTTAGGTAGAGGTCAGCCTGTGCAACAGGCCCATCAAACTGCCCTTCCTGCTCATGAAAGGGGATTTCCACAGGCTGGTTATCATGACAGCAACTCTTCCCAATTTCTGCAGCATTACCATGGCTCAGATGATCGCCGAGGAATACCAGTGGGGGGTCCATTTCTTAATCAAGAGAGACTCCCACATCATCAAGTTCCTTATGGACATTCTCCAAATATGCCAGACCCGACAATGGCATCCCAAAGGCCTCCTGTATCTGATAGGATCTACCCGCAAGCAATGCCTTTTTCCAGTCAGGAAAGGAAGTTCCCAGAGCCTCCTCATCAAATGCAGGTCCATGGGATGAGGCCTTCTCTCTCTGGGCATAACTACAGGGAATGCTTTCCTCAGCAAGGACAGACCACAGAGGATTTCTGGCCACCTCCACATGCTGGTGCTCCAGGTTCAGGACTACCGCCACCCCGAGCAGGGTTTGCATCAAACAGTTTCGAACAGCAATATATGCTCCCTCCAGGGCAATCACAAACATATATACCTCCACGCCATGCTGGAGAGGCCAGAGCTGCCCCTGGTGAGCCTTCGTCACGACCTTCTATGGGTGGGCCAGCACCTGGATCATTGGATGCACCGAGTAGAATCATGGGGGGAGTAGTAGGACAGTCACCCCCTGTTCATCCTATCGAAGCAGAATCTTATGCTGTAAGGAGACCTGCGGTTTATTATGATGGCAGGCAGCCTGAAACGCACAGGCCCCTAGGAATGCACGATTCAGCTTTTGGGGCAGAAGATAGATTAAGGCCTTTGGCAGGAGAAAGGTTCAAGTCTTTCCCGGACGAAGGATTTAATGGCCCACATGATAGGTTTATGCCATCTGCATCAGATCCTGGCCAACATGTTAAGAGGAGAGAGTTTGAAGAAGATCTGAAACAGTTTCCTAGACCAGCTAATTTGGATGAAGGTCCAAAATTTGATGTTTACATGTCTTCATCAAGGTCTTCTGACAAAGCTCCACATTTATCTGGAGGTGCTAACGTGATCACTTCAAGGCCATTGCCCTCCTATCAATCAAGCCCCCCCTTCCCACCCAGTAGTGGTGTCTCAGTCGCTCACCTGGACATTGGAGAAAGAGACAGACTTGCTATGTTGCCTGAACATATCAAAAGGAAGCATGATGCAGCAGCTGCTGATCCCCACAATCCAGCTCCTGAATTTGGTTGTCATCGTATTGATGGTCTGCCTCCTCTAAGGAGTCCCGGTAGAGAGTATGATGGCTTTTCATCTAGTAGATTTGACTTTGGTGGGCAGTCTCGCAGGGAAGAATTTGATGAAAGAGATCAACATGTTTTTGGTCCACGGTTTAAAGCTTCAAATTTCCCACCTCCTGGACCTGGTTATTTCACTAGAGAGATTCCTGATGGTCCAGGAGGTCTTCGTTCTGATCATCTGGATTCAACTATGCTGCCTGGTCAGATGAGGAGGGTTGGTCCTGATATTCCAACCATCGTCCAACATGCTAGTGTTGCTCCAGCCCATGTTTTTTCAAGTAATATTCTGAGCCTTGGTGAGCATAGATTGTCTGCAGATTTTCCTTCTCATATGCTTTTTGGTGATACAGGGTTTACTGGGCACTTCAATTCGGTGAGCCTTCATAAACTTCTAAAAACATTACTTGTTCAGCTACACTTTCTGTAAAACGTGGTAAACCCTGTAGGATTTGCGTTTTTCCCTCTGCTTATCTACATGTATTTGAATAGTATATAATACCCAGAACATACTTTTAATTTTTTTTTTTATCTCCATTTTTAGGTTTCTAGGAAGGGTGATATTGACAGCTTTGAGCAGTCAAGAAAGAGGAAGCCTGGTAGTACTGGATGGTGCCGCATATGCAAGATTGACTGTGAGACAGTAGAGGGCTTGGATATGCATTCACAAACTAGGGAACACCAAAAGACCACCATGGATTTGGTTCTGAGAATTAAGCAAGACAATGCCAAGAAGCATAAGCTGTCAGTGGTCTTTGTGTCTTTTCTTTTCTATAATTTCTTTCTTTTGCATATTGCACACACAAGTTTCTGGTTCGATCAATTGAGCTTATTTTGCATTTCAAATCTGAACATGCAGAACTTCTGACAATGCTATGCCATTTGAAGATGCAAACAATTCTAGGAAGACAAACTTTGAAAACCGCAGCAAGAGACAGTAGAGTCATGGTAATGTACTGTTCAATCAACCAATCGATCACAAGCCTTACATTGTGGTTCTTTTTGTAGTTACAGATCTAAACTTTGTCTTTCAGTTTACATCACTTAGTATCCCTGTTTTGCAGGTTGCTGCTTGGCTCTATGGGATTTGGCTTCTGGACCATCTATGTGGCGAACTATGGTTCTAATATTTCTGGTTTCCTTGCAATCAGATATATAGTTCGACCTTTTGTCATTAAGCTGCAAAGTTCTACAGTTACCTTTTGCTTTAGTGCATATGATATTATGCAGCTTATAACTGTAGCTTAATATTTTATTTTGTTTTGCCTGGATATTGTAGTCTTGCAGTATGGGACGTTGCTATTTGAACTTTATGTGTCTTAATGTTCCCAAACCAACAATTGCAGTGCCCTCTTGTTTTTGCTTCGCTTTATTTTTATCTGGATGGTAGATGCAAATCTCCCATACCTTACGACCATAGGAAAAAACTGCCTGGTCTGTACTGTCTGCCCTCATCATATTAATCATGCTTTCTGTCAGTCTCTTGTGTTATACCTTCTGCAATCATGGCCTAGGTTTTCATAGAATGAATGTCTATAACCTATCCAACCAAGGTGGTTTCTTTTCTATATATATAGAATTTTGTTCTTCCCCATAAATTGACTGTTAATCATGGTTTACCCTGCCAATTGAAAAATAATTCTACTTTGAAAACCCCAGTTCTTCAGATATCAACCCTATTCACTAGAACCTTTAGCACCAAGGTGGCCACATTTTATTAGTTGTCAACATTTGTGTTGAAGTTTCTAGAATTATGCTAATTGGGGTTTTATTTATTTCAATTAGCTCTTCCAAAGTAACATTTTAGTTGGTAGTTTGACTGTTATTTTGCGACAAGCGCAGTATGGAGTTTTCCTTTTATTAGCCCGATCAATAACAACAATGGCCTATCTGTTATATTATGTTTGGCCTTATGATGTGAAAGACTTTCTCAACAAGAGCCGTAATGCCTATCACATTCGTCTCCTTCTCCTCTCTATTATCTAATAAGCTTACTTGGCCTAGCCTTGTCATGATAACCTCCATTTACCACTAAACATGAACTGTTTCCTTCCACATTCTGCGTGGCAATAGTTTTCCCCATGTTGGTTTACATGGAGGTTTTGGGTACAGCATAGAGTACTGGTTAGGTTATGGTACATTCATGTGGTTTGGTGAAACTGAATTTGTGTTGCAGAGACTGCTGCAGTGTTTAGTCCATTGAGTTGATGTCTCTGATTTTGTTTCTTGTGGTAGTTTCTGTATTTTGAATTTTTGATGGCTGTTCATGGTGAGGCAGCCTAGTTCATAATCAGGGGAATTATGTTTCATAAAAAAACTAGGAATATTGACTTCATCTACTAAGTTGAGGAAAAAAAAGTGTTTGCACTTGGGAAGTATATCTAATGTTTGAGTGAAGGCCATTGGCAGCGGTAATCTTATTGTTTGCTATTTCTTGTTCAAAGTGGACAGCTTATGGAAGAAAATCGAAGATGGAATTGAATAATTTATTAAAAAGGAAAACGAGAGGAGTATGTTGCACAAACATATGACATGTCATGATATGGACGTGTGTATTTTGCAGTGTTCATTGCATGTCTAAGACTAACACAAAATATACTACTTTGAAATCTCCATGCTTCCTGGTGAAGGTGAACAGTGAACAAAGAAACATATATTTAAAGAAGAATATTTATGCGAGAAGGGAAGACTACCTTCGGCAATGAATTTATATTTCAATACTCATATTGATTGACCATTTGATCAGGTGGAGAGATTGAAAAGGTTTTGATCATAGAATGAAAGATGGAGAAATTGCATAGGATTTTGTTGAATTAAAGCATGATGTTTGAATTGGAGTGCATTTGGAGTTCATTCCAGTTGTCGAACTTGAAACTATTAGAAAAGTACTGCAAGATTGAGTTTATAGGCCAGAATATTGACAGTTAAGAAATAGCATGTTCAAGATGAAATGGATTGCTAGCAATACGTTAAAGGTTGGTCCGGAATGATGTGCAACAGTGGGAAGTTTGAGTTGGTGCCAGATGAGGATAAGATGAGAAATCATGTGAGTTGGTTTGGATGTGCGGGGAGACCTGTTATTGCAATTCTTAAGAAGAGTTTTATGATACTAGTTATAGGAGCCTCTTTACCTAGGCCTATACATTAATGAGCTTGGATTTGGATTAAGGTTGTGGGAAGAACATGACATATGCACTGTTAGAGAGGAGATTACTCTACAAAATGCTGAATGAAGATAGTGATATTGATTCATGTAGTTGACCCCAAAACTTTTTGATGCAGTCTTTATTGTTGCTTATATTCAGGTTGTATCGTGTTTTCTTTTGAAGGGATTGAGGCCAAAAATAAGCCCCCCATGACAATATGTAGATACCTATCATACACTACTAAAACAACTTGCCAGGTGTTTGATTTGGTGGATAAAATGTTAACCTTGAAAGGGGCTCCATGTGACGTTTTGGGATTGAAAGACAATTATTGCTCTTTTTTTCCCTCTCTCTCCTATCGATGTACAAGGATCTGCAGGTCCCTTATCACTATCCAAATTTGAGCCCTGTTGATACCCTTTCAAGGTATCTTTTGTTCTTTGGAACCTTTTCCTTTATAAGATGGTTATCCCTAGAAATTTGTGATTGTCAGCCTTGTAAGATTGTATATGTATTGTGCGGTTCGTTATATAAACATTTTTGATTAATCCAAATTCATTTTAGAGCAATTGATATTGTTGCTTTTATGACTGTCATTATTGTAATGTATTCCAAGAATAGTGTCCTATTGCATTCTCTATTCTGTGGAGGCCCACATTGGAGAGAACTGGGAATGCTAGTATGAGGTCTGTTTATGGTGGATGCAGTAATGTTCTATAGAAAATTAGGACATCAGATTGAGCGCCTTTGGGATAAAGGCTTTGTTATTGTCCTTGTTGTTGGGCTTTGGATTGAGCCTTTACTTGAGAGGTGGAAATACATATAAAACAATAGATTCACTGTTTGGGAGAGGGTATTTCAAAGATAGTCTCAAAAGGTAAGGGACATATGTGTTCCTTGAGAGCTACTGCAATTGATGAATCTGTACTTGTTACTTCCTGCTGCTATTTAAGGAGATAATTTGAGTTTGTCCATGGATACTGATTGTCTCAGTAACATTAATATGTCTCCCCCAATCTCTCTATATCAGCAGTTTTTGACATTTTTATCTGGTTAGAAGTTAGAACTCTCAAAATGGTCCGTCATATTTGCCATCTGTCTTAGAAAAAAAAAACTGGATATTGTCTTATAGCAACTAAAGCTTAGTTCGGTGCTTTCTTTGTTTAGTTTGATCCATAGAAGAATTCTCGAAAGTCAGTTTCTCTTGTTTACTGTCATTTGCTTATGCTTCAAGCAGATACCACCATGTCCCATTTGTTTTAGTTTATGATGATTTGCTTTAATGCTCATGTCAGATGTTTTATGGGTATAAACTATTCAACGTCCAAATTTTATGGATTCTTGACCGGAAGAACTATTTGTTTCGACTACATGTAATAGGAGTTATAGTGCATCAAGCTATTCACAAGGGCCAACTTGATCCTCTTCCCCTGGGATCCCAGATGTGGGAACCCTAGGAGAGCCATCGGCTCCAACTATCGTCACTGTACGTTCCATACTAGATCTGACCAATTGCGTTCACATTCTCTCTCCCTTGTGTATGTATATGGTTTGTGCATGGCTTAGTGGAATTCTCGTGGCAATTGGCTCTTAGCTAAGTAAGCTGTTGGTGGCCTAGCAATCAAATGTGTTCTTTGCGATTGTTGCAGTGAAGCTCGAATTTTACTTCTTTTCGAGTTATGTATCTTCATCACCATAGATGCCGTTCTTTGTAGCTCATTCTGACCAGTAATATACTATTTACAAGTATAGGGATGGGTGGCAGATGTTGTCATACCTTTTTCCCCTCCTTCCTAAACACTTTCTAATGTGTCAGTAGATGCATTCTTTCTTTCAAGTTGTACATGCATTGCACATATTATTTTTGTGTCAGAGGTCATTATTTTGAGCTCTCATTTTGAGGCAATTTATGCAAAGTAATGTATTTATCTCATCGACAAAACCCTTACCATCAAATAGCTTCCCCTCTTAGAGCTAAGTTATCAGTAAGGTTGTTTAGAATGATTGGTCAAGGTGGTAAGACCTTGTCGAGCTGACGACAATACTAGTTGATGCTTAAATTTTGGAGATGAACTGTGCATGCCATTGCAATAGAACTGAAGAAGGACAATCAGATGGAAAGTATCCTGTGATAACATGTTAAAAGCTTGTGCAGTTTGGGAGCAACTGTTCCTACAGATTAGGAATATCCCTAAATTTAGGGGTGTATTCTATACGGAAAAAGAGGGGATGATGGCATGTTGCATCACATTATTTTCGGTGCAGTTTGTAAGACACTATGCAACAACCTTGTTATTGGTTGCTATACTGCTTAAATGAATTGAGATTTTTTAAAGTTTTTTTGTGTCAAGTTTGTCACTAGATTGAGATCAGATAAGTTTGTGTCACAGCGGAAACTTGTTGACCAACTTACTCTTATCCTTCTGCATTTACACCTTAACGAGTCTAAATATTTTGATAGTAGTGAGATATGAAGGTTTATGTAAACTATTAAATCTGCAATGTTTAACTGGATCAATGTGGTTGTGGATGATTAGGGAGCTATCAGTTGATATATTAACCTGCTAACTGTGACAAGTTAGTTAATTTCTGGTTACCTTCTAAGTTTAAAATAAATATGATATCATATTTGTAATCTGTAGCAGGGTGGAAGGAATGGTAGAGGGTGTTAAAGTAATGCACAAGTAAGTAGGTAGTAGTGAAAAGAGGAAAAGGATAGAATGAGCAATATTTGCTGCTTTGATGAAGAAATGCAAATGTCAGATTAGTAAAATATTGCTTTGATGAAGAAATGCAAATGTCAGATTAGTCTGATTATACAAATAGGTGTAGGGAGACAGTCTGAAGGTGTGAACATCATTGGAAGTTCATGGCTTTGGCCTCCTTCATTAGTTTGTGTCGGACAAACACAAAAAGACAGGATGTTTTGGACATGGAGACACGGGCACAGGATCGATTTTGATGTGTTCTAAGTATATTTTGCGGTATCCAACACTATGTCTAAGTCGGACAAGAAGCTGATTTTGGAATGTCTGTAATCTGTATTTCCTATATAAACTTCTACCAGAACCGAAGTAATATGTGTACCTTCAAGGTAATGTGATGATAGATGACTAACATTTTAACAAAAAAAAACAGAGAAGACAGTTCAAAACTAAAGGGTGTATAGATGGAGCAGATATGTAGTGCAATATTTACATTTGTTTCCTAACACAGATTTGGAAGCAATATGGATACCAGTTGAATACTTAGACCAATGTCCATACTTAACAAAAGGAAATATGAATTGGGACCGAATATTACTGAATAATTGAAATAAGTAGTTACAAAGAAAATTTAGTTCTTGGATATTTTCCAGACAAGTCCAATATAAAAATTGCAAACATTGTGCATCTAGATTTCAGTGGATGAGTAACATGTAATCATATTTGTTTAAAAATCGTATTAGCAATGGAAGGAAGACTGATAACTTCAATTGATGTCAAATATTGTCTCCGGGCTTAATTCAAATTACCATTTTAAGGATGCAGTTGTATGCATGAGTTGATTGCCATAACTTAGGCTGGAATTGGTTCAAGTATCTACAAGGGGAGTATTCATTTTCTTAACATAACAAAGAGAAGAATATAATCTAATTTTATGTGGTACTTTCAGAGACATCCATAATTCAAACAAATTAGTTTCAACTCTGATAGTCACTAGATGACTATTCAAAGCTTTTATAACATCTCAAGATTCTCAACCCTTAGGAACAAATTTCATGTGTTGAGTGCATTTCAGTTCTGTTAAAATGCACTATGAGAGTTCTTGTTGTTCCAAACTGTATGACTTAGGTGGGTAGGCACCTGACAGCTGTTGAAGTCACACCTTTTAGCGGATTAAGCTTTTTTTTCTTGATACCTTCACTATTTTATTTTTAATGCAAACCCATTATTAGATTTTTTTCTTACACGAGAGAGAAGCATGAGCTCTATATGTAGAAATGTCATTGGGTTTTGGTATCTTTGAAGATGTAGTCTGATGCCTTCTCTTAAACTTTTGCATGATGTTGAGTTCTGTGGATGGAGCATATTTTTAACAAAATAGTTTACCTTTTGGTATCCTAGGTACTTTATTGGCATGTACCCGCATGAACTTCAAGTTAGTTTTACTAAATTTACCAATGTTCTACAATGCTCAGTTTTAAAAGATTGAGAGCAAGGATATTTGTAAAGCTGATTTACTGTATGTGGTGCTCAACAGAAATCCTTTGTGGGACAAAATGAAGACTCTACCTTGATATGGATAATACCCGATTGCAGTCTGTTTTGGAGAATGATGTATCAATTTTTTGCTCCAGCTGCCTTTGATTGTTTTTGTGGTTTGATCTGCATGAACTATTAATTTAGATGGTGAGTCACATGCACAACTTATTTTAAATTCAATATTGTAGGATTAGGAAGTGCTTAATATTTTTTTGTTTATTGTTATCTTCTACAACATGTGGATCTTATTTTGTTGAAAACATCTTCAATATCGTGATTGTCCTGCACATTTTATAATTTATTGGAATAGACCTGTAAGGATATCTCAAGTCCCAGAGAATGATAGATGGCTCAACTCTCATCTTTTCATCTTTGTTTTGAAGGAGCGATTCATGCCCTAAATTTGAGAAACTTACTAAATTAGAGAATTCCATCTTTGGAAGATCAATTGAACATTAATGGTTAGTGTAATTTTGACAAATCAGTAAGTGATAGAACAAAAATTTCTCTGTTTGGACGATCAAGCACACATCAACTGTTACTGGAGTTTTGACAAACCAGTAAGTGATAGGACAATTTTTTTATGCTACAGAAATTGTGAAACCCATTATACAAATGTAGATCTGCAAGGAAACCCAACCCTGTTTAAGCCAGTAATGAGCTTAGTTTGTTTGGTAAGCATTTAGTTTTATGTGCATTGCAACAATATTTTCTTGGACAGCTGCCACACCAAATAGGCAAAGTTAATTATATTTTCAGTAAGTAAGAATCAAAGAGAGTAAAAATAATTTTAATCTAATTATTAGGGAGAATCAATATCCATTTACATTAAGTTGGGGATAGTTCTGTTTTTTTTACAATCTTGGTAGTGTGGGTATTTGGGCAGGGTGCATTGGTAGTGTAAATTTTATGATATACACAAATACAACAATCATTGAGCCAAATCCTGCTTCACCTTGACAGTTACTCAAAAAATTGCAGTCAAATTTATAGCCATAGAATTTCCAAATAGAGTCCATTGCCCATCCAAAACAAGATCTTTCATTCAATATCATTGTTTACAAAGAAATTGATGTTTTTTAACATTTTCTGCAATATTCATGTCTTTCAAGAACCTAGGTTTTGAGAGAAATACCAAAAGCTCTTTACATATTACAAATGAGAAGTTCTATGTGCATATTTATTGTGCCCTATACTGTTCATGCTGAACAGAATTTTGTTGTTTATGGATATTGGTTTTACTTTACTCATCGCGTTCACGCCTATCAGTTTTACTGAACTTAGGTTTCATTAGTTTTATGACTTCATCTGTATCAAACCTGAATCGGGGTAGTTCGAACCCAGCCCTTTTGTGAAGAGCTCTTCTTATAGGTTGTGGAAATTTTTATTTGGTCAAGTGATATTTACAACTAAGTTCTTGGCCCTAAAGAAATAAAGCAAAAGCGTGACATACAACTATGATACACATGCACACTAAATGTTATTTTATCACAATAATCTGTAGGTCTTGCATACATTCCCATAGACAGCCATGAATAAGACAGTTAAGGAACAACCAGTGAAAATCTAAATTTATGAATAAGAGAGAGAACCCTATTTAATAACAAGGAAGAGAAAGGTTTATCTGATTTTCAGTCGGTTTGTTAATGTACTAGTGCTGAATCAGCTGATTGTGAAGGAAATACAAGGAATATTTAGAGAAAATATGGGGAGAAAAAAAGGGATTATTGGCACAAAATGGAGGATGAAGAGGACCGTGGACCTGAAAAGCTGGGGTTGATTTCAAGGTTTTGCTTGATGTTAATTTTAGACAGCGAGACCAATTAGTCTAATTCCCACTTATGGATAGAGATACGAGGTGGTGAAAAGATGTACAGAGGCCTAAGGTCAGCTTAATAAGAGGCTGGGTTTGGGATTGTTTATTGGTGTCTGCTTAAGTTTTTTTAAATGGAATGTGGTCAAAGGTTCTGTTATATTGACTCTCCACTTTAAGGAGAAGTACCCGTGTCGACCCGATAGGACATGGGTATAGGTATATGGTCCGTATCCGATCCTCCATGGTGACAGTCGGATCCTTCATGGTGAGAGACTGATAGTAAAATAGATAGTTTATTTTAATGTGATAATGAAGTAGACAATTTATTGTAATATGGTAGACTAGTAGTAGAGTAGTAGGAGAGCTGAAGGGACGGTCCCTTAGGAATTTATTCAACTAGTTCAGTAAAGTTTACTAGTAGTTTTTAATTATATATTGTCTTTTTATGAAACCTTGCAAATTCAATTATAGGATGTCTTTTTATGAAATCATGCAAATTTAATTTTAAACTTAAATATATCAATATGAAACCATGCAAACTTAATTACAATTGTGCCTTTTTATGAAATTATGCAAATTTAATTAGAGACCGTCTTTTTATGAAACTGAATAAATTTAATACATGTCATGTAAATTTAATTACATGTTGTGTCTTTTTATGGAACCATGTAAATTTAATTATATGTTGTCATTTTATGAAATTATGATCAAATATATTTATTTAATAGTCATATCCCAATATTTGTACGAGTCCGTGTGTCCATCAATTATGAGTTTGAAGGACCCCCGACTCTTTGATATGTACTCATACCCGACGCCCGTACCCGAGTCCACATAACATAGGTTCAAGGCTGTCTAGTAACACCAACTTGTGAAAAACCTTTTGAAATGTAAGTATTGAGGCATCTTTTGATAACAACCCACATGCTCTAAAAAAGAGATTAGAGGCACAAAAAAGGAAGGGTATAAAGGACCTGAAAAGATATGGGGCTGATTCAAGGTGTTGCTTGGTCATTTTAGAGAGATTAGTACAATTTGTGCTAGTAGATAGTGATGCAAAGATGCAAAGAGGCCTAAGATCAGCTGATTAAGGCTTTTTTGGATTGCTTATTGGAGATTGCTTTTGCTTTTTTTGGTTGGAAAGCACTCAAAGGCTGTTTGGTAACAACTTAACAATTTTATTTTTTTTGAAAAGTAAGTTCAATTTGTGGGCATCTTTTAACAACAACATTCTACATGCTATCAAAATGAGATTAGAGGCACAAAAAGAAGGATGTAGAGGACCGAGGATCGAAAAGCAGGGGCTGATTTTAGGATTTTGCTTGATGTTAATTTTAGACAGCAAGCTCGATCAGTGCAATTCTTGCTAGTAGATAGAGATACGAAGAGGCGTAAATCAGCTTTATTAAGTCTGGGTTTGGGATTTTGCTTTCTGAAGGCTACTTATGCTTTTTTTTTCCTTTGAAAGCGATTAAAGGCTGTTTGCTAACAACTTATCAACAAACTTTTGAAAAGTAAGTTCAATTGTGGGCATCTTTTGACAATAGTCTCTCACATGCTGTCAAAAGCTTTGGAAAGCAGCACAATCCCAAACTAAGCCTAAGGTGGTACGAGGCACTAGGAAAAGGCCTAGATGGGGTCTCCAGACCTTAGAAGCCAGAAACTCCTAGGATGTCAACTAATCTCAGTAAGAATCTCGATTCGGCGGTTCTTATTTGGGAGTTCGTTCTCCTGATGACGGGAGCTCGTTTCCCCGGTGACGGGAGAGTGTTTCCCGGTGACATGAACGCTTCTCATAATATGACCATAATTTTAAAAGAGGACATTTGAAAAAAAGTTAGAAAATTTTCAATACACGTTTATCAAAGTACCAAGTAATTGAAGATTACTTACCTTGACATCATAAAAAATCAACATGCGAATGATATCTCTGTAACTTTGTACTTAACTTGATAAATTCTAACAAATATTAAGATATTTATAAGTTTTGATAACAATAGTTAATAAACATATATTTTTTTATTAGCGCACTCTCCCAACTTTAGACTCTTCTAAGTAGTCGCGTTCCTCGCTTCCGCTTCTGGCTTGTAAGCTCCAAACTAAAATTAGGGTTCTGTAAATGTATAAGTTGAGACAAGTTTGTGGTCTATGACTGTGAATGTATCATGGTTTCCTCCTAATTGGTGTTATAAATGTATAATTAAAATAATAAACATTGCATGTAAATCTTGTTGTGTGTATTGTATACACAAGTTTGAGTCTTCAACATCAACTGGACAAAGTGTCCAATCAAGAAAAAAAACTACTACGATATCACTTGACATAGACAGGAAAATCAAAGATAGACATGAAAAATCAAAGAGGGACGGTTGGCGCCTGACCGAGGAAGTCATAGTTGAAATTGAGATTTTGATAGTCCATGATAGATCAAAAGGGGAAAGAATTGAGAGGGCAAAGAGCAAATACTATTATTACTTTCCTCTTAATATCTATATTTGGATTAGTCGTAATATTTATGGCTATAATTTATTGGGTATGCACAGGTTACAAATTTAAACATCAAAAAATTGGCCTTGGTTTGGTCACATCTAGATCACAGCGGGTTGAGGCAGCAACCTATGTCTGGTGCTAAAGAGAATCTGAAACAAATGTCTAAGCAGCAAGACACCTTTAGTAACTCTTTGAACATGGGTGTCGTTGGCAGCATTAGATTGATGTTCACTACTATACCTCAGGGCAATATTGTAAAACATAAAAGTTACTTTGCAATATTGTAAAACATAAAAGTTACTTGGTTTGCTACAGATAACAGTTGTCAGGTTAGCAACCTGTGGGCTTAGGCGCCATCTATGCAGGATTTGAATTTTAAATGCGAAACTAAAAGATACAAAACTATCATAAATGCCTTATGGAAAGTATATTAGAAATAAAGAGATTACAAAATACTTTTGGAATAAAGAATACTAGGAATCCTATGTAACCAATATTACTACCACAAACAGTCTAGTTAGGCTAAAATCCATAAATCCATAATAGATATACTAATTACAATGTGAGCAAAACAACAAACAATAGATCAAATTAATATACAATAAACAATTTAATTATGATAAGAGGTAAATATCAGGAATTCCCTCTATTGTTCTGACACATGACGCCAAATATTTTTGAAGGACTAAAAATCCTTTTATTATCTTTAACCCTTCTTCATTATCTTCTATCCTTCTCTATATTCAACTAAGAAGCAAAACTATATACCTTAGTTTCTTACAGGTCCTTTTTAGTTTTTTTTCTTCAATTAATCCACTCATTTTACACTTTGATTCTCACAAGATTGATTATGGTTGAAATTACTATGTCAACCTAATTTCTTAGTTCTTCTCTAAATGAAAGCATTCCTTTTATAATATGCATATACTCTAAATACTTTTAAGGACAATCATGCCCCCTTTTGTTCTCTCTCTATAGCCCATCTAGTTCATCTTCTCTCTCTCTCTCTCTCTCTCTCTCTCTCTCTCCAAAACTAAAAAAGAAAGCTTTATACCTTAGACAAGATAATACTTATGTTTTTTTTAACCGTAATCCATCTATTAATCTTAGATCCTCAAAAGATTGTGAAGAATTTCAAAGTTGATTGTAGAAATGACAACAAAATACTAATCCGTATAGATAGAAAATAGTCCTAATAAAAATTTGGTGGGAATGTGATGCGAATTGTAATAGTTTCCGATCTTGCTTGCAACTCCGTAAAGCAAAGCATAGAACTCGGGCAAAGCATGGAAATCAAGCTAATTCTGGTTTTGCTTACAATGAAAGCACTCTTTAGGTAGGACCTGCACATATGATCTTTACAGTAAATGAGGGGGACATTTTTGTCCTTGAAAAATTAGTCCACATGAGCAGCACTAAAGGGACAATTGGGTCTCGAACGAAAGAGGAGAGGGAGGGGGGGGGGGGGGGGTGGGGTTGGGGGGCTGATGCAAAAATAACAATGGGGGGGGGGGGGTCGTTTTTCGGGCCAAACATTAGTATGGTCTTATGTTACTTATTCTAATAAAAAATACTAATCATATACACGAATTAGTAAAGGTCTAAAATAGTAATATTTGAAAACGCGAGAAGTGGAGTGGGAATGTGAAGAGAAAGAAGCAATATAAGTTGATTACAAAAAAAATGTTGCTACCTTGTTTCTACCACTAGCAGAAAAGGGCGCCATTGCTGCTAGATTCTTTTGCAGCCATTTCCGTTAGGGTGCAAGTAGGAGTCAAAAGGAACATAGAAAGAAGCGATAGAGGGGCAGAGTCATGAGAATAGAGTTAGTTTTATCTTTATTCATAGCCCTGTTTACGTGGTAGCAGACTCCTTTCACTATTGATTGCCCAATTAAGTGGCTATGCTGACTGATTTGTGTTTTTACCTTTCTCAATGTATAACTATTACAAATTTTGGATGGTCTTGATCTATTTATTGAACTGTATGCTTTTCGAACTTCTGCTAATGTATAAGAACCAGATCCTCAAGATTAATGTCATTATTTCAAACCACATAAAGGGCAGGAATTGCGATTCTCACCACAAAAACGTCCAAATCCATCTTAAGGGTCTGTTTTAATTGCTTTGAATTTTAATTCAATGAATTGATAGGATTCATTGGATTATGCTGTACCAATGCAAACATAGGATTATCTTCAAAATAATAATAAGTAGACACTCCCATCCAACCGTTTTAGTTTGGATGTAAGTTTAAAATGGACAATGGATAACACAATCAATTCATTTATTAAAATTTACACATAAATGGATGAATTTCAATTTCTACCTTTTGTATATTAAACTAGGAATTGAGTTTCACAAGCTATTTCAATTCCAATTGATGTTTTACCAAACACTGATGTGGACTTGTTCACTGAATTCCAATCCATAGTAAACAATCATGCCCTAAATGAAATGCCAAAGAAGTTTATTGAAATTTATAATTGCAAATGGCATTATTAACCGTTGTAAATAGGAAATGTACATACAAGAACATGTACTTTTCTACTTCCCAAATTAATGTGTACAATTGATTAGGAATTTACCGAATGTATGAGAACCGAGCCCTCAACATTAATTTTACTTTTATTCCAAATTGCAAAAAGGAACGCATTGCCATTCTCAGAATTAAAATGTCCAAAAGCACCCTAATGGTTGGTTTGGTTGTCTTAAATTTGAATTCGGTGAATTCATCGGATTCATTGAATATGTACTTTCTTTACAATTTTAGTGGATATTCTTCAAATATTAAGACGTAGGCACGCTCTTATCCAACTACTACCACTTTAGTTTGGAGGTAAACTTAACATGGAGAATGCATCAGAATCAGTACATTGAATCAAAATTCAGTCATAAATGAGGGAATTCCAATTCCTTGCTTTTGCACACTTAGGAATTGAGTTTCACTAGCGAGTTCAACTTCCCAAAGTAATGTTTTACCAAACATTGTGAAGACTGTTTTACCGAATTTCAGTCGATAATAAACAAGCATGCACCGAAGAAAGTCTTTCAAGACTATTGCAAATGGCAGTTAGTAACTGTAGTATATTAGAAATGTACATTTACAAATTAGACTAGTGAACTACCAAGAGAAGTAAATAAGCAAGTATAACAGCTAACATTTCAACAACTTGGGAGTCAACTAGGTATGCTAACTATGACCTGTCGTTGGAAACTGCAAGACAACTTTGGTTGTGTCTTACATTATTCGTTAAATCACGGTTTAAAGTTTAATCTTAATTAGTAAGATGAAAAGAATTGTTGAAAGTGGAAGATTGCTCCAATTTTGTTGCTGACACCATTCGTGGTGGTCAGCAGGACATGTATCTTGAAATTGGGATGGAGAGGAGAAAAGCACAACTTGAGTTTTGGTGAAGAAGATGAGGAAAAGGGGGTGAACATGATGTACACCACATGCACTATATTTTGTTCTACTGTGATTATTATTATTAGTTGTTATTAATATTATTCAAGTTAACTATTGTTTCTCAGAGATCTAGTCCAAATCTGTAAGTTGTATTTTGGGTCAGGTATATTGAGAAATATCTCTAGTTTGTTGGATCGTCCAATCCAGTTCAACATGATCCTTGTTTAGAAAAATGCGTAACATTTTGTTACTCGTGTCGTCCCTATGGTATTAAAAGTTCTAGGCCATCATACTAATGAAGTACACATCTATATGAAAAATATAGGTGAACTTATTGTTCCCTTTTGTTCAGCTTTTAAAGGGGTGCAGTTCTCCTCTTGACCAGTTAGCAGCAGCTTTTGGCAAGTGCATAGTTACATCGAACAATACGAAAATATGAACTATGAGCCTCTGACACTTGGACATCAATATTGTGAGTTTGTGACCATATTTTCAACAACCCGAATGAAGTTATAGATCTTAATTTTGTTATATCGGTACACTCTTTGAGCTTGATATGGACCAAATAGTCTTCCAAATTATAAAGAAGATGGACATTGTTATTTTAAGAACTTGGTCGTGCCTAGATATGTAGTTTTGTATTTGGCCATTGTCAGCGGATAGAAACAAAATGACCCTGATACAAATAGGGTTGGACTGTGCGTTTCTTTTTTCTGTGACAATGCTACAGTATTTTTAGACAATTTTGTGCGTCATTAATTTTGTTTGTAACTTTGTTTTGACTTAGTACACCAGTTTAAAAGATTAGCATCTATTTTAAATATCACACCATGCATAAATTTTCCTATGTTTAAAAATTGGGAACTACATATTAATGGGTTGAGAATTGCAACTAGGTTTGCCTTTGGTAATTGTCA